>SKCR01017074.1:0-329651 GCA_019454045.1 Zanthoxylum bungeanum | reverse complement strand
AACCTAATGTGAAGTGCATATCAGTCTAACCTAGATCACCTACTCAAGACGTTGGATAAAAATTAATTGGGCCTTTATCGTTTCCTAAGATTTAATCCTAAAAAAAACGAACTCATCATGTGAACTATGTTTTCCTACCACAGAACATAAATTTTTTTTATTAGTTTTTATTTATTTTATTATTATTTTTAAGATAATTGTAGGAAACAACTAACACAAAAGAAAATGAACAAGAAATAGGAACAATATTGCAATGCATGGGGTGTATCATTCTCCGACACCTTTAAGTCTTGCATCGTAACGTGTAATGTTGCATGTCCCGATGAGCTTCTATTTCAATGTCTGGGCAGACTTTGGTTGTGCGAACTGATTAAATTGTGTTAGTATCTACATAATTACACATGTAACATTGTTAAACATATAAAAAACATAGAAAAATAAAAATAAATAAAATATTTAAGAAAATAAAACAAAGAAACTAAAAATAATTGCTTGGGTTGCCTCCCCGCTAGTGCTAAGTTTAATATCTTCAGCCAGACGTAACCATCCAATTGGCCATTGTGGTTCTCTTGGAAGCTTAGTTGAATGACATAGGACTGCCCAATGCTCACTCATTTTTTCCCACATGATGACAAGAACTGAGCATCTTGCAACAATGTTCTGTCTATGTACTGTCCCCCGAGATCTATCAATGGACCGGCAAATGTCTCCATCCATGGATCAATCCTCACAGGAGGTTGCGGATCACAAACATGCATATGAAGCCCTTCGGTTCTCTTATATGCACTAAGTGTATAACGACCGGGAATCTCAATTACTGTTATGCCGAAAGACGAGTAATTACATAGTAAAAAATTATGGTTGGACACGTATACACTCCTGAGATAACTTTGGGAATAATCAGTAAATTCCTATAAATTTCGATACTATATGGTACGATGTTCTTCTCCGGATAGCTTAGGGTATTTAGACCGTAATATTTTCATACGAACTCTGATTTTTATGAATTTTATATCATCAGAAAGCTGAGATCGAGACCTACAACTTCGGAGTTGAATAGTGTTCCAAATTCGATTTAGAAATAAGTCAAAAAATAAAGATCAAAAATCTAGATGAATAGTACTCGAACCTATCTAGAGAAATCTTTAAGTTTATCAAAGTTTCTACATTTTTCTTTAAAGAGGAAAATTACAAGTGGCCTATAGTATAAAAAAGGGGATATTATTCCCACACTCCAAAAATGGAATTGTGTAGAGAAAGAAAGAGAGACGTAAGGAGGAGAGAAAGAAGAAGAAGAGAAGAATAAAAGAAGAAGAAGAAGAAGAAAGAGAGAAGAGGGAAGAAGAAGCAAAGAAAAGGCTTGATAATCATGGAAGACTCAAAGAATGAAGTAAGACTAATTTGACCCAAATTTTAGTTTATGGAATTTTGATAGTATATAGTTAGGATGGTGTTAGTGGCATATTAAGAATTGCATTTAGTAAAGAAATGAGTATGGAAATGGATTGTAGAGAGAAATGCCTAAATATTGAAAATCCTAGGTGTTGAGCTTAAGTAGGAGTTATAAGATTAGAAGTTCAATTAGTGATGGGATGTTGTTTTAACATACTTGAATATTGAAGTTAAAGAACCGTTAATGCATAATTAAAGTATGAGAGGTTGGGGATGCATTTGGGTAAAATAGACTTTGAGAAGCAAGTGTTAAAAAACTGAAAAAATAGACATGCGTCGCAACGCGTACTGATAAATTAATTCAGATTTTTATGCAAGGACTTGCATCACAACGCGAACTAGAAATTCTCCAACATGCCTTTTCTGGAATTATGCGTGTCACGACGGGAAGACTAGAATTTCCCTAAAATATTTTTATTCATTCCAGCTTTACCCTAACGTGTTTGAGACCACCCCAAGGGTCTCGTATCAACTCGTATATGTATATTATGACATGATATACGCATGATATACAGTGAAATGTTAAGGAATACTTGAATAGATAAATTAGCCTAATATGGTAACTTTTTCCCCGTCCATCTTCTAATCAAGATTTTCAATTATAGATCATCGCAGGAACCACAAATTTCTTTAGCGAAGTGAAATAAGGCTAGCGAAACTCCATACAATGAGTAGACACTGTCCTTTTCAGTTTGATTTCTGTTATGTTATTTTTCATACTAGACTTATTTTTACGCATTTAGGGCGTTAGTTGGTTTTTATCAGAGTTATTTCATAAAAGAGTATGTTTAAAAAAAAATATTTTCAAAGCATGATTTTATGTTTTCGAGGCATGGGGGAAAAACCCACCTCAGTATATAACTTGTCACAGAGATGGAATTAACGGAGAGAACATGTGGACATGTAGAGGACTGTAAGGACGGCGATACGTAATGTCCCCAGATTCTAGTTCAGGACTAGGGATGACAGATGCCTCTAGATCCTAGATTCAGAGTTTGAAGGGTAACATAGATCCGCACCCCCAGTTCTTGTTCAATGGCTTGGGGGGCGGTGATACGTAACGACTCAAGATCACTACTTTCAGGGACATGTAGTGGCATGCTTTGGGGGATGGTGATATGTAATGCCCCAATGTGATGGATTTACACTTCTAGGTCTAGTTAGGCGTATGGGGGGACGGCGATACGTAACGCCCCAATACGTTAGGTTTTCAGAGACAGAGATAAGTTTTCAAAGACAACTTTCAGATACAAATTTCAGAAATAGTTCCAGATAAAAGTTTTCTAGAAACAAATTTTTCAGAAAAAACAGTTTATAAGAGATTTCCAGAAAAGAAGATTTCAGAAATGTTTTCCAAAAAAAATAAGTTATTTTCAATTAATAAAAGAAATTTCAAAAAAGATAAATTTGAGATAAGTTAGATTTTAGAGCCAAGTATTTTCAAAATCATTTTAATACCTATTTATAAAACTGACCACTCACTTAGATAGCTCAAATGGTCTAACCCCCACTCACAGTGTTTTGTTTTACAGGTTTATCTCGGGAGGATGGATAATGTTGGCAGTCACAAAAGGGTCTGAGTCCACCAGATTAAGTTACAGTTTAGTCAGAATCATGTAAAGTCATGTATCATACAAGTTGGATAGTAAAGATTGCATTATGTAATATGTTTAAGTATTCATTGTTAGAGTTATATTGTAAAGAACCGTTGAGAACATGACATGAGTAAATAATGCATGTATGTTAAATTGAGTTTGGGCAATGGTCCATTGCTTAAGTCATATTTGAGACGAGTTATTAGTATTGTATACAGTCAGTGAGTCAGAGGATCAGAGGGATAAGATGGCATATTCCCTGTCGGTAGTATCTCTGGATTTAGGGATGTTACATAGTGTCTGTGGTGGCTTCGTCTCAGAGTTATCATTGTGGTGATCCATGTCAACCATTTCTGGACTTTCATCTCCAAAACTATCTATCTTGTGATATTCTTCATCATCTTGTGGGCATGACATGGCTTTGAAAACAAGAAAAGAGTTAGCTCACCCTTCTGTACGTCGATCATCGTTATGCATGTTGCAAAGAAGAGTCGTCTGAGGATGATAGGAATTTTACTGTCTTCCTCAATGTCTAAAACTATGAAATCCGTAGGAAAGATAAACTTGTCCACTTTTACCCACACATCCTCTAATTATTGTGATCGTATGTGAGAGATCTATCTGCTAGCTGTACCATAACAATAGTTGGTCTCGCCTCTACCAAACCTAGTTTCTGATAAATAGAAAGCGGCATGAGATTGATGCTTAAACTCAAATCAGATAGAGCCTTACCAAAGTAGTGGTTTCCAATGGTACATGGTATGCTAAAATTACCAGGGTCCTTCAGCTTGGGTGGCAGTTTCTTCTATAGGATCTTTCTATATTCCTCAGTGAGGGCCACAATTTCAAACTCACCCAGCTTTCTTTTGTTTGACAGGATATCTTTCAAAAACTTCACATAGCGGACATTTGCTCTAATACCTAGGCGAAATGAATGTTGATATGTAGTTTCTTGAAGATCTCTAAGAATCTTGAAAACTGCCTATCTAGTTTTTGTTGTTGAAAACACTGAGAGAATGAAGGAGATGGATAATTTGTAGGGCTTACCTCTTTAGTATTTCCTTCGTCTCTTATATTTTCTTTGGTAGGCTCTGCATCTTCTCTTTAGGCTGCTGCATCCTAATATCCTTATCAATAAGAGTATCACTCTTTCATGTGATAGCCTTGTATACTCATTATTTTGGCGCCTCGAATTAAGTTCTATATCACTCAAGAGGGCGCCCAATGGTCTGTAGTTTTGCCCACTGGCCAGTTGTCTAAATTATCTCTTCAGTGTATTTAAAGAAGCGGCTTGACTATGGACCAATATTTCTAATCTGGCGTTAATCTTGACATTTTCCTTGCTTTGCGCTGTAAGAAGCTTGTGTGATTCACCACTTGTATTAGTAGCTTTTCCATGGGTGACTTGCTCTCCTAAATAGCTTCTTTGTTCTTCTGCGGGCCATATGATTTATCATGTGATCTTACTCCTTGTTTATTTTACACCCAAAATTGGGATGACCTTTCCACCCAGGATTGTAGCTGTTCGAATAGGGGTTGTGGCTTGGCCTGTTGAAGTTGTTCAAATAGTTGACAAACTCGGCATATTGATTTTATGGTTCCCTATTCAGTCCTCCCATAAATCCAATAGTTGTGGCATCGACATTATTAAGAGCTTGCATACTCGGTAACTCTAGGCAATTGGAAATTTGGTCGAGTTTGGCACTAACAACTAGATTGAGCCCGACGTCGTGTACGCATGCTACTCATTAGGGCATATTTCCTATATGTTGGCCATATATAATTATTGTTAGTCATTTCTTCTAATAAGTCTCATGCTTGGTGTTCCTATTTTTCCATTAGTGCACCTCTTGCGGCTACATCCATTGTAGACTTTCATCATCCCATAAAGTTTGTACATGCAGCCATTTGGCAATCTCATGGTGGAGGCACTTCTGTAGCAGCTCCTTGTACCTCTCTCATGCCTCGTAAAAGTTTCAAATTCATTTATTGTTGTCTAGGAGAGATGCGGCTTAGTTTAGGTATACTTTCGCCTTTCTCCTCTTATGCACTAAACTCCAAATTCAACATGTAACAAGTAACTCAGAGTTTAAAACTCACAACTCAGATGCATCAAAGATGTGATATCATTTCTTAATTTTGCAGTCCTAGCTGGGGGGAAAGTATTTTACGAGGAATTTTATTATCAGGTTTTCCCAAGTTGTGATGGACCCTACTGGTAGTGAATTTAGTCATCCCTTCGCTATATCTCTTAAGGAGTATGAAAAAGCTCGCAAGCGTATCACTTATTCTGCCTCTCGATTGTAATTAAATGTGTCGCACACTTCTAGAAAGTTGCTGATGCATTTGGATCTTCGAGTACACCACCCTCAAACTGCACCGACTATTGAATCATGTGAACGCATGTCTTAATGTCACAAATTTTTACAGGTAGGGGTGGTAGGACGATGCAAGAGATGAAATCGTCAACCACAGGGATTGTCTTATCCAGAATAAGAATTGTTGTTGCTTCTTTCAAGGGTTCAGGTTTCCGATTGTTCATGTTGAGCTGTGTCTCTTTATCTTCTCACCTACCCCTTCTCAATTGGTAAATGATTCTTTCGATTTCTTGGTCAAGCGGAATGAGTTCACAGCTTCTACTTCGTCTCATGTAATAGCATGAGAACCTTACTTAGAACTAAAGTGAGAAAAATAAAAAATAAAAATGACTAGATACAAGTAAAGTACTTAAGCCTAAAATTAGTAATAAAGGTTATAATAAGTCCCCGGCAACGGTGCCAAAAATTTGATCTCGATTTACACAATTTATGCAAATGCACGTGTTGCTCAAGTATTATAAAAGTTATCAATCTCATGAGGAGTTATCACATACGTTACTAATTATTCAGACTAATTACCTACGAGTATCTAATTAAAATTAAGTGATTTTTGAAGTAAACTTAAATTAAAGCTAGAGAAAGTAAAAATAACTACGATAATTTTTAGAGACAATCAATGAGAGAAAATGTCCAGGGTTGTGAATTCACCTAGTATTATTCGAAAGATGAATTGATTTTCCTATATTTGTGTAATATATTGGCTTATTAACTTGGCACACTGAGATATCCACAAGCCACTTTCGATGGTTAAGTGCAAATATTTAAAGTAACTTAATTAACTATATTCTATGTTAACTAAATCACCCCAAATTCATTAAGGATAAGTTTTATGGTTACACCCTCCCGCCCTACATGTATATTTCTATCCTGGAGGAAATCTTTAAGATGATATCGTGTGCTATTGAATCTAAGGCTAAACCTAAAAATCATTTGTCAAGTTCATCTAAGTTTACCACATCAATCATATTGGTGATCAGGCAACATGAAGCATTAAGAATAAGATTCATTAAACAAACCAAACATCACAAAAAATATAAGAAAATTAATTTATAAACTCATAATTATTAGGTTTCATCACAACCCCAAATAAGAGGTTTAGTTCCTACACTTGCTTAGAACTCTAAAAAATATTCAAAGATAAACAAAACATTAAGGAGTTCAAATGAAGAAGAAACTCTGTCGAGATCGTCAGTCCTTTGCTCTTTGCTATTGAGTTTTTGTGTTGTGTTTTTTTTATGTGCTTGTCCTTCTCCCTTAAAAATCATTTTGGAGGCTGTAAAATTATGTTATAAAACTCTCCTTTAGATTTTGAGACGAGTTATTACTTATATAGGAGGTCTGGTGATATTTTTTTGTTAAAAATCGAGTATGGGACGAGTCTGAATACGCACTCGCTTTTCGACATGAGTGATTGGGGTCGCGACTCCCTTGTTAAAAATTTGGCGCGTCGCAACGTGCCATGCCATTTGCTCTCTGTCCATTTTTTTACAAAGGCGTGTCTCAACGTGCACTACAGTTTAGGAACGCGTGTTCTTATTTCGATTTTGGCCTGATTTGCTTCGTATTATGTCGTTTTCATCCCTTGTTGATTCCATTGAGTCTCGATATTTTTTTTACCTATAAAATGAACCCAAAACACATCAAAACGATTACAAAACTCAAGATAACTCACAAAACATCAAGCTATAGGGACGGAAAATATATGCATATTGATCGCTCATCAGAACCTCCTTATTTCGCCCATACGTACACGTTATGTTGGTAAAAGACTAGTACATTATAAATAGCAAGCAATATGATAAAATTGTCATTCACATTTCCATTTCTGATTATAAATTTTATTCAAAGGAATGAAACCAAACATGAGTGTTTTTGTTGTCCTTTTTTTGAGTATTTTCATCAGCTCCTGCAGTGGAACCGCTATCATTGGTTGCCTACAAAGTGAGAGAGTAGTGCTTTTAAAGCTGAAGCAAGATCTGAGCGATCCTTCAAATCGTCTTGCCTCTTGGATTGGTGATGGAGATTGTTGTAAATGGAGTGGTGTTGTTTGTAACAACATCACTGGCCAAGTCCTTCAGCTCACCTTGCAAATCCTGCTGCGGAGGAATCTGAAGCTTATGAGAGGTCACAGCTGGTTGGTAAGATAAATCCATCTTTGCTTGATTTAAAGCATTTGACTCACTTGGACTTAAGTGGTAATGATTTTCAGGGAAATAAAATTCCCAAATATCTTGGTTCTCTTGAGAACCTAAAATACCTCAATCTCTCTCAAGCTAGATTTGCAGGAAAGATTCCTCACCAACTCGGTATACTCTCAAATCTGCAATATCTTGGTCTTGGTGGGTTTTATTATGAGTAGATGTTGATAGCATTTCATGGTTATCTGGTCTTTCTCTGCTAGAGCATCTCGATATGAATTCGGTGAACCTCAATAAAGCCTCTGATTCTTTAATGGTAATTCACTCACTATCTTCTCTAAAAGTATTAAAGTGTCATTCTGAAACTCTCTCGCTTTCCTCCATTATCCTCTGCAAATTTTTCCCCCTTAACACCATTGATGTTTCTGGAAATGAATTTCCAGGTCAAATCCCCAGTGATCTAGAAACATGACGTCTCTTTAGACATCTTGATTTATCTTCCAATAAATTGAATTCTACAATACCCACTGGTTGTCTAAGCTTCATGATCTTGAGTACCTTTCTCTTAAACTAATATTTTGCAAGGTACGATTTCATCCATTGGTCTAGAAAATCTGACAAATTCAATCAAAACATTGGACCTTTCTTTAAATGAAGAACTTGGAGGGAAAATCCCACATCATTTGCAAGACTCTGTAAGTTGACATCAATCCATATCTCGTATGTCAAATTGAGTCAAGATATATCGGAAATCTTAGATATTTTCTCTGCTTGTGTTGCATATAAATTGGAGTCATTGTGGGCGGAGAGTTGTCAAATTTCTGGTCAGTTTACCAATCACTTGGGAATTTCAAAAGTCTGCAGAATCTATATACCTACAAAACAACTCTCTTTCAGGTCCGGTTCCGGACGCATTAGGAGAACTTTCATCTCTTTGACAGATCTTCGCCTTTCAAACAACAAACTGAGCGGTTTTATTTCTTTGTCTTTGGGGCAAATTTCACACTTGGAATATCTTTATTTGTCCCATAACAGATTGAATGGAACTGTTTCTGAAATTCACTTCGTCAACTTAACAAATTGACTTTGTTTAGTGCATATGGAAACTCGTTAATTTCAAAATCAATCCTAATTGGGTTCCTCCTTTTCAACTCGAAAACTTATTTTTGGGATCATGTCATTTAGGGCCTCAATTTCCGTCATGGCTACAATCACCAAAGGAATTGGTTTATTTGGATATATCCAACACAGGGATTTCAGACACTATTCCTCGTTGGTTTTTGAATTTTATTTACCAGGTTGATTATTTGGATCTCTCTAACAACCAAATCTATGGCAAAATTCCAAATTTTGATAGTCCAATAATGCCGCTTAATAATAAATCCCACACGGTGGGTGCCTTACTTGATTTTTCCAATAATGCTTTATCGGGATCCATTTTTCATTTCATATGTCAAGGAAAGAATATGTCAGAGTACATTGGATATCTCAAACTCTCAAAAAATCTTTTTTCCGAAATATACCTGATGTTGGATGAATTGGCCAACTTGCAAGTGCTGAATTTAGGCCACAATAACTTCATCGGTAGCCTTCCGATGTCCATTGGAACTTTAAGTTCTCTTGTGTCATTGAACCTCCGCAGCAATTCATTGTCTGGAATAATACCAATGTCATATCAAAATTGCTCAAGTTTACAAGTACTTGATTTGGGGTGAGAATGAGTTTGTCGGCAATATTCCAACATGGATGGAGAAAGATTTTCAACGTTGCTGATTCTCAATCTTCGATCAAACAAGTTTCACGGCGGTTTCCCCTCCATCCATTTTGTCGTCTAAGTTTTCTACCAATTTTGGATATTGCATATAACAATCTCTCAGGGACTATACCGAGATGCATCAACAACTTCACTGCTATGGCATCACAGACTCATCTGATCAGACCAATTTTTATTCTATAGTTCTAAGGGAGACCGCTACCTTATTGAGGATGCATCACTTGTAATAAAAGGGTTAATGGCTGAATATAACCAAACTCTTAATTTGGTAAGAAGCATAGACATTTCGAAGAATAATTTCTTGGGAGAAATACGTACAGAAGTGACAGATCTTAAAGGATTACAGTCTTTGAATTTTTCTCATAACTTTTTCACCGGAAATATTCCTGGAAATATTGGTGATATGAGATTAATTGAATCTCTTGATTTCTCATCAACCAACTTTCCGGTAAAATCCCTCAAAGTATGTCAAGTTTATCATTTTTGAATCACCTAAATCTATCCAACAATAACTTGACAGGGAAATTCCTTCAAGCACTCAATTACAAAGCTTTGATACGTCATGTTTTTGCCGGCAATGATCTCTGTGGAGCTCCACTTCCTAATTGTACTGAGAAGAGTTCTTCTGTATCTCAAGATCAAAATGAAAATGGAAATGAAGATGAAGATGAAGATGAAGTGGACTGGCTATTGTATGCAAGCATGGCACTGGGATTTGTGGTGGATTTTGGGTTTCATAGGCTCTTTACTTGTCAACAGAAGATGGAGGTACAAGTACTGTCATTTTTGGATGGCCTTGTACATAAATTTGGCTACTTTGTAAGAAAATGTTACTAGACTTTTCATGTTTGAAGCTTTCTTTTTATGTATGTTGGCTTTGTAATTAAAATGAAATAAAGGTACACAACTTTTGTGTGCATTATTTATAGCTTCTTCTTCTTGGTTAGAAAATAAAGAAATAAGTAAGATCAGTGATCTTTTGAGTTGCTCATACTCTCAATTATTGGACACGTCACATCTGACTCAACTACAAATTTTATAAAACTTTTAGTTAATTTATTATGTGCAGCAGGTGATATTAAAATGAGGCTTTTATTGAAAACCTCATTTGGAATAGAAAGTTTCTTATTTAGTCCAAAATAAATTTGAAACTTGCATTTAGTCGAATAACAAGCAAAAAACATATAAACATACATAACAAAAAATTTGTTATTACAAACTTACCTTTCCAAAAACAGAAGAGCCTGAGACGCAAACTTAAAATAGTAGTAATAAATTAATTTATTTTTATTTTCCTCAAATTCCTTGGCAACTCCAAGTCCAATTTCTCTTACAATGGCTCTTTTATCTCATCTGTTTTTCCCATCATTTTGTCGGATGTCCTGTTTTTGAATTAAGTCACTAGCTGAATTGTTTACCTAATCCTCCGGCTCTGTCTTTTATAGAAATTATCCAGTGCCAAGTCTAGTGAATTCTGATAACTGGTAGTAACAAGAAATGGGTAATTGTTTTTAAACACTAAACAAACTTATCATCTACCTCCGAAGTCCAACAAGCCAATAAACCACCTGAGAAACCAGCCGCTAGCTCCCTGCTGGAGGCGCCACGGCTATCTAGCTCTCCTGTTTTCAACATCAAACCCAAGTCCAATTGACAATATAATTCTTGGCAGACGTAAACGCACTTATCGGACAAATAATATAGAAAAATATCGATCATGCGAGAAATTTTTATTAATATCAAATACTAATTTTCTCAATATCAATCTCAATCTTACTTATACTAACAGTTATGAAAGAAAAAAATGATTAAGTAAGCTAATTAAAATAAAAACAATTAAACTTAAACATGCGAAAATAGAAAGTTAAGAATTTAGGATCACAATTTTCCTTTCTAGTGGTCAAATAAAAACACTATTCTTAATCAATTAACTACATTCCTATGTTAATCAAGTTAAGAAGAATTTATTATGTTCAAGTCTATTATAGGTTACACATGTCATGCTCGTATATGTCTATCATGTGCGAAAATCAACGATAAATACACATGAAAAGTGTATAATAGACACTCATCAACCTTACAAAGATGTGGAGTTACATTACACTTTGATCCGATGTGGACAAAAAAATCTTAACAAATTCTAATACAGCTCAGCAAAGATAGAAAAGTGGAATGCTAGAAACACCAAAAGAAAAACATATGTATGCACAATCCCTTGAGATGCAAATTAGGTGTCGTATACATCCTCTGCATTCTCATGCCTGACGTTTTATGAAGGAATAATCACAGCTTCGTGTCATGACAAGAAGCCCAATCTGAATATAAAATAACCAGTCACAGATCTTCGAGTGTCATGACAAGAAGCCCAATTTGAATCACAATAAACTCGAAGTTGTAACTGTGAAGAGGAGAGAAGAAGACGACTTTGGCTTGGAGATGCTTTGATATATTTCACGACTTTGTTAGCTATATAGATTAAGTGTGTAGATGTTGGTTTATCCATAAATTGGCTCAAATTCTGAATAGTCTGAATTTTTATAAAAATTGGTTTTAATGTTTTGAGGAGTAACAAAATATTTATTTGGGAGAAGTTAAAAAAATAAAATTATTATAGCTTAAGTTACAAAAATAGATCCACTTTTATTAGGTTTTATTGTGATTAAAAGATTCAATTCAATCTTAGCCAATAACTTCTCTCCCACTCTCTTCAAATAAATTATTAACGTAGAAATTCAAATAGGTTGAGCCATCCATTTTCCTCTGAAAATGGTTCCAAGCTCTGTGTTCAATATTTCTGAACACCCTATTACTCTCCTAAACCTAAAAAATCAACGAGATTTTGTTACCCAGATCTACTCACCTGTAACCTATTAGAATTGAAGTTTTTACTCATCAAATAATGGCTCATAGCTAATAAGCTAAACTTGCCACCTTCAACATCAATTCATGCGTTCTCTCCCATTTTTTTCAAAACCATTTGATTTTGATCACCCCTTTGGAGTTCCATTTGGTCCCTGGAAGTGAAGCAACTGTAATGAATTCTTGTTGTGTGGGCTTGAGAGCTAATATCCATGTCGTGAAATCCAGAATGCGTTTTGGGGAGAGAGGATCAGAGGGAGTGTAAGCAATAATGGTTGGGTTAATCAGTTGGCAAAAAGTTTGAAAATTGAAAAGAGGGACAAGACGGTCAACCTGGTGTTACTTATGCTGTTGTTACTTCAGAAAATCTCATTGAGGTTTTGATCTTAGCACAAGGTTTGAGAGAATAAGAGCAAATTAGAAAAATGTGATTTTGATTTTCCTCGTGATTTTCTTGAAAACAATCAAACAAGCGAAGAGCTTTATAAGTTCAGAAAACCCCCAATTTTTCTTTTGAGATTCCGAGCAAATAATTTTATGTTTGGTGTGAGTATACCAATCGATTTTGTGCAAAATCGATTGAGACAATGTTTATCTGGGCTTGTTTTATCCTGGAGACAACGGGGCTGACATACTGCTAGCACAAAATTAGGACAGAGCCGCGAAACGTCTTAAAGAGAGCGACCTAGTCCGCGATTCCAGCCTACTTCAATTTCATATTCTTGGTGAAAGGTAATAACTTTCTTATTTATGTAAATTATTCTAACAATTTTAAGACGTTATCGATCTGCCATATTTGCTTATGTTATGTTTGTTACTGTTTTTATGGTGCAACTATAAGTAAATTATGCATGAAATAAATTTTAAGGGAATTGATAGACTTGTGGGAAAGTTGGCTTTATCATATTTTATATCCTGAGTCTTGACAAATATTCATACTTCATGAAATTGGAATATTTGATGTTTGTCATCCTACAGAGTGTTATTTTAAATTGAGCTTTTACATAAAAAATAATAATAATAATAATATATACATAGTTAATGGTATAGATTTTCAACCATATGGGATTGTATGTTTTAATAAATTTTCTGTTGGTATGCTTATGATATTCCTTATATTTAGAAGGTCAGCTTTTTTTGCTGTAGTTTTATAAGCACATTTATGAAGTAACAACCTTCATGTGGTAACAGTCATACTGATGTTTTAGAATTGATTTTTTTTTAAAACATTTGGGTTATGTTGCATGACTTACTTTATTTGTCAATGTCTCTATGGTATTTGAATATGCATGTTTGAGTATATAATTTTGATAATATCATTTATTTTGTCACGTGGATTTTAGATTGACAAGTAGAAAGAAATTCGAACACGCCATTTATGATTGACTGTAGCTTTAATTATATATACAGTAATTAATATTTGAAGAACAGTTATGGTTTTGTTCAACATGAGCTAGTATTGGGATATTTGTGATTTTCTTTTGCTTGAATAATGTGGTGTTGATTTATCGTGATTCCTTAGAAAATACCTCAATGTATATCTGAAAATTGTTGGAAAGCTAATAGGTTAATTTTAAAAAAAATCATAATCACTAAAACTGAAATAACCAGAACAAGCACTAACCTCCCTCAAAATAATAATAGTTAGTTCATATGCTACAACTGTAGCAAACAAAGGCACCTTGTCCGGAACTAACTGGTTAAAGAGTTTTGCTCCAAAAGTGAACCTTACCGAAGACCAACTGGTTCTACGATCTTTAAGATCAACATGTTTGGTGGATTCGAGGGATTGTGAGTAGGCATTGTCATATTTCGTCATGTTTGCTCTGTCCGATTTATATGTACAAGTTGTAAATAAGATAATGGGATGAGTGGTTTCTCAAACCACTATAACTGCTAGAAACTGGTGATGTGGAATTTAAATTTTATTTTATGAAATATGAAAGGTTTGAGAACCTAGAACTTTAGGATAAGATTAACAGAAACATATAAATTTTATAATTGATGAACATCTTGTTTCTATGGAGAAAAATTTCTTTGATATTAAGAAATAGTAAGGGCTCGAACTCCAATGATAAATTGGAAATAGTGGGGGTTTTACCTATAATATTTCATTTATGGTTTAAAAGTGATTAAAAGTGACAAATTTTTCTTTTTTCACAATGTTTGAAAACATGTGAATGTCTACCTATTGATATGCTTCTTTTTTATATTTGTTTTGATTTTGTTGAAATATATGTTGTCTTCTAAATATTAATAAAAAACTTAGAAGAACTAATGTAATTCTCATAATTAAATTACTAGGTCATAAAAAAAATGGAATCTAATAATCAATTTACATGCACTCCTTATGACTCTAGTGTAGTTGTTCAAGAACATTGGTGTAAGTGTTAGATAATCTGAGTATGCGAACAACATTGGTTAACTGACGTTCTTTTGATTACACTAGACCTGACTGACATTGTATATGCGTAGGATTAATATGTAGATTTTTAGTAGATCTGGTATGAGCATTGACATGCTATTGAGAAGGTTATAAGTACCTGAAAAGGATCATGAACCTAGAATTAGATTATCAGAGTTTTTTCCACTATCCTTGAAGGACATAGCGATGTTAATTGGAACACCCTTTCGGATGATTCCAAGGCTACCAAGGGATATATTTCCTTGAGTATGAGATGATCCCGCTAGCATCAGCTTGTGAAGAAGCAGCTTGAGTAAGAAGCTTGCTATTAGATACCCTTTTATGGAGAGAGTGATACCAGTTGTCTGATCCATGTGATAGTACCCCGCGGCTATTGTAAATATTCAGAAACTGTTTTTATAATAATAAGAGATTGTAGATACACAGTACAGTTAGAGAATACATCTCTTCTGGAGCTGTAAGAATGGATTATGTACGACCTGATGATAATTTAGCTGATCCTTTGATAAAAGGACTAGCAAGAGAGAAGGTATCCAATACCTAGAAAAGAATGGGACTATTGTCATTAGACAATCACTTATGATGATAACCCGACCTAATAGATTGGAGATCCCAAGAAATAGGTTCAATGGGTAATAATAAGTCATGAAGTGATGACGAATCATGCTATTATTTAATTTGTGAGTTCCATTCTGAGAGCTTGATATCCTGAAGCGATAGAAGGATGAGTTATTTAAATCTTAATGTGTTCTATACTCTATGTAGAGTGATTACCTATCTACATGAGTACTCTTGATAGACACCTATGTGAATGTAGAAGTGTGACCACTTCTTATGAAATTTTAGGTAATAATTTGTAGAGAATTCACTATACTGGGATATACGAGCACGGCCGTAAGTTCGGTCGGTGTGACTTTTGACTACCCCTGAAGGTTTGTGGTGTGATGTTGTCAGATATAGAGTTCAAAACTACGAGTTACTCTATATATTTGAATCGTCACACTATGTAAAGGGTCAAGTCGAAAGACATCTTTATTTATGCACGACCTTATATATATTGCTCGATGAAATATTTATAAAATTCAAGTGGGGATTGTTGTAAATATGAATTTATAAAAATTGGTTTTAATGTTTTGAGGAGTTACAAAAGTTTATTTGGGAAAAGTTAAAAATAAAATTATATAGCTTAAGTTACAAAAATAAATCCACTTTATTAGGTTTTATTGTGATTAAAAGATTCAATTCAATCTTAGTCAATAACTTCTCTCCCACTCTCTTTAAATAAATTATTAAAGTATAAATTCAAATAGGTTGAGCAATCCATTTCCTCGAAAATGGTTCCAAGCTCTGTGTTCAATGTTTCTGAACACCATGTTATTCTCCTAAACCTGAAAAACCAACGAGATTTTGTTACCCAGATATCTACTCACCTGTACCTACTAGAATTGAAGTTTTTACTCATCAAATAATGGCTCACAGCTAATAAGCTAAAACTGCAACCTTCAACATCAATTCACGCGTTTCTCTCCCATTATCAAACCATTTGATTTGATCACCCCCTTTGGAGTTCCATTCGGTCACTGGAAGTGAAGCAACTATAATGGATTCTTGTTGTGTGGGCTTGAGAGCTAATATCCATGTCGTGAAATCCAGAATGCGTTTTGGGGAGAGAGGATCAGAGAGAGTGTAAGCAATAATGGTTGGGTTAATCGTTGGCAAAAAGTTTGAAAATTGAAAAGAGGGACAAGACGGTCACCTGGTGTTACTTATGCTGTTGTTCAGAAAATCTCAATGAGGTTTTGATCTAGCACAAGGTTTGAGAGAATAGAGAATATCAAATTAAAAAAATGTGATTTTGAATTTCCTTTTGATTTTCGTGAAAACATCAAATAAGCGAAGAGCTTTATAAGTTCTAAAACCCCCATTTTTCTTTTGAGATTCCGAGCAAATAATTGTGTGTTGGGTGTGAGTATACCAATCGGTTTTGTGTAAAATCGATTGAGACAAGATTTATCTGGGCTTGTTTTATCCTGTAGACGATGGGGCGCTGACAACTGCTAGCACAAAATTAGGACAGAGCCGCGAAACGTCTTAAAGAGAGCGACCTAGTCCGCGACTCAAGCCTACTTCAATTTCATGTTCGTGTGAAGTTCTATCTTTCTTCTTATTATGCAAATTATTTTAACTTATTTATGAAAATAGTTATTAACTTCTAATGAGTCTAAAGTAACATCCAAATGTGATGTTAAACATAACAGCTGCCAGAGTATTAGCAATAAAACTATGTTAGAAACATCAGAAATACAGAATAGTTATTCACTAATTGAACATGAATGTGAAGATAGTATCAGTCACCAGTCACTGCACGTAAGCTCAACAGAGACAATGAATCAATCTTTAATTCTGGTTAACCGGTTCAATAAAAAGGACACTGCATTAAATAGCCCATGATAAACCAAGAGAAGTGCTGCCAAAATGTCCAACATACAATGTCCTCAAAAGAAACGCTCCCACATATGTAACGCTTTCAATGAACAGGGTCAGGTCCTTGATTCCCAAGAACAAGATTACATCCTTAATAAAAAGGTAAACACCGACGATGAGCACTCGATGGCCTTAAAGTCTCCGAGGTCAAAGGTCTAATTGAAGCCCTTAAATTCGAGTTAATATGCAAACTGATAACTAACAAATAATCAAAGGGAAAGATTAGAGGCAGAACCTTTAAATATGAATGCATTAACTAGCAAAATCGATAACAGATGAATAACCAACTCCACAAGTGTCAAGATTCAGCAAGATAATGAGTAAATTCGGGAAGACATTGAGAGTGTGCACATTAACATAAGTTAAATAGAAAAGAACCTAATAATCAATAGAAGTAGTAAGAGTTAAATAAACATATCGCAAAGAAGTTAAGATGCAGAAACATGTAGAATAGCCTGTAGAACATCCAAGAAGTTAATTGACTTTTGGACAGAAAATACTACTACAAATCAGTGAGACGCCAAACGTCTAATCACAGTTCGTAGAACACAAGGACCATGAGAGAGGTGAAAGTAACTTCCGATGTAAATCCAATTAAAGTCTTAGAAACAAAACTGATGTCTGTTTGTGATTGTTAAATATACAGCCTGCAACGCAAGTCTGTATAGACAGTAGGTTCATACAGAACAGAATAGACCGTATGTTCATACAGAACAGAAATCTCCCCTTTGCTAATTTCAAATTCGGTCCATAAAATGCTTTAAACCAAGAGTGCCAAAATCCCAAAATGTCCAAGGCATATTTACGTTCGCACATGTGTAAGCCTTGAGTAGACCGAGCAATTTCTATTCCAAGAATATTTATTGGCCGAGATCATTTTAAATCTTCATTGAGATGCTGAGTGAAGTAATAGAATCCAAATGGTACTAGCATTATGATTCATCAACATATTCAAGAGGCAGTAAAGAAGTGTCATCCAGCTAATGAAAAGATAATCAGTGACGAAAACCATGGACAAGTGAGAACTTGTAATACAATTGTCTAGATGCTTGTTTAATCCATATAGACTCTTAGTAATTTACACACTGGTTCGAACCTCCCTTTGTATAATCGGGTGGTTTTTGCATTATATCTCCTATTTAGATCATCATGAAGGAATGCATTGTTCACATTCAAAATGATGTAAATGCCAACACTGGATGGAAGCATGGCCAAAGAGGCTCCTTCTATCACCATCTTGGAAACGGAGAAAAGGTCTCATGATAATCAATTCCCTCTATTGAGTATAGCCTTTGGCTACCAATCGAGCTTTATACCTTTCTATTGTTCCATCCGATTATATTTCACCTATACACATACTTACAAGCAATTGTCTCTTTTCCAGGAGGAAGATCAGTGACAATCCAGGTCCATCGAGTTCAAGGGCAGAAATCCCAGTTTCCATGGCTTTGCACCAATTTCGATCTTCTATATCTTGTTTGCATGTACGTGGCTCAATTGGGATAGAAATAGATATAGAAAAACTTTCATGCTAGGAGAAAATTTTTGATATGACAAAGATGCAGCCAAAGGGAAAGGTTTACCTGACAGAGATGATTTCTTGTCCAAGGATTGAGGGGTAAAGTGAAAGCAACCTGTACCTGCTGACAATGAAAATCCTGTAAATAAACAGGTGGTATTCTAACTCTAGTGGACCTGTGTAGAGGGGGGTGAAGTAGGAGAATTTGAGAAATGGAAGAAGGATTATTGTGATAACTAGAAGGTGAAGAACTGGAGGACACATCACTTACAGGAATACAAATGATCAGTAACAGAGTCACTTGGATCTTTATACTGTTCAGGTCTAGAAGGAGAAGAAAGATCAAAAGAGTCACCAGAAGGTGAGGAAAGCGTAGAGGAAAACTGTTATGGACTTGTAGGAATAGGAGAAGAAACGTCACGATAAGGAAAAAATGTTTCATGGGAAACAACATCTCTAGAGTAGAAAAATATTACTGTCAAGGTCAATGAGCTTATATCTTTTCACAGCAAAAAGGTAACCCAAGAAAAGAAATTTTCTACCCTCTACAATCAACTTTTTGCGACCATGTGACAAAGTAGGGGCAAAACATAGGCATCATGAAAGAATTCTAAGCATGGCTATGGTAAAATTCGAACATCTGAAATTCTGCCCCATTGTCACTTCTAATGGTCTTGATTTTCACTACAAATTGAGTTAAAAACCAAGTCATGAAAGAATTCTAAGCATTTCCTAGTTTCAGACTTGTTTTTGATAATATAAACCCAGTGCTCCTACAGAAATCATCAATTATGGTTAAGAAGTATTTAGCCCCATCATAAGCCTCAACTGAGGATGGCCCCCAAAGATCACAATGAAGTAATGAAAATATGCTAGAAGTTTCATGATGGCTAATAGGAAAGGGTAATATGTGTTGCTTTGCCATGAATCAAATAGAACAAGGAATTTTATTAATTGAATGGGAACTATCGTTAACAATAGGGTCATCAATTAACTTTAACCTAGAAGCTGAAATATGACCAAGGCGACAATGCCTAAGGTCAGAAACATGATTCCCATGTAAAATAGATGCTGAAATAAATGAGGGTTTTTGTGGAAAATAAGAAAATACTTCCACCAGAGCTGAAGGGGAGACCGCATTATGCTGCAAATAATAGAGGCCATTCTTCACTTCAACCTTCCCAATCGTAGTCCAAGAAGTGAGGTCCTCAATGAAACATGTGTTAGAAAAGAAAACAATACAGCAATTGAGGAATGAGAGAGTTTTTTAGCAAAAAAAATTGAAAGAAAATGATGGACACAGAGAACATCCTCAAGAGTGATATTCTCTGTGACTTTCACAATAACAATATGAGTGACATGATTTTCATTACTATTTGGCACCTTCACTAGTAGGAAACTTTGGCTGTAATAGTGGTAAAATGAGAGGAGTTACAGATCATATGATCAGTAGTTCCTGTGTCAATGATCCAAGGAACATCAAGTAAGCTATGTGGTTTATTTGCAGATGTGGAGAGGCAAGTAGAAATACCAGACAAGCTTGAAGTATTAGCCTCAGTTCTGGTAGAATTGCAGATAATTTGAGCCTGATTTGCAGAGGGTGAAGCAATTGGAGGATTTCTTGAGTTGAAGCAAAGCCATAAGCTGATGGTACTGCCCTTTAGTCAATGTCACCCTATCATCACCATCACCCTTTATATCAGAGGCAACTGAAACACTATTCTAATTATCAAAGAAACTAAGATTTTTATACTGGTTGTAGAGTTTATGTCCTTGAGGATATCCATGGAGCTTATAGCATTTAGCAGCCACATGACCAGTCAGATTACAATGCCTACAAACAGGAGCTTGGGCATTTCCTGCCTTGAAGCAATTATCAAGTAAATGACCTTGCAGCCAACAGTGAGTACAGTAAGGTCTCTCTATTTTCTGGTTGGTCGGTAGGGTAGTGTTAGTCTTAAAATTTGTGTAAGTGTTCCTAGTCAATAAGGCCATTGAATCAGGGGAAGGATCTTGAGATGTCATTTTGTGATGTCTTTTTGCCGGAGCGTAGAGAAAACCATAACATATTTTAAGCTTCCAATTGTTGAATAATATGGTATTGATAACATCTCCTCTATCTCTTTTTTGGAAGAGGGGCACGAATTATTGATCAGTTTGAAGTGGTGCACCAGCGAAATGCTGACAGGTTTGACATTCTGTATATCGATTCTTCAATCAATAAAAAATTCTTCTGTGACAGCCACAACCTCTTATTCTTTCTGTCTCAAACTATTTGCATTCTAAAATTCCGTTGAGCTGGTCCAAAATCTTTCATGTAGAAAGATTTAAATAGTTTATTTTCAGCTGGATGATCTTCGCTACATCTTATCCAACGATCAACAGGTCGTCTACGTATAATAAAATAGCAGTGAAATTTCCATTCGAATACCTTCAAATGTAAACCACTAGTCTACAAAAGTTCTTTTGTAACCTTGAATCACCATGAATGAGTCAAACTTCTTGTACCATTGCCTTGGTGCTTGCTTGAGGTCGTACAAGCTATTCTTCAGCTTGCAAACTAGGTTCTATTTTCTTGAAACTTTGAAACCTTCCGGCTGCTCCATGTAGATTTTTTCATATAGATCACCATGAAGAAATGTTGTCTTGACATCTAACTATTCAAACTCTAAGTTCAAAACAGGCTACCAATCATAGAATAACTCGGATTGAAGTCATTTTTATAATTGTAAAAAAAAAAAATTTCATCAAACTCAATTCCCTTAATCTGTAGGAATTCTTTGACTACTAATTGGGCTTTGTGTTTCATCACATTTCCGTTGTCATCTTTCTTCAGTTTAAACACTCATTTTCCCTTCAGTGCCTTCTTGTCTTGCGGGAGATTGACTATCTCATAAGTATGATTCGTCTGCAGAGATTCTATTTCATCATTTATTGCGTTCAACTATTTTCCTTTGTCTTTATGAGATATAATAACTTCTTTAAAACTTCTTTGAAATTTTCTACCTTCCCCTCATCAGTAAGCATAATATAGTCAGATCATGAGTATCTAGTGGATGAATTCGACCTTGCTCAGATCTTCGTACTATAGGTTCACTGGTTTCTAGAGGTGTGTCATCATACTGATTCGCGGATGATTCTGTAGCCTCTAATGGACTGGGTTGCGGCTCCCACTGCTCAACACCCTATTTCTTCTCATTTGGTTCTGCTTCTGGTATTTCATCATGCACCCCATCATTATATGTGCCAATTTTACTAAGGTTGTGTCTGGATTTGAATTGTTTGTGTCGGTACTAGAATTATGAGATATCTTGAGCTTTTCAATATTTTATATTGTCTAGTCTTCAAGAAACACTACATCCATGCTTCTGTTGATCTTCTTTTCCTTTGGGTACCATAATCTGTATTCGAACTTTTCGTCTTCATAGCCTATGAAGATGCATGGAGTAGTCATTGCATCGAGCTTCTGTTTAAGCTCATTAGATGCGTGTGTAAAGGCTAAACAGTCGAATATTCTGAGGTGGAAATAGAAGAGATTCTTACCAGACTATACTCTATAATCTCAAAATGTAATGGTACAGATTGTGATATGTTGATCAGGTAGCAAGCAATATGAACAGGTTCTCCCCAGAATGGTTGTGTCAGTTTAGCCATGCTGATCATGCCTCTTACTTTCTCCATAATGGTACGATTTATTATTTCAACAACATCATTATGTTGTGGGGTGCGTGAAGTATTCCTTTCATGTCGAATGTTGTGTCTTTCACAGAAATCATCGAACTCTATTGAAGTGTACTTGCCTTCATTGTATATGTGAAGGCACTTTAGTTTCTTTATTGTTTCACGCTCTACTATGGCATGGAACAACTTGAAGTAATCTAGGACCCGATCCATTGTCTTCAAGAAATATATCCACATTTTTCGAGAAACATCATCAATGAAACTCAGAAAATATTTATTACCACCTAGTGAATTAACCTTCAAGAGACTGAGCAACTCTAATCTTCTCGTAGAAGAGGAATTAAAAAAGACCCTATGTTTCTTACCAAATAGATAGTGATTGCAAGGATCTAGAGCAGCATTCTTGTATATAATAATTAGATCTTTCTTTGAAGGTAGATAATCATTTCTCACTCATGTGACCGAGTCTTTGGTACCATAAATTTTAAGAAGCCTCCCATTTAGCTACATTGAGACTTTCAGCAGACATCTTCACATGAGTCTTAAATAAAGTGCCGCAAATATGTCCTTGGGCGACAACCATGACATATTTTTATCATTTTCCATGTGTCATTGCTAAAAGGAATGGCATAGCCCGGTTTGTCAATGGCTACCCCTAGAGTAGATTGAGCTGGAGTTATGGGACATGTCTGAAATCCTTCAGGGTTATTGCACACCCTGCATTTGTCTGTATCTGAACATCACCAATTCCCACAATCCTAGAGGAACTGGTATTTCTCATGTTCATTGTATCAAAGTCTCATACTTTGCATGTTTATTTTATCATATAAACATAAAGCAATAGCTTTAATGTTTATTTTATATCACTTTTTATACAATATCGGTAACGATATTATCTATCTAATAAGAGATGATACATAATAATAGTCATGTAAAATTAATTTACATCCATTAGGGAGATCTAGAACAACCGTTTATATGGCCTTGACATTCAATGTCTCACATTCGCAACTCAAAATTTGGATCTTTCATTTGTTCAGCCTTCTTTTAACCCTCATGATATGCATGAAGTTGCAAATATGAGTTGAACTGCTTGTGTCTAACACTCATCCACTATTTGCATTTAAAGCTAATGAGATGTCTAACACCCATCCTATTTGTTCAGCCTTCTTGATTCACTTCGAATAACTTCTAGACTATTCTCATAATTCTCCAAGCATCAGGTACTTCTATATACTGTATGAGAAAATATGGAACATTCGATCCTAAAATATAGGATTTCTCCCTTAGGTTATCATCATTCCATTTTTCAAAAGTCTTTCGCTCTTCGGGGCTGGAATTAAGATCGATTTCAGTGGGCAAAGGATTGAGCGTAACATAACTCAACTTCTCTGACTCCAAGAAAATGCAGATGTTCATTTCCCACTCAAAGTAGTTTTCGAATCCTTTCAGTTTATTGGAATCCAAAAGTCGCGCTAATGGATTTGCGGAAGCCATCTACAGATAATAATAAATGTTAGCAAAATATTTTCATATCAATATAAAAACTCTAATATAATTATGGATTTTAAATCTATTAGTGCCTTGACACTACTTTACGTAATTCTTTAATCTCCCTTAATGGAAAAATAGAAATTTGACAATCAAATTTCATAGTGAGAAGTGGATCACATGACATTTGCTCCAGTCTCACAATAATGACGGTCTTGACTTTCATAAACTCATTAGATAGACCTCAAAGATTAATCTCATCCATGTGACTCATAAGTTTGGTCCTAAACCATTTCTTATCCTCATAATAATGACGATATTAGATTAATACGTGTTCCAAATGTATACTTGTCAATGTGAATTAATGAGTTTCGTAAGTATACCCTCATAATAATGGTGGTATTGGGTAACTACGTCAACTCATCACGCTACATCTAATGTTTTACCGGAGCGACCTAAGTTCCAATCACTAATACCCACATAATAATGATGGTATTCGACATAAGTAATAAGAACTCATTCATCTCCGTATTGACAAGAAAGACCATCTAATAATCTCTAACTTTATTAATACTATTACTTAAAAGTAATCATCTAATCTTAGGATATTTAAGACAATCAAGTCATTAACACTCTTGGGTCATTAATATCCGAGTGTCCAACGAGTACATTTCATATTGTGAGACTCTCTAAGTCCAGACACATTCTTCATATAAGCCTAGCTTATATGTACGCGATTCGGTCACTTCCGAAGTTGCGAGAACACAAACAACCTTTATAAACTATAAAGTTGAGGTCATCACATATGTTTAGGAAATATAGATTACACCGACAAGTTTTCAAGGCACACATCTCATATTATTGATATGTCCATGATTCTTTACAACTAATCAGAACATCATTTCTGATACATGTGATCTACCATAGGTGATCGGCTTTAGCCAAAGTCTTAAGAATCGTGAATCAATAATATAGATACCTAAACCTCTTATGGTACACATACGAGCCTACGAATCTTATCTTGATATGTATTTGATTAATGAGTGCATCGGGTCATACCCAATGAACATCTAGTGGTGTAACGACAGGTAGTTTTTACTACTGTATTTAACTATACTGTTACGTACGGGGATCAAGGCACGTAAAATAAATTATGTTGGGACTCAAATATGCTCATGAAATAACTTTGGGAACAATCGATAAATTCCTCAAGATATCGAGACTAGACTGTACTATATTTCCTTTTGGACATCCCATGGTATTTCGGCCATAACTTTCTCATACAAACTTATATTTTTATGATTTTTAAATCCTCTGAAAGCTGAGATAAAGACCTACAACTTCCACGTTGAATATTTTTCCAAAATCGGACCAGAAATAGGTCAAAAACACCAGTCAAAATTTGGATAAATAGTGATTTCGGGGTTAAATGTAAAAATTTCAAATTTTCTAGACTTTTCTACACTTTTCTCCATAAAGGACCTACTATTCAAAAATCACAAAACTTTGAAAACTTTGAAAACAAAAGAAAAGAAAGAAACGTGGGAGAAAGAGAAGGGAAAGAAGAAGGAAAGAAAAAAGGAAAAAAGGAAGATGAAGCAAAAATTGATCATGGCAACCATGAGAGGATTAGGAAATGAAGAAAATCAAAAAAGAATGTAAGAATTCATGACCCAAATCTTGAGTTTTTGGTTTTTGGTGCTATAATTGATTTGATAATGATAATCAAATGTTTGAGGTTCCAATTGATGAATATATAAGTTTGAAGATTGGTTGTTGTGTGTTACCCCAATTTCGTAATAAACTTTAAGTCTTGGGATTAGTAGGGAATATAAGATCAGAAGATTAAAACTGGTATATAATGTATGTTGAATTGAGTTTATAATGATGTTTTGAATGATGGTTTTAGTTTGGAATTGTTGATTTAGAGTAAAGTTGGATGATTTGGGCTTTGAAGGAGTTTGGAGAAGAAAATTAGAACTTGGAAAACCCAGGTCGCGTCACGACGCAAGAGGAATATCAATGGTTCCAGAACGCTGCGCATCGCGACGCGCAGTCCTTCTTGCGTCGCGATGCGAGGCACAGAATTTCACCAAATCAGTTTTAAACACCTCAGTTCTGCGCTAGCGCGTCAGAGCCCACCCTTAGGGACTCGTATCAGTTTGTACACATATCCTACATCAAATTATGGTCATAATAAGTCTTGTGTATATAATATATACGGACAGATATTTAAGTACTAAAAGTATCAAGATTATTTTACTACGTTGATTCTAATTAAGTTCCGATCATAGGTTATCGACAGGAACCATATTCTCCTTTGACAAATGATTCAGTACCAGTCAGATTCAAACACAGTGAGTGGACATCTCTTTCTTTAAGTCGATTTCATTTATTGATTTATTATTTATAAGATTAGACTTACTTTTTCTAGCACGTAGGGCGTTAGCCTTTATTTATTTACAGTTATTTTTCAGAAGATAGTGATTTAGAAAAGAGATATTTCAAGTATGATTTTATGTTTTTCGGGGCATGAGGGGAAAACTTACCCCAGTATGTAACTTGACAGAGATAGAATTGACGGATATAGAGACATGTGCACATGTAGAGGACTAGGGGGACGTCGATACATAACACCTCTATATCCTAGTTTCAAAGCTAGGATGACGGCATAGGTTCGTGTACCTAGATTCTAGTTCAGAGCTTGGGTGGTAGCATAGATCTGCACCCCCAGTTCTAGTTTGTGGCTTGAGGACGGTGATACGTAACTCCCCAAAACCACCAGTTTCAGAGACCCAGTTGAGTCATTTTCCTGGGTGTAAAGGACCACCAGTTTCAAAGACAGTATTGGCATGCTTTGGAGGACGGCGATACGTAACGCCCCAAAGTCATGGATTTGCACTGCTGGCTATAGTTAGGCGTATAGGGGGACGGTGATACGTAATGCCCTCATACGTCAAGTTTTCAGACAGAGATATAGATTTCAGAGAAAGTTTTCAATTTTCAGATAAAGTTTTCAGTTTTTTGGATACATTTTTCGAAATGAGCTTTTAGAAAAGAAAATTTCTAGAAACAGCAGCTTATAAGAGATTCAGAATTTCAAAACAGAAACCAGTTTTCTTATAAAGTTATTTAATGAGTTTTCGGTTTAGAACCAACTGATCTTATAACAGTTTTTGATTTTAATCCACTCACTTAGATCGTGTATCGATCTAACCCCCCCACTCCCAGTGTCTGTTTTGCAGGTATTCCAAGAGGATGAGCTCGAGAGGACGGATACTGATGGTAGTCACTAGTGGTTCTGAGTCCACCAGTCGAGTCAGAAATAAAGTAAGAGTACAGTCTGAGTAAAGTAGAAGTATTGTACTGGTATTTGAGATATGATCTTTATGTATAAGTTAAAAAAAGTTAAGTTGGATGCCAAGTTGTAAGATTGGGCCAAGGTATATATGATATATATTTTTTTTACTTAAAGTAAAGAGCGTATAATTATATGATAGATCAGAGTCAGAGGCTTATGAGGTTAGTGTGGTCTATCTCCTGCCGGTGACATCTCCCAGATCGGGGATGTTACAAGCGGTTAGACCATGAAAGTCTCTGACATACATGGCATCAAAGTGTGGGGGATCACACACAAAATCAATGGTATCCTATAGTCAAAGGATCACATATGCTACTCGATTCGAGGAGATTCTTATTGAAAGTGGTGTGTACGCCCAACTATTATGAATCACATGTGAGTCATTCAGTATTCGCTCCAACGAATGCCCACATGTCTATACGAGCTTCTATTGCTCATGGTTCATTGCTTTAGGCCATTGGAACTCCAATTCTAATATACGACATGTGTTAGTCTTCTAGGTTATAGGAATTCGACGTATTCCAAAACCAACGACTAAGAATATTTACTTTAAGAATAGTTTATAATAATATTATTATCTCAACATTAGACCACCTAGTGTCCAGTATTACTAAATGACTATTCTAATATTGATGTCATTCTCAACATATTTATTGCATTATGACATTACCATTAATAAGGTTGAAATAAAAATATAGTTATTTTATTAATAATTAATAAAATATAATGTATAATACACTATTCAGATTGGGGCTCCAAGCAACAATTCCAATAACTAAAAATGTCTACCAATAATCAGGAAGAGAACTGAGAAGTATGAGGGCTTGAACTTCATCTCTCAGCTGCATGTCTACTGTAGACAACTGGTTTAGCAGGCTCTGGAACTCGTTGGTGTGTTCTGCAACTGAAGTTTCACTCCTTACCAAACGCCTCATTATTAAGGCTTTATTCCGAGCAGTCTTGGCTTAGTTCATGCCTTCCAACTCCATCCAAAATTTCATGAGCAAATGTATCATGTGCTACATGGTAGAAGTTATTGGTAATTGGTTATAGTCAGCTTGATTATTGCACTGGAAGGCGAATCTTCCATTTCTATCTTAAGTTTAAGATTTAAAATGAAAATATGACAAAATCAGAGCTGATTTTCACAAATCGGACGTCATCGTTGTGTCTGCTATGATTGAAATGATGGATACTATTCTTCATTGGTCTAAATTCGACTCAGGGACCAATTTATAAATTTCAAAAATATTCCGAGGCCAAACTGTAAATTTTAGAGATTTCAAGAGGATCAATGGAATTTACTAGATATGTTGACGAGGCAGACACATGGATGCTGAAGTGGTAAAGTGGGACCGACTTGCTGACATGGTTGATGATGTGTCGGACACATGGCAGATAGCATGGCGACACTTGGTAAAGGGCATGGCGACACATGGCTGATGATGTGTGTTGATGTAGCTGCTAACGTGTCTGATGATTGGATATTGAATGTGCACAGATGTGGCTGACACGTATATCATCTTCAACCTCTAGAGTGCATGTTGGGCGTGGAAGTGCGTGGGAGGATTTTGGTAGGCGCGTGCGGTGCAAGCTGCATTTCTAGAGCTTCATTTGATCGTCGAAAAATAACATTGTGCTCATCTCGACGTGAAAAAACTGATAATATGCTTAAAATTTATTTTTGAGAACTTTAGGGAAACTCGAATTTTCAAAACCGAGTCTCTATATTTCGGCTTTATGACCCCAACATGATACCAAAACTTCTGATACTACATGTTGTGATTCTCTTATCATTAAAAATGTTTAATGAGGAATTTATTAGTGTTGAAACTCTACCCAAAAAAAAATCACTATTTACAATCTCTATGTTTTCTTTCTTGAATCTTAATTATTGGGATCCTTGAACTCTCAAATGAGAACTCAATTTATAGGCAATGGCTTACCTTCTAACTCAACATAAATTAGTGGAGTGGTTGCCATAATTGTCCACTAATTGAGTGGTTATGGGTGGTTACACCAAAACCATTAATTGACTAATGATGGTTGTAACAAATTAATCATTCACAAGTTATTAATAGGCTGGATATTACATATATTAGGATGTAGTTAGAAGTCCTTACTATGTTGCCCCAGAAGTGTTACCGCAATTCTGGGGGAAAAAAATCAGACATTTGAAGTGCATGAGCTGTGTTGTATGTTTTAGTCAGTGTTTTCAGAATCGGGCCAGTGATCGATAGTTGGGGCGGTTGGACGATGAAACCAAATGATTTCATAAATAATTTTAATTAATTAAAAATCATAAAAAAATTTAAGGTGTTATCTGATTTACTGGTTTTTTAGAGGTCTGATTTTTAAGACTTAAACGAAGTGAAATCACGATTGATTCCTGATTCAACCAGTCGATCTAGTCCAATTTTCAAATAATGAATTTTACTCAATAGTGTGCCACCATTCTGGGCAGGTAACAGTATTCATTTACCTTTCGCAGGTGAGCTTGAAGGACCTTTCCTCGAGTACAAATTGGTTTTACTACAAGAAATGATGTGTACAGTTTATGCATTACAAGAAACAGAGCAAGGAATATATATATATATATATAACAAACTCTAGAAGCTTGAACCAAGTATAAGTCAAAATCTATGTAGATGATGTTAGTTTATTGTATAATTTGGGTAAATCATAAAAGTTATTGATGGTGATTTTCTGATCCGAAAAACTTTAGAATATGAAGAAGGATATGAAAGAGTTTTCACTTACCAAACTAAGAGGTCCTAGATCCTGATGAAGATGAATGGCCAGGCAGAGAGACCTGAGTCCGAGGAGAAAAGGCCCATACCTAATGAGAATGATCACACTTGGTAACATTTGCACTTGTGAAGACCGACCTAACCTGATAATAAGCCTTCGAACACTTGTTAAGAATGTCCAAGAATTGTAAAGAGAAAGTGAAGGAAGTGGAGGAATCCCTCCGGACCTGAAGGAAGTGAAGGAATCCCTCCCGACCAGACCTGGTAAAGAAGAGAGGAAGATGATCCAATGATAGAGGTCGAGTTTCCAGTATCGTACTTATGTGTGAGTAATGTAAGCCCTACATGGAAGTTTATGTTGAAGTTGGTGCTTGGAGCGCCAATCCAAATAATGTATTATATATTTTATTATTTATTAATAAAATAACTACATTTTCATTTCATACCTTATTAATGGTATTATCATTATGCATGTTAGATTTATTTATAAATATGCTAAGAATGAAAACTACCTTAGAATAGTCTTATACTAATACTGGACACTAGTTGGTCTGATATTAGGATAATACTTTTATTATAAACTATTCTTAAAGTAAATATTCATAGTTATTAGTTTTGGAATACGGTCGAATTCTTATAACCTAAAATACTAGAACATGTTGTATATTGGACTTGGAGTTCCAATGGTTTAACCCGATATATCATGAGCTTTGGAAGCTCGTATAGACGTGTAGGTATTGGTTGGGCCGAATACTGAATGACTCACAAGTGATCCATAATAGTTGGAAGTACACACCACCGTCAATAGAAATCTCCTCGAGATGAGTAGCATATATAATCCTTTGACTATAGGATATCATTCATTTTGTGTAAAATCCTCCACACTTTGAAGCCATATATGTCTGAAACCTTCCATGGTCTGGCCTCTAGATGTTCGTTGGGTGTGGACCGATGCACTCATTAATCAAGTACAAATTAAAGTAGGATTCATCAGCCCGTATGTGTACAATAAAGGGGTTTAGGTATCCATCTAAGTATGTCACGATTCTTAAAATTTTGGCTAAAGTCGATCACCTATGGTGGATAGTATATATCAGAAATGGTTTCTGATTAGTTGTAAAGAATCATGGACATGTCGACATGAGATGTGCACCTCGGAAACTCGATGGTGTATTCCATATATCCTAAGCACAACTCGGATAGCCTACGACAGAGGAATTGATGAACATATGTGATGATCTCGACTTGTATGGTTCAAAAAGATCGTTCGTATTCTTCACGAATTCGGAGGTGGCCGAATTGTGTACATATTAGTTAGGCTTATATGACGAACATGTCTAAACTTGGAGAGTCCCAATATGAATAGTACTCGTTGAGTACTTAGGTAGCCGATTAATTTTGATAAAAGATCATATTTGATATTATAATTATCAACTAAGATAATCAAGTGTTATTTAATAACAATGATTATTTACTTTGACCTAATTGGATTAATTTAATAATTACAAAAGACTTAATTGTAAATTCATAAATAACTCTACCATTTGATGATATTTTGGTAATTCCAAATATGTAATTATAGGTTTTTTTAGGCTTAATTTAATTGGATTAAATCAAAGTGAAAGACATCTAACTAATCCATTAATCAAGCTTTATCTTGATTTAATTGGATTAAATCAAAGTGGTAGACAAAGGTGATTAGTCACATCTAATTATACATATTTGGACAAATTAGATGAAGCCCACATAAAAGTTGATTGGAACTTTTATTAATTAAAAATTACCTAAGTTTTTCTATAAATAGCAAGCTTGAGCAAGGTTTTAATTAAGCTTGTGAAGTTTTAAGAAGTTTTGGAAGTTCTCTACAATATTTCATCTATGAGAAATCAAGATTAGATCTTGGAGTGAAGCTTGCTAGCATTGGAATCAAGATTGGATGTTGGAGTCAAGCTTGCAAACCTTGAAAATTCTCCAACCACGTCAAGAAATGAGAAGGAGATTAGACCTGTGTATCAAGCGTACTTGATCTTCTCATAAGCTATGTTCTTCATTAGTGAGACATATAGTGATGAATTATGTATTGGATACATGATTGTATAGTTTAAATTTGAAATAAGACTAATAAATTATGTTATGATGCTTTGGAAGTATAAACACAATATGCTTGTAATTAGGTCAAATATGTTCATGTTGGACATGAAACAATTAATAAGAGTTTGGAACTCTAGATTAAAGCTTATAGTTATGGCTACCATTCTAGAATCACTTGACCGCCTTGGGATGAAGTAGAATTATTCATGAAACATTTCATAGTGGGATTCTAAATTGGTTTGTGTTTTGATTCAAACAAATACATATATGTATTTAGAATACATGTATGTTAGTTGTATAATATTTTTGTGGTTGGTTTTGATGTTAAAATTGGTTTTAAGGTGTATTGAAATAATAAGAGAAAACTGGAAGTGTTTAGGATTGATTTAAAGGTTGAAATTGCTCACTGCCTATGAGAGCTTCGCGAAATTGAGCATCAGACATATGGGCACCACGAATCTCACTCTTGGGTGTCGCAACTCCGAGATATTGAGCTCTCGCACATTTGGGCGTCGTGACTCCCAATCCCTCGCGTCACGGCACCGAGAGCTGATAACTACTAAAACTTCATTTTCTTTGTTCCAAAGTTTCTGGACTCCAATTTGGTCCCCCTTTTTTTCCTACAGACTCGTATCAGAATGTATTTTCCTTTAAATATTTTAAAATATACCTATCCCTGATATCGTTGGATTAGACTCACTTCCGCTGCGTGGGACACCGATCATATCCTAGAGATTCCACAACTGCCCCAACAGTTTGAGCCCCCAAAAGGCTTATGAGATGGGAGAATACTAGAGACTTATCCCCTGAAACACAGAACAACATGGGAGTGGTTGAAATATAGGTTGTCACATAGGCAGAACGTGTAACAGTGGGAAAAATGTGAGAATGATGGTTTTCAGATGGTAGAAGATGGTTGTGTCAGACAGTCAGAGCTACTCTTTACAGAGTAGTTAGGGAAAGGAGTATGGGAAATAATGACAAGAGGACGTGTCTAACTCATAAGTTGGTGTAATAGTGATTCTAGACGTACTATATAAAGGGGTTGAGAGCTCAGATTTAGGGATTCTTCTTCTTTTTAGGGGTTGGGTTATTCTTTTGGTTGGTCAATCCATTATCTAGAAAATTATGCATTACACCATTTGTAAAACCTCTAAAAAGCTTAGTTTTAGGGAGAGATAAAGTTGGTCGGTACGACCCGAGCAGATAATAAAAAAGCTTTTTTTCCCTTTACGTTTGTGGACGTAGGTTGGAGCCACTCTCCTCGAACCACGTTAAATCCTTTGTATTTTCTGTGATTTCTTGTTTGCTTGTCAAGTTTGCTTTGTTTCCCAACTAACCAAATAAATTCACTAGTTAGGGAGGTTTGTTCGAGAATTAAGTTCCCTAAATTACCCATGGAATGAAAAATAACCATCAACAGTTGGCGTCATCTGTGGGGAATAGTAAAAAATAGCAAGCATACTAAAAAGATGGTGGAAGATGAAAATTATAGGGCTTTGGTGGAGTCAGTAGCAATGTCGATGAAGAGAGTGAAGGATAACTTACAGATAGAAAGGGAGGGGACCCAAGCCTTCATACAGATCAAGATGGAGAGAATTTAAAAGTCATAAGAAATAGCGGCGAGAGAACAGACACAGGTAGGGCCTAGTCGAATGAGGGAAGATATTGCCAGTAATAAGAGGATGGCGGTATAGAAAAGGGAGCGAATAATTGAAAAAAAAATCCAACATAATGGGATCAGAGGATCGTTGCAACGGAGTTAGCTTACATAAGAAATCAGGACAAAGCCAGCAGGGGTTCTGTTGGATAATATGACCCATAGCGTCACTATTTGCACAGAACATTGTGTTGTTGTAGCAAATTAACTATGTAACAAGGAAATTGCACTCTCGTCATTTGTGATTAGATCATCATAGATATATAATGAAGAGAGGTCCCTATGATTAGTTCCTGGATTGAGATGATATGAGACAGTATCAGTCCACGAAGGATTAATCATTAAATATCCCTAGCCGTAGTATTATCGAGACTGGACATCGATAATGCGGAATAGGCTAGTATTGCACTTGTGTGCGTTGTGAGGGCACAACGGCATAGTTCTCATATATATAAGTATTGGATACTTGTGCAAGTGCGATAGGAGGTCGTGTTTCACCGATGGTACGGGAAACAGCTTCGCTCTGGATAGACCCTTCGGAATCCCATTGGTATTATGACTAGGTGTCTATGGGAGGCCGAAATCAAGGTAGGTGTGTATAGTCTTAACCTGAGACTTGCATCGCTAATACTTACGATAATCGATAAACTTTGGTTTTGGTGGTTGGGGGCTTTGACCGGTTCTGTGTTCACCACTTCTGGGTTTATCAGAGAGTCGTAGTGTATTGGATGTGATGTCGAGACGGAAGTATCACTCCAGTCATATTGGAGATGATGTCACGCAGGATACGGTACTAGTGCTCTTGAGTGTTGCGCAACCAATCGGGATATTGTGACCAGGTCATGTATATCCGATTATAGAGACTATGTTACCAGACATCCGATATGTGTTTCGGACGGGGCAGACACTTATCCAGCCCCAGCCCTAGCACGTGATTATCCGATACTGGACCGATACGCACAATACTTAGTATACTACGCTTGATATAGATCCTTATTCCTGTAAGGATGTTTCCGGAGAATTGGATAGACATGATACTTTGCTAGAAGCCAACATTGTCTTGTAAATCGGTAAAACGTAGTACGAGGTGCTTACGTGTTCGGATAGTCCGATGACCGATTTGACTACCAACATATCCGGGGATCTCATGGGTCGCTTCCCAAAGATTCACCGATGACGTATGACTCGCACTTATATTAATCTGGGATTAATTAGATGAGAGAGAAAATTAATCTGGGATTAATCGCGGAGATATTTTATCTAGGATAAAATAACGATTAAAGAGAGAGAAATATTAATTTGGAATTAATCGAGGAATTAATATATTTGATATATTAATCGAAATTGGATTTCGACGCGGAATTAAAATTAGATTTTAATTCGGGCGAACGAATTAATTTAGAATTAATTCGTTAGCGACGTGAATAGTGATTTCGCTTGGCGTAATCGTTTAATTACGACGCAACAGAAAATTCGTTAATTTGGAATTAACGAACCCGAGCCCGAGATTTTTACGAGCGCATTCGTATTAGAATTCGAGTGCGGCACGTCAAATCAAGCGTCAAATCGCTAGTCGCATCTAGCGTCACATCAAGCGTCAAATCATGTCACTTTGAGTGATGTGGACAATTGATTGGATTGATTGATGTTTGAAAAGTGATGTGATGTGACTTGTTGATTGAGAGGTGATGTGTTTTGTGACATAAAGTCAAATGGCTTTGAAATGAAAAACAAATGTAATTCATTTGGCATTTGATGCATAAAACAAAGACAAAAACCGTATAAGCAAAGTAAGCTTACTTGCCGCCTCCTCCCTCCTTTCTCCTCTTCTTTCTCTCTTTCCATCTCGGTTTTGTTGTTCCTTCTGGCAGTGGACTGCCGTTTTTAACCAACAAAATATGGGGAAGCAAGTGTGTTTTGTGGCAAAACAAGAGTGCTAGCACACTCCGGGTTCAATGCGAAGGTGATAGGGAAGTTGACCCATGAGCCGGGAAGCCATTCGGTGAAGCTTGGAGCTTCAAAAATGGAAGTGAAGGGGCGCCAAACACTGTTCACAGCAGCCCACTGCACGCCCAAACAGTGAAGAAATCAGAATTTTTGTTGCCCAAATCGTCGCTCAACCGCTCGATGTAAGTATTCCGCACTTCCGTCGTTGTGTTCACTTGATATTCATGCTTGAGTTTTGATCTTGGGACCTAATTAGGAACTTAACAATGGCATCATGAGCTTAGGTTAAAAGCATGAAAAGTTAGGGATAAAATTTGGGCAAACTTGATTGTGAGCATGATAAATGAAATTGGATGGATTTGTATGCTTAAATTGTGTTTGTATTGATGATTGATTATGTCATTTGAAGAAAATTTGATTGGATCAATTTTCCCCAAATATCCTCCTTGGCCGAAAATGATATGCATTTTATGTCTTGGATTTTTTGATTTTTGACAATTGGAAGTGTTGGAAATCATTCGGGATGATGATTTAACGTCGATTGCGGAATCAATTGGATTGAATTCGATTTGGACGAAAAATCCCCAAATTGCCAAGTGTGTCATGAAACTTTAAATTGGGAAAAATGAAATTGAACATGCAATTATGAAATTGGATGATTAAGTATGTTTAATACATGTTTAATTGATGATTGGTTGGATCAATTTGATTAATATTGTTTAGAACAAATTTCCCCAATTTTGAATGTGTGTCATGAAACTTTAAATTGGGAAAAATGAAATTGAGCATGCAATTATGAAATTGGATGATTAAGTATGTTTAATACATGTTTAATTGATGATTGGTTGGATCAATTTGATTAAATTTTGTTTAGAACAAATTTCCCCAATTTTGAATGTATGTCATGAAACTTGAAATTGGGTAAAATGAAATTGAGCATGCAATTATGAAATTGGATGATTAAGTATGCTTAATACATGTTTAATTGATGATTGGTTGGGCCAATTTGATTAAATTTTGTTTAGAACAAATTTCCCCAATTTTGATGTGTTGGCCGAATAGGAATATGCCCTAAATCTTGGTAATTTTATTTCGTTGATCATTGGATGACTTGTAACGATTATGGGTATGTTGATTTGATGTCGAATTGTTTTTAATTGGATTGAAACAAATCGGACATGTAATTAACCTTATTGCCAAGAATAAAGTAAAGCATGTAATGGGTTTGATTTTAATCTTAACGTGTTGGACATGTGATGATGAAATTGAGCATGATTAATTAGCCTAATTTGAGTTTTGGAAATAATAGTTTAGGTGATTAATCATCATATACACTTAGGTTAATTAATTATGAATTTGGAATTTTATAAGTTAATTAATTAGGCTTGTTTTTGGAAATTGGGCCTTGAATGTTATAATTGGGCTTTTGGGCTTTGTTGTCCAAAGTTGGGTTTAGGCAAAATTGGTTGGATCCAATTAGGCCCAAAACCGCATCCATAAAGTCCAATTATGACTTAATGAACCTTAATTATTTAATTGGGCCTAATGGGCCAAAATTAATTTAAAGGCTTATGGGGTAACTCCCGGATTGGACTTTGGTTATCGGTTTGACACCGAGTTGACCAAAAGTCCACGCCTTAAGAAATTAATTAAAAGCCCATTGGACTTTAATTAAATAAACGTTTGACGTTAATTGGGCTTTGAGACCCATAACGATTGAATTTGGAATTTAAATCGTAGAAGGTTCGTTAATAAAAGTGTAATATTTAATTTGGAATTAAATACTGAATTAGAATTAAATGCGTATTAAATTGGATTTAATTATGTAGTTTAATTTAATTCGAGAATTCGTACTTTAAGTACTTGTTCGCAAAAACGAGTTTGACTCGAACAAAATCAAATCGTTGTTTGAACATTGGATGATCACTAATAATCAGATTAATTAATTGGATTAGATTGATTGATAACATGCTTGAGTGAATACATGGTTGCGATGCATGAATAATGTATATCGGATGGATATTAGTCGGGTGGGGCAATTTTGGAAATTGTAAAAATTGATTTATAAATTGGACCTGCGTGTCCAGCCTTATCACCTTCGTTCTCTTTGTATTCTCTTCTCACCTATTCCCCTCTATATATATGAGGTTTCTTTAGAAGTGTAGTGTAACGGGTAGAAGTAAATACAAGTGCTAGCTTTGGAGAGAGAAATGAGAGATTTGATCTAGGATCAATGTAAAGTATCCATCCGCATATCATTATTATTTTATTTCATACTCGCTTTATTATGTATTTAGAATGCATGTTTAAGGGTGTATGATGATGAGACCTAACAAAGATAATTAAATTGGTAGCCAATTTGCACGCGAAAAAACCCTCGTTCTATATTAAGCGATTATCCTTCCATTGAATGATTCTTGTTCAAGATCCGATTGGCATTGGTTTGTTGGCCAAAGTCAAGACCTTGTCAATTGGATGTATTTGAATCATGAGAGTTTTGTTCCACATCGGTGTCTAGTCCAAGTTGTGATTTGTTGGCCAAAGTCAGGATCACTTCTTGTCCAAAGACATCGATTACGAAACTTTCCTTGTCAATGGGTCCCGCTTAACTGGAATCATTAGGTTTGTTGTGCCAAAGCCAAGGCCTAGATGATTCAGAGGATAAGGTTAGGAAAATGTATTAGATACATTGGCATAAGCGATATGTTTAGGACTTGGATGTCCACCTAACCGGATCTGGGAATTGGATTGGATCCAATTGATCTGTGAGATCTACCTGGTAAGTAGCATACAGCTTGTTGGCCAAAGTCAAGGTTGTATGTTATTTACAGGATCCTAGCCCACTAGGAAACACGGTTTCCCGAGTACTCCACAGAGGGTTAGAGGCTCGACGAAAAATAGTGGGAGGCAAGTATTGAATTTGCAACATTCGTTCAATTACTCGCCATAACGCGCTCATTCAAATTATTTCGTCGTATTATTAAATGTTAGTTGGACTAATATTTAAATTGTTGTTTTAAATAAACAGTTGGACTGTATTATAGTTGATTATATATAATTGGATTATATTAATCAATATATTTGAATTAATTAAATTTCAGTTTACAGTTGATTTTATAATTGGATTATAGTAATCAATGTAATTGAGGTTAATTAATTTGGATTATATTTGATTATATAGTTGGACTATTATAATCATTATAATAAATAGTACCACTAATCGTTGATTAAATAGTTGGACTATTGTAATCAAGATAAAATTGAAAAGTTGGATATTTAAATATAATCTTGGATTAAATATTTTAAATGATTTAATTTTCAATTGGGAATAATTTCAAGATGGTCTTGGAAATTAAATAATTTATTTTATTTGATAAATATGATTATGGATTAGGTCTTCTAGGAAGATAATAGGACAAATCCTAAGAAGGAATTGAAGACGAGCAAGGCTCTTACTTCAAATATGTTTGTCATAATTATGTTCACATAGTATTGAAATTGGATTTTAAATACTTAGTGTGATACATAAATATGTACCGTTGTGCAGAATCTGCTTTAAGCAGGATACTGACTTCAGATGAGATCACTCTGCGAATAGTAAACGGGACGATAGTCGCTGTTTTAACCGTAGATATCTAAATTTAGGAACTGCCTTCGCGTTAGTACTTAAATTTAGAAACTGTTAATGTAACTAGTTTGACTAGAAACATATCTCTATATCGCGTATAACCCGCTAACCCGCTGCGGGTGTACCTTTATATTCTAGAACACTAAAGTGTTTTATTATATAAATATGATATTGAGATAACACATTAGATGTGAATAACAGAATTTATATTTTGAATATAAATAATATCTCAAATACATAACATGACAAATTAATAGCTCAACTGATTTGATCAGTTAAGAAACTTAATTGTGGCATAGTTTGTCAGGGACACTACTAAACAAGAATCGTAATACCGCACTTTTGAAGAGCGGGTACTAGGACTGATTTGACTATTCAAATAAAGTCTACGAATCTAGTTTATTAAGCAAAGTGCTTAAAACACCTTTACTCGGTAAAAGTGAAAATGCCACCGATCTGTTAGCCCTAGTTCATAGTGAAACAAGTGGGCCCGTGTCTAGCTAGGCTAGAGGTGGATATGAATATTACGTGACCTATACGGATGTGGCATCGCGTAATGGTTGTGTGTTTCTTTTGAAGAACACAATCGAAAACTTTTATAGTTTCGACACGGAATAGACAAACAATCGGTTATAGTATTACAACCATCACGGTAAGACCGTAATGAAAATACTTAAGCAGTAAGTTTCTCGTATACTTGAAAGAGTATAGTATTCTTTCAATGAGGACTCCTCTCGGAAACACGTCATTTTGACGGTGTGTCCGAACAGGATTAACCGAATTTTGTTAGACATAATAAGGTTAATCACGAGTCGCTTTGAGCTACCCATTTCCTTCAACGGATAAACTTTAAACAGTGCAAGAACTTATTTTGAATAAGGTTCCATGATAATCTGTTTGACAGATATCATATTAGATATGAAAGAGAAAGAAACCGGGTTTCTCATTCCTTACTATTTGGGTATGCTTGGCATATGTTTGGATGATACCAAACTAAAACCCAAATATGATAAGTGCCAATTGTAGGTCATCCTAGGGATACCATAAGTATTGTACTTAACACCTCACTAGAGAACAATTAGATTGTTGCTCACCATGCGGTTTTCCTAAGAGGAATACCGATATGCAGTGGTAAGTGGGAGGATAGTATAACTCGATGAAAATGGAGTAATACTGTTCTAGGCACTGAATCTTAATGGAAATATATAGTTCATCAAGGATGAAACTATACCATTAATCTTCGAATACACGAGAACAAAGGAAGTGATACAGGTATCGACTCCCTATTATGACAAAGTGTCATGAGTCCGAAATAGATTCCATATATCAACCAGTTTGGATACTAGTTGATGTACCACATGGCATTGTGCCTATTGGTACTATAAGTCTTCAAGGAAGACGTACATGGATGGCAATATACCAACGTATAAGCTAGGCTTTTTTAACGGAAAGGTATCTTTATCGACATTGTGTTGATTACGATTCAACCTTTTACCTGTTGCCAGCCGTAAAGCCATTTGGATAATGCTTGCTGATACGAGCATTAGTTCTTGGAATTATCATTTTGATGTAATCATAATGGTGTATGATTTAATTCAAAACTAAAATAATTCTTTTGTATATAAGGAGGTTAGTGGGAGCGCACTGACAGTGGCTGTCCTATAAAATAATGATAATACGTCATTTCTTGGAAATGATATTCCCATAAAATAAATGTCGGCGAAAGCTTGGCTTTCGAAATACTCTCCGTGGGACTGTACATTGAAAAAGTACAAACCTGGTGTATCATACGCTTTGAGCATATGGATTCACAAACAGGCTAATCCGAGTGATAGCCACTGGATTGATGTTAGGAACATCCGTTAGTTTCTTAGAGAACTAAGGATGCTGTCTTAAGTCTATGGAGTAGGAGAACTTGAAGTGACTGGGATCACTGTAGCAAGTTTCCTATAACCGATAAAAACGACTAAAGTCACAAACGGTACTATACAGTTTGAATAACGGTGCAGTAAGCTGGAAATCTTCCAAGCAAGATACTGTTACCGCATAAACAACAAATGCGGGTTAATTGCAGCAGCAGCTGAGGCAGCAATAGAAGTCATTTGGGTCGATACATATCTAATTAGATTAGATATAGTTCTGTTGGCAGCTGAGCTAGGCATCAGCACAGGCTAAAGAATTAATGGTCTCATCAACGATCCAGATATATACTTCTATATCATCTGATTCGTTCGGATCATACATCGTGGCGATGTGATGATCGTATAAATCGCGTTAAATGATAATCAAACAAATCCGCTGACGAAAACCTTTCCTCAGCAATTTGAGCGAACCTTACATAGTTCGGGTGTTAGACACTCGAGTGACTGGCTATGTGCCAAGTGGGAGATTGTTGGATAATATGACCCATAGCGTCACTATTTGCACAGAACATTGTGTTGTGTTGTAGCAATTAACTATGTAACAAGGAAATTGCACTCTCGTCATTTGTGATTAGATCATCATAGATATATAAATGAAGAGAGGTCCCTATGATTAGTTCCTGGATTGAGATGATATGAGACAGTATCAGTCCACGAAGGATTATCATTAAATATCCCTAGCCGTAGTATTATCGAGACTGGACATCGATAATGCGGAATAGGCTAGTATTGCACTTGTGTGCGTTGTGAGGGCACAACGGCATAGTTCTCATATATATAAGTATTGGATACTTGTGCAAGTGCGATAGGAGGTCGTGTTTCACCGATGGTACGGGAAACAGCTTCGCTCTGGATAGACCCTTCGGAATCCCATGGGTATTATGACTAGTGTCTATGGGAGGCCGAAATCAAGGTAGGTGTGTATAGTCTTAACCTGAGACTTGCATCGCTAATACTTACGATAATCGATAAACTTTGGTTTTGGTGGTTGGGGGCTTGACCGGTTCTGTGTTCACCACTTCTGGGTTTATCAGAGAGTCGTAGTGTATTGGATGTGATGTCGAGACGGAAGTATCACTCCAGTCATATTGGAGATGATGTCACACACAGGATACGGTACTAGTGCTCTTGAGTGTTGCGCAACCAATCGGGATATTGTGACCAGGTCATGTATATCCGATTATAGAGACTATGTTACCAGACATCCGATATGTGTTTCGGACGGGGCAGACACTTATCCAGCCCCAGCCCTAGCACGTGATTATCCGATACTGGACCGATACGCACAATACTTTATATACTACGCTTGATATAGATCCTTATTCCTGTAAGGATGTTTCCGGAGAATTGGATAGACATGTACTTTGCTAGAAGCCAACATTGTCTTGTAAATCGGTAAAACGTAGTACGAGGTGCTTACGTGTTCGGATAGTCCGATGACCGATTTGACTACCAACATATCCGGGGATCTCATGGGTCGCTTCCCAAAGATTCACCGATGACGTATGACTCGCACTTATATTAATCTGGGATTAATTAGAGAGAGAAATTAATCTGGGATTAATCGCGGAGAGATATTTTATCTAGGATAAAATAACGATTAAAGAGAGAAATTATTAATTTGGAATTAATCGAGGAATTAATATATTTGATATATTAATCGAAATTGGATTTCGACGCGGAATTAAAATTAGATTTTAATTCGGGCGAACGAATTAATTTAGAATTAATTCGTTAGCGACGTGAATAGTGATTTCGCTTGGCGTAATCGTTTAATTACGACGCAACAGAAAAATTCGTTAATTTGGAATTAACGAACCCGAGCCCGAGATTTTTACGAGCGCATTCGTATTTAGAATTCGAGTGCGGCACGTCAAATCAAGCGTCAAATCGCTAGTCGCATCTAGCGTCACATCAAGCGTCAAATCATGTCACTTTGAGTGATGTGACAATTGATTGGATTGATTGATGTTTGAAAAGTGATGTGATGTGACTTGTTGATTGAGAGGTGATGTGGGTTGTTGACATAAAGTCAAATGGCTTGAAATGAAAACAAATGTAATTCATTTGGCATTTGATGCATAAAACAAAGACAAAAACCGTATAAGCAAAGTAAGCTTACTTTGCCGCCTCTCTCTCCTCTTTCTCCTCTTCTTCTCCTCTCTTTCACTCTCGGTTTTGTTGTTCCTTCTTGGCAGTGGACTGCCGTTTTTAACCAACAAAATATGGGGAAGCAAGTGTGTTTTGTGGCAAAACAAGAGTGCTAGCACACTCCGGTTCAATGCGAAGGTGATAGGGAAGTTGACCCATGAGCCGGGAAGCCATTCGGTGAAGCTTGGAGCTTCAAAAATGGAAGTGAAGGGGCGCCAAACACTGTTCACACAGCCCCACTGCACGCCCAAACAGTGAGAGATCAGAATTTTTGTTGCCCAAATCATCGCTCAACCGCTCCGATGTAGTATTCCGCACTTCCGTCGTCGTTGTGTTCACTTGATATTCATGCTTGAGTTTTGATCTTGGGACCTAATTAGGAACTCAACAGGTTCAAGCCTTTAATTCATAGAAAACTAGTTCCAAAACTAACATCTCCGCTCAGAGCTGCTCATGTAACAATGAACGCCACGTATATTTTATTTAACAGATCATTGGCCCAAATAGCTCAGGAAATTCAAGATAAGGGCCTACTGACTGAATCTGATCTGAGAAGGTTTCCAATTGAGAGGAGGGACCACAATGCCTATTGTATGCACCATAATGTGATGGGGGATGCCATAGAAATATGTAGAGACCTACAAGAGTAAGTCGAGGACTTAATAGGAAATGACAACCTCAGTGAGCATGTCGATAATCGAGGCAATGTCAGTAGAGAAAGTTATCAGATCGAGTATCTATCACCTTGAACAGTTGACAGTACCTGGCTTAAAAAGCCCTAGAACTTTGACATGCTGAAAATGAGATATTTCTATAGAGCCTCTCTTAAAATGACACTCAAAGTTATAATAGGGTAATAAATCCTAGGAATATGATTAGGGTTTTCCTTTTTTTAAATAACAACTTGTTCATTCATGCTTGTTTATTATTTGGATATTAAAGACTTGTTCAATATGCTTGGGAAATATTCACGGTCGGGATACATCAATGGATGAAAGACATTGGGAAAGGCGCGAAACCCCATGACATACCAATCTCCGGTGTCATTATCAAACCCCCGGGCTGGAGCGTTGATAAGTACATGAAAATGTACTTTGAACATCACTAATTCAGCCTTATTGTTAAGTATTTAATCTTAATTATAGGTAATTTTATGTTTTATTATTAGGAAGCAATAGAACATGGATATTAGAGCAATTGTACGTATTTCGGGACCTTACAGATTCATCAGAAGCACGGATGAAGAGAGAAAAACACGCAAAATATAAATCCAGAAATTATGTCACGCGTCGCGATGCCCACTTCCTAGCATCGTGACAAGCCCTCAGACTACACACATAGAGAATGGCCGAGATTTGGGCACCGCAATGCCATTTTCCAGCACTGCGACCCCCCGACAGATCCTGAAACTTAATTTAATCATGTTTTATGAAGCATAATGACTCCGGGACCTCCCTATGTATACCCAAGCTCGTCCAAAACCCTAAAAAAGGAGATAAAACACAAAAAAAAGAGATTAAATCACATATTTGAGAGAGAATAATAAGGAAGCTTCATGCCAGACAGGATGTTTCTCCGATCTATCAATGCTATATCTCTCTTCTATATAGGGAACTAATCTCTTAGGCAAATCTACGGATGAACTCTTGTAATTAAGGTCTTATATTCATGTTTTTGATTCCTGAATACTCTTCAATGTTTAATATAATTGATGATTTGTTATTCTCTATTATCTTGTGATTATAATGAATATATAAATTATGTTTTACCAATTTCATATAGGAATAGTCATACTTCTTCTATGTGTGATTGGAGAACCCAGTTGTGACTGGTAATGTTATTTTATAAGTTAATCTTATGTTGTAGTATTGATTGTGGGTATATTGTCGATGTTAGATAAGTTATAACGATAACATTATGTGGTGTTAACATAGAGAAAGCAATTCACTAGTTACCCTAGAATTTAATATGTTTTGAATTGAAATATCTTCAATTGTTGGTTTGGGATGTGAAACCTTTAATTGAGTAATAAAAGGAATCAAATACTAAATATAGGAATTTGATACAAGAGAGATTCTTGATGCTTTGCTACTTTTCTCTACTGATAACTTTTAAGTTTTTTTCGTAATCTTTAATTTACATTAATAATTCAATCATTCTCTTTAATTAAGTTATTGCTGACATTTTGTTTAAGTGAATTAGTTCCTTGTAACCATCTCTCTCAGGAATCGACACCCTAACTATACTGCGATAACCGTAAGTAATTTTGAGCGTAATCAAATTTTGGCATCGTTGCCGTGGAGACAGTTTACAATCTAAAAAAGCAGGTTTGCTTAGTCAACAACAAAGCGGTAAATTCGTTTCATCTTTATTTTTTTATTTATTTATTTATTTATTTTTTTTCAGTTTTAGTTTTAGTTTAAATTCTTTTTTTTTTAGTTTAGTTTCTTTTATTTTTGTTTCTCTAATTATTTATGTTTGAGTGCATGCCTAGACTTAGGGATCGATTTGGTAGATTTGTTAGAACTCAATATGATGATTAAGATTCAAAAAGTCTGTTTGACAATCTTTTTGCTACACCATCTACATCTAGCACACAAAATATTTGTGATTACGAGAGACCACCCATTAGGACTCTTGAGGGGTACCTATATCCCACTCACACAGCTATACCATCATGCATAATATTTCCTCCTAATGCACCACATCTAGACTTTAAACCTGGAATGATACAGTATCTCTCAACCTTTCATGGTTTGGAGAATGAGAACCTTTTATGTGTACATTAGGGAATTTGAAGATGTTGTAGCAATCTTTCATGACCGATTCGGGACTACAGACACAATTAGACTTAAGTTCTTCCATTTTGCCCTTAAGATAGTGCTAAAAGATGGTTGTACTCTTTAAGACCTCGTTCGATAGGATCATGGAGTGAGATGGCACAAGTATTCTTTAACAAATACTTCCCACACTATAAAACTAATTCCCTGAAAAGACAGATCTCTACCTTCTCTCAGAACAGTGAAACCTTTTATCAAACTTGGAAGAGGTTTAAAGAGATGTTAGCTAGTTTTCCTCACCATGGGTATGAGAATAGGCGCTTAATGAGTTATTTTTATGACGGTCTAACCCCTAGAGAGAACAAATTCGTTGAGACAATATGCAAGGGTGAATTTATCCGAAAGAACCATGATGAGTCATTAAAGTACTTAAATTACCTAGCAGAGAAATCTCACACTTAGACTGGACCTAATGTAATGGATTGCACTGATATGACACGTCTCACTCCTTCTAGCGGAAGCCCACTTAATCACCACAACCTAAAGGTTACACTGCCATCTCGTATCACACACTTGACATTCCTAAGAATTCCTTAGAAGACACCATGCATAGATTTATAAAGGCCCAAAGCAGAACCAAACAAAGGTTTGAGTCATTGATAGCTTATGTGTTTGAAGACAATAAGGAGATAAAGAGTCAAGTCTCTAAATTGACTAATGTCTTGAGTGTGCAAGAACAAGGAAAGTTTCCATCTCAAGCTAAACCAAATCCACAAAGGCAACAAATGGCACAGGTTGATAATGAGGCATCCAATATAAAAGGTGTTAATGTCATAATCACTAAGAGCGGTAAGGAGATAGGCTTGTAGGACACCTCCAACATTATAGGTGACCCCAAGGATATTAGTACCAATATTCCTCAGGAAGAATAAGTGCCACATATCCTAGTAAGAGTACATTTCCCTCAAGCTCTTAGGCCTGCTACACAAGCTACAGACCCTAATGGTGAGATTCTAAAACATCTAAAGCATGTGAAAATTAACATTCCTCTGTTACATGTGATCAAATAAGTTCCCACATATACGAAGGTTTTGAAAGATCTATGCACCATGAATAGAAAGTTTCATGTGAAGAATACTATATTTCTGATAGAGTAAGCAAGTGCAGTAATTGAGCAAAAGACTCTACCAAAGTACAAAGATCTAAGATGTCCCACCATTACCTGCCACATTGGCATATATCAATTTCGTCAAGCTCTATTAGATTTAAATACTAGTGTTAATCTCATGCCATATTCCATCTATATGCAATTATGGCTTGGAGAGATTAAACATACATCAGTAGTTTTATAGTTAGTTGATCTCTCTATTAGAACACCGTAGGGAGTAGTTGAGGATGTTTTACTACAAATTGATAAATTCTACTACCCTGTTGATTTTCTATTTCTAGACACTCAATCTGTGGTTAACAGTAAGTCAAAAATTCCTCTCATCTTAGGTAGACCTTTTCTTACTACAGCTAATGTCATTATTCATTGCAGGAATAGTCTCATGAAGTTATAATTTGGGAACATGACACTAGAAGTAAATATTTTTCATGTTGAGACACAACCACGAGATGATGATGAATGTCTTTACACATACCTGAGAGACACAGTCTCATCAGAAACAACTTCTTTACAACATGAATCCCGCCCTTCCGGTCTGGACCTAATCCCAAAGAGCTGTAAAAAGAGGAAAATGAGAGTTAGTGCTCACTTAAAGATGATCCCTGGAAAGTTAAAAAGGCGGTTTAGCCAATTTTCCTTATATGCAGCCTAAATTCTCAACCATTAGTAAACCTTGGGGGATCGATGGATACAATACCGCAGCCAGCCAAAAATTCATTTTCACGCCTTAATCACCAAGGTCTGCCGAAGACGAAAGAACATGGGACTATTTGGTACGCTACATGGAAGCTTCCATGACAATTTGGGTGGTTATGTCTGGCTAAAGACGTTAAACTTAGCGCTAGTGGGGAGGCAACCCTTGCATCTGTAATTGTTTTATTTTATTTATTTTGTTTTCTTTACTTTAGTTTTATTTTATTGTGTGCTAATTGCGTGTTTATTATTTGCTTGAGTATTTATGAAGGTGTTAGCGCAACCCACACAACCCGCACAACTAAAGTCTCACCAGTAGGAATCTGATCAACTCCATGCCCAGTAGTGTTATTTTTCACTCTTTTTTTTTAATATTTATCTTACATTGAGGACAATGCAAGTTTTAAATGTGAGGGTGTATACATGTACCTGCTATGAAAAAAATTGTTAGTTTTTAGTCCTTAATAGTAAAGCATGAAACCAATGATGAATATTATTTGCTTTAGGATGAAATCTTAGAAACAATATGTTCTTTAATGTACTTTTATCTGATGCCTTGAGTAGTTGATCTAGGTTAGACTCGTAAGCACTTAACTATAGGTTTTTAGTAGTGAAAACCTAGGTAGTTGGCAAAGTGACTAGTTGAAGAAATTGCATGTCGATGAATGACAGTTTGCTTAGATGTCTATCTTGATTTGCTAGTGTTATTATGTATGGTATGGTTAAAAATTAAAAGAGAAAGTCTCCAAAGAAAGAAATTAAACCACCTATAACAGATAAGCTTGAAGATACCCATGGGCGAGTGTTAGGACCACCATGAGGAGAAATACTACCTTAAAAGATATGTGTGTTGCAAAAAAAAAGAGAAAAAAAAAGTTGCAAAAAAAAAAAAGAGAGAAAACAAGAGAAATCATACTATATAGTTGAAAGAAAAGCAATTACAAAGCACATTTGAGATATCTAGGTTGGTTTGACCTATTGGATCCTAATTTTTAAACAAAATAATTGAGTTGGCTTACCTAGGAGTCGAGCTATGAATGAACCCTTACATATACACTGTGAGTCTGGCTTAGATGATAAATTCAAGGACTTGGATTTGAGTACTTTGAAAGTTCTATGATTTTATTACTAGACATTCTTTGAAGAAAATAATATGTGTAACTATTTGGACTATTTTATTTTTCTATTTTTGCATGATTGCATGTGTTTTGAATGACGTTTATGGGTGTCGTCGCTCTAAGTCCTCACGAGACTATAACTCGTACACTAGGGCCACCTAGGAGTATAAAGGTTTTTGTATACGCTAAATGAAATCGTGATCCCCATGAAAGTGGCTTAGATAGTTTTTATGGGCATAAGGACTACACACATAGAGAATGGCCGAGAGTGGGGCGCTGCGGCACCCCAGTAAATCCCAGAAACTTAGTTCAGTCATGTTTTATGGGCATAAGGACTCCGGGACTTCCCTATATATATACCCAAGCTCGTCCAAAAGCCTAAAAAATGAGAGAAAACACACTACAAAGAGATTAAATCACATATTTGAGAGAGACGAATGATGAAGCTTCATGCCCGACAAGATGTTTCTCCTATCTATCAAGGCTATATCTCTCTTCTATATGAGGAACTAATCTCATAGGCAATTCTAATGATGAACTCTTGTAATTAAGTTCTTATATTCATGTATTTGATTCCTGAATACTCTTCAACGTTTAATATAATTGATGATTTTTTATTCTCTATTATCTTGTGATTATAATGAATTCAGAAATTGTGTTTTACCAATTTTCATATAGGAATAGTCATGCTTCTTCTATGTGTGATTGGGGAACCCAGTTGTGACTGGTAATATTATTTTATAAGTTAATCTTATGTTGTAATATTGCATGTGGGTATATTGTCGACATTAGATAGGTCATAACGATAATATTGTATGTTGTTAACATAAAGAAAGCAATTCACTAGTTACCTAATAATTTAATATGTTTTGAATTGAAATATCTTTCGATTGTTGGTTTGGGATGTGAAACCTTCAATTGATAAAATGAATCAACTACTAAATATAGGAATTTGATACAAGAGAGATTCCTGACGCTTTGCTGTTTTTCTCTACTGATAACTTTTATGTGCTTTTCGTAATCTTTAATTTACATTTCTAATTCAATCATTCTCTTTAATTAAGTTATTATTGATGTTTTTTTTAAGTGAATTAGTTCCTTGTAACCATCTCTATGAGGAATCGACACCCCAACCATACTACGATAATCACAAATACTTTTTGGGTGTAATCAAGCATCAACACCTAATGATTTACACTGTTAGGGAGTTGAAGATACATCAAAGGGTGTAGGACATGTGAGAAAGGCGTGAAACCCTGTGGCATGCCATTCTCATGTGTCAACCCACGGGCTAGAGCGTCAACATCTAATGACTTGTGCCTTTGGGGAATAAGAGCGAGAAGACCTGAGTGGCATTTAGCACCTCGGGTCTCTATAGTGCACTCGGCGAGAGAGTTGGCATAGCGTTTGGTGCCCTAAGATAATCATAGCACGTATGGGTTGAAGTTAGCTGCAGTGTTACGGTACCTTTTGAGGTGCATAGCACAGAGAAAGCCCACGAGCTTCTGTGGCATTTGCAGCCTCGGGATAGGCCTTGGACGGGGAAGAGAAATGCCATTGTGGCGCTGGTGATCCCATTTTGGACTTGTCTGACATACCACGGGGAAGGGAGAAAGGCATATGTGGCATTTGTGCTGCAGATGGGGACATTCCTTATGGTGCTGGTCACCCCTCCAGTTCGTAGCCCGGTTCGTCGGGGCAGTGGACTGTAAAGTTCAAAATTATTATTTTAGGAAACATAGGGCATGACGTTGTTCAGGTTCATTCGTTCCTTCTTTTTGGGTCAGTATGAGGTATGTGATATGTCACTCCCATTGTACTTGTCTTGTATTTATTTTTATTTTTATTTTACTGGATGACTTGGTGTGGGACGCCATTACCAGTGTCCATGGAGATGACCAGAGGTTGAAGATCTTCCCTCCCGATTAGTCCTAGTAAGAAATGTATCAGCTCGGGGTCGAATTATGTCCCACCGAGGCCTTATTATATTCGATGGCATGAGGTTGGAGTTTCTCCCCCATAACCATATTAGGATGGCACAATGAGGGAACATTCCCTTATGGCCAAGTGATTATATCGGCTCAAGATCGGGTTATGTCCTACCGAGACCTTATCATATCTTTTGGCATGGGATCAGAGTTTCTCCCCCATGGCCAAGTGTTGAATGGCATAAGGAGAGAACATTTCATTATGGCAAAGTGATTATATCGGCTCTGGGATGGGTTATGTCCCACCGAGGCCTTATCATGTTTGTTGGCATGATGTCGGGGTTTCTCCCTCATGGACAAATATTGAATGGCACAAGGAGGGAACATTCCCTTATGTCCGAGTATTTTGATTAGGTCGGGTTGGGTTACGTCCCGTAGAGGCCTTATTGCTGTGTATTGACGCAAGAAGAGATTATTCCTTTACGGCCAAGTGACTTAGATGGCTTGGGGTCATAATCTTTCCCCTAATGCCTTTTTGTCAGAGTGGCTCGGGGCAGGGTTACGTCCCGCTGAGGCCTCACTGCTTTGTGATAACCCGAGGAGATATTTCCCTCGTGGTCTATTTTTTATTTTGCGGGCATTTACAGATCATTCCCTTACGAGATCATAGGATGTCAAGAGCATGCATCAACCTGAGGTGGCACAAGATGATCTTTTTCAAGCGGAGAAACCAATGGATAGACTGGCCAGAGTTAGTTCAGGTCAACTTCTTCAGTCCGAGAATACCTAGTGGTAGAGATGACCAAGTTATGAATCACAAACAGAGGTTGCACAAGATGAGCTTTCATAGGAATGAGCATTAAAGCTTGTAGTTGTGGTACCTGTACAGACTTGAGATTCTGGACTTGATCGAGATCGAGCATCAGTATGAGAAGTTGCGAACTGCAACCCGAGGACCTGGGCACAATCTACACTATCATTGAAGTCCTCGGCATCAACTCACCAACTCGTTGATGAACTGGTGAGAGATGTTTATGGTGAATTTCGGACCCAATAAAATTTGAAATATAAAGAATGATATGAAAAAGGGTTTCACTTACCAAACTGGGGGGTCCTAGACCCTGATGAGGATGAGAGGCCAAGCAGAGATACCCGAGCCTGATGAGCAGAGGCTCTGACCGGATGAGAATGATCAGACTTGGTAACATTTGCACATGTGAAGACTAATCTGACCTGATAATAAGCCTTCGAACACTTGTCAAGAATGTTAAGGAATTACAAAGAGAAAGTGAAGGAACTAAAGGAATCCCTCCCGACCCAACATTGTAAAGAAGTGAGGAAGAAGACGCAAAGTTAAGGGTCAGGTTTGCAGCATCGTGTTTATGTGTGAGTGATGTAAGCCCTATATGGAAGTTTGAGCCCCTAAAAGGCTGATGAGATAGGAGTAGGCCATATGTGTATCCCCTGATGGTTGAAATGCAAGCTAACACATGGGTAGAATGAGTAACAGTGGAAAAAAAAGTGAGAATGATGGTTTTCAGATGGTAGATGGTGGTTGTGACAGACAGCCAGAGCTACTTTTTGCAAAGTAATTTGAGAAAAGAGTATAGGCAATAATAATAAGAGATTTAAATGCACTATATAAAGGGGTTAAGAGCACAGATTTATGGGTTCTTCTTCTTTTTGGGAGGCTGGGTTCTTCTTTTGGTTGGTCAATCCATTATTTGGAAAATTCTACATTTCACCATTGATAAAATCTCTAAAAAGCTTTGTTTTAGGGAGTGATAAAGTCAGTCGGTACGACCCAAGCTGGTAATAAAAAGAAAAAAAAATTTCTTTGCGTCTGTGGACATAGGTTGGAGCCACTCTCTGCCGAACCACGTTAAATCCTTTGTATTTTCTGTGATTTCTTACTTACTTATCAAATTTGTTTTGGTTCTCTACTAATCAAATAAATATACTGCTGAAAGAGGTTTATTAGAGGAATAAATTTCCTGAATTATCCTTGAAATGAAAAATAACCGTCAATCTTGTAGGTTATTTGGGAAAATCTTCTATTGAAGAAATCAAGAACTTAATGCTACGTTTAAATGCATGGACACCAACGGCAACAGCAAAAATCACCTACATTTATTTAACAAATTTAAAATGACGATGAAGAGTAGAGTATCTTCTCACATACATTGATTATTTTATTAATTATTAAAATTATTCTAGCCTAATTTTATTGGAAAATATAAAAAATTAAATTTTATGAATATTAGTAGGATCAAGAATATAAAGTATAAACTCATCCAACGTAATCCCTACATGGAACCTAAAAGGAATAGATTATGAAAATTAAAAATAAATAAAAAGGAGTGCAAAAAAGAAACTTTTTTTTTAAAAAAAAAAATGATATTTTGTCTAAACAAATACCTTGAAATAATGTTTATTGGGGATAACAGTATGACCGATATGAAAATTATTTTCTTATCTGCCTTTCATATATCAGATTTTTTATCGGTCTCTGTTCATAATGAAATTTTATTTATATTTTAATAAAGATTTCCATACCTATACCTAATCATCCCAACTAACGAATATGAAAAAATATATCATTACCCATCACTAACATACCCAATCCTAAAGTTTTTTTCCAAATTTTGTTTTGAACAACCTTTTTTAGGAGGGTTTACCACCTAAAAATAGTGCGTCCAGCCAATTAGGACAATTTATTATTATTATTATTAATTGATATTTGGTATTGAAATACTGGACAAATTTTTATTTTTTATTTATTTCTTGAAATATCAATTTATTCTCAATACTCTCTCTTTATATCCCAACTGGATTTCTGTTAAAGTCAAGCTCCGAGTCGTTGATCTTGCGTTCTCGGTGGTTGCCGGAAATGGGTTGCATCTTAAGCAAAAACCTAGACTCAGACCCAACAGCCCGTCAATTACTTGATGAAATTCTTGGTAAACCTTATGAGGATGTCAAGTTACATTATACTATTGGTAAAGAATTGGGCAGAGGTCAATCTGCTATCACTTATCTTTGTACTGAGATTTCAACCGGCATGGAATTTGCTTGCAAGTCAATTTCTAAGAGGAAAATTATAGCAGCTTATGAAAAGGATGATATAAGAAGAGAGATTGAGATAATGAAACATTTGAATGGGCAGCCTAATATAGTTCAATTCAAGGGTGCTTACGAGGATCACCAATTTGTTCATATTGTTATGGAGTTATGTGCTGGTGGTGAGCTATTTGATCGAATTATATCCAAGGGGTATTATAGTGAAAAAGATGCAGCTTCTGTGTTTAGGGTAATTATGAATGTGGTGAAAGTTTGCCACTGGAAGGGGATTATACACAGGGATCTCAAACCTGAGAACTTCTTGTTCAGTAGCATGGATGATAATGCTGTTTTGAAGGCTACTGATTTTGGGTTGTCAGTGTTCACTGAAGAGGGTAAATTTCTTCACTATATTACTTATCATTTCCTTTTTAGTCACGTGGGTCCATTGACATTGGCTCGACTTCGAACGGAAATGAATTTGAAACTAAATTCTTGTATCTCATTTTAGTTTCTTTTGATTTTATGCATATATTATCAGTACCCTATATATGTTTATCTTTGTACCTTATTTTTACTAATGTTTTATTGTGATGTTAAGTTTGTATGTTCATTCACGTCTAATAAATGAATGGCATTTCACATAAATTTCATTGGGTTATATTTTCTTTTGTTTCCCTTCTGGTGGTGGATGTGTTTGGCTTGATCGTCAATAGTCAATTAGTATGCTGAGGCTTCATTAAACCCTTATATGATCATCCCGTGTTCACTTTCCAGGAAAGGTATTGAGAGATGTAGTTGGGAGTGCTTTCTATGTTGCTCCCGAAGTATTAAAGCGCAAATATGGAGAGGAGGAATAGACATTTGGAGCGCAGGGGTTATACTGTACGTTTTACTATGTGGTGTACCTCCATTTTGGGCAGGTGAAAAACAATATTCATTTTGCACTCTTCGGGAGCTCTTTTCACTTAACACCTTACCAGGTTATTTTACTATTATCTAGCAGTTCAGCAGTAATCACAAAAATTTATGATGTGCTCAGAAACAGAGAAGCGCATTTTTGATGCTATATTGCAAGGAGAAATTGACTTTGAAACCGATCCATGGCCAATAATTTCAAGCAGTGCGAAGGAATTGGTTCGCAGGATGTTGACACAGGATCCAAATAAGCGGATTACTGCTTCTCAAGTTCTAGGTATAAAGCATTAGCTCCTGAAGCTATTAGGTTTTTTTTTTTTTTTTTTATAAATATGTTTTTCTTGTTTATGGTGCTTTGATTGATTATTATTATATAGTCCATTTAATGGTACCAATAGAATAGATGCCATTGAAAAATGCATGTATGATTATGCAGAGCACCCTTGGCTCAAAGAAGGTGGAGAAGCATCAGACAAGCCAATTGACACTGCTGTTATTTTCAGGATGAAGCAATTTAGGGCAATGAATAAACTAAAGAAACTCGCACTAAAAGTAAGTCTAAGGCCAAATGTTTCTTTCCTTTTGAACTTTCACTTGAGCAAGTACAAGTATATGATTGATTTTTAGTAATATACACGTCAAAATATTCTTCAAATGTTTGGTAAGTTTAGAGTAGAAGAGGACCCTGGATTATTCAACTATGAGAATCTGGTGGGTGCTAGTTGGTTGAATTGACAAAATCTCTTGGGGTGGTACAATAGTTATTGCTCTAGGTTTGAACCGTTTACATTGAGGGATAGTTGTGGAAGGCTGTGGGTGTGTGCGAGTGTGCGTTTGTGTGGGGTTCTATGCTTTTCTTGCAATACCTAATGAGAATCTATGTTCACAATGTCATCGCATATTGAAGATTTATTATAGAATTTTAAAACTGTACTTCCACATCATGTTTGATTTTAGAGCTTTCTTTATATCTTATAAACTATGGGGCAGTCCGATGAACTTATGCATTTGACTGTCATCCCTACTGATAAACTGATTGGATCATAAATATAATTCATAAAGGTGATTGTGGAAAATCTTCCGACTGAAGAAATACAAAAGCTCAAGGAAAAATTACAGAGATGGACACGGACAACAGTGGTACACTTACTTATGATGAATTGAAGGCAGGATTAGCTAAGCTTGGCTCAACCCTTAGAGATATTGATCTCCAGCAGTATATGCAAGCTGTAAGGAATTCATGACGTGACTTCTTCGTTTATGTTATTGTCCATCTGTTTTGCATTACACTCGGTTGATATTGTTGGCTCTGCATTTCTGCAGGCTGATATAGATGGAAATGGGACTATTGACTATGTTGAATTTATCACTGCTACAATGCAAAGACACAAGCTAGAAAGATATGAACATCTTGACAGAGCCTTTAAATATTTTGATACGGATAATGATAGGTAAGTTTCTCCTTCTAAAATGTGAAAAGAAAAAATGATGACCCTTTGGCCCTTTTAATATCTATAGCCCAAGCAAGGCCATTTATATTCAGAATGCCTGTGCAGATATATCACAGTAGATGAACTGGAAACAGCATTAAAGAATATAACATGGGTGATGATGACACAATTAAAGACATAATGTCTGAAGTTGATAGAGATAAAGTAAGTTCATTTCTTTTTCAAATTTTTCGGCAACTTGTTTTATTTGTATTTTGTATGCGTTATTAAGAGCTAGTTCTCATTTATTTTGTTGTTTACACAGGATGGTAGGATCAGCTACGATGAATTTTGTGCAATGATGAAAAGGGGGGAATTCTCTTCTAGATCGTTATCTCATGTTATTACCTTAAGACGCAAGATATTCTGGTAGGTAAATATGTGTGATATGTACTATATAATACTCGTATATTGAGTTGTACAAATATGCCTTTTTATTTTTCCAACACTCTCTCAATGTTAGGACCAGTGAAATTATTATGCCCATATATATGTTCAACATTTTTTTTAATAACAGAATTTATATATTGAAACATTTGTTTTACAAACGCCATAATATTGTGTCTATAACAAAGTTAGATTTCATGTCATGACCATGAGCTTCATCTAACTTTGCTAATAATGAGAAATTTTAGGTTCTCTATTGTTTTCAATTTCATCTGTTATTCTCTCTTCGATTTGGTTGGTCACAGGTTCGAATTCGAGAAACATTCTTTTTTAGGGGGAAAAATAATAATTCCCTACATCTGTAATGGCGGTGGAATGGAAACACATAATTTAGTTTGGCCCTATTTTGTTAGGTAAAAATAACTAAGGGTAGATATCATTTTTTTTCACCCGAACTTTTAAGAAAGTTGAGTGAAATCTGAACACTTTTAAATTACACCAATTTCCACCCGAATCTGTTAGAATGTATTAATTTCCAAAAATCAAGATGAATGAGTAATAAATTTTTTTTTTTGAAAATTGATATGCGTCTGCTAAAGGATGAAATTGACATATTTAAAAGTCTTTGGGCTTGACTAAATTTTTATCAAACTTGGGGTGAAAGAATAATATTTTCCCAATAAATATGGGTCAAAGTAAAATATGACTAATTTAAAATAGGTTTGATTGCTGAGAAGGTTATGTAATTCCTACTAATCCGAACCCCTTTAATCTCTTACCGTGTGGAATTTTTTTAATAAAATGAAGTTCTCTTGCCGGCTGAGCAACTCGGGGGATAATCGTGTGTGCGGAATTTCAAAGGCTTTGCAATGTCGAGTGAGGAGCGGTGGCTATGGATGGTAATAGTTCGGATTAAGCTGATCTAGTATCAGGTCTTTTAGTTCTTGTGAAATTATCCAGTTTGGCCCATTTCTCGAAAGAAGTTTTTATAGGATTTTATCTATTAAAATTTTTATTTCTGATTCCGGCGATTGAGTAATCATTGAGTCCTTCTCTTTTCAGACAACTTATAAAAAGAAACCCACTACTCTTCCGATTGTACTTAGATTTTGGTCGGGTTTTTTTTATAATATAAATTTTTTTAATATTAAAAAGTTTTAAAAATTAGTATTTTTAGATTATATCTTAAATACTTAATTTATATATATATGATTAAAAAATATTAATTTTATTAATTACAATCGGGCTCAAACATTTTTTCCTTGAGTTTTTTTGGGCACCGCGAGCCATGCTGATACAACTCTAATTTTCACATACCTAATATCATGTTAAATTAATAATAATCTTTCTTAACAGAGTTTGCTGACTCAGTTATTCTGCTACCATTAGGATATTAAATAATTGTACAATCTATATCTATAGAAATATGGGATATTTTTTATACAAAAATACACAAAATCTCAACTATTGAATATAAACTAAATCAATGGATGATAATTAAAATATTCTTTCTAATTTTACTAATAAAATTAATAGACTCCGTAATATTTTATTATCTTTCCTCTTATTTTATCTCTTTTCTTTAATGTGCATTCAGTCTGTTTCTTCTACCTTTACATACTCTGTCCTGACTCCACCAAACCTAATCTTTTAGTGAATCTCTACTATTTATAAGTGTGTGTTTTTTTTAAAAAAAAATTATTGATTGATATTTTTTCTTATAAAAAATATCAGTACAATTAGAGGACTTATCAACCAACAATTCTATCAACTCTTCTTTGCCTGCATGGTTGAGGAATTTGAAGAAAAGTGGAAGATATTGATTATTGAATATGGATTAAAAAAATGAATGGTTGAAAAGTTATTTCTAATTTAGTTATACATTTTCATCCCTACGTGCTCTCTTCCAAAACTCATAGTAATTTCATATATTTGGTCTTGTTGATGGCCAGTTTTCGTCTCAGGGACAATAATGGAAAAATATTATTCATGGGATTCAACCTTCATTCAACAGTGAATTTGTTTGGTTAAGGGGAAACCAAAAGTAAACTTAGTGGAAGGTGAGAAAAGCATGCGGATTGACACAAGAAATTAACGTGGTTCGACGGATTGAGTCCAGCCTACGACTACGGGCACAAAATGGATGGCATTTTATAACTGAAATGGGCTTGGGCCGACCTGTTTGTGGTCGGTCGGTGTGGGAACCGAGCTGTTTTACAAAGGGGAATACAAAGCTCTCTTAGTCTTTTTCTCTCTTTACTGGATTTGTTCACGTCTCCCTCCTTGAAGACTTCTTCTTGTATTTATACTACTTTGAGGCGGAAAAACTAGGCGATTACTGTTCCCTATTCTGTAGAGCCTTCCACGTGAATCTACTTCATTTACTAAGCTCTCTGCCCTATACCTGCTCTTGCCGAAAGTAAACCTGCTATCTGACACCCCATCGCATCAGTTTGATTTTTCACTGTCACATGCATTTAGTGATGATGATCGTCTGGTGGGTGTTTCCGGGAGATGAAATGTGTAAAGAGAAATTACGTTCTTCAGGATTCTGTCGGTGGCTAACTGGTCGGCCTTTAATCGTCCACCGAACCTACCGAGTCACTTCGGTCCTGTCTTGGGTTGCCCGAGCCTTTTGAATTACTAACAAGGAAGCCAACTAGGCCCGAACTGAGCCAAAGAGTTATTGCGGTCGGTTTATAGAAACTGTATCGAAGCACGCGATATAGCCGGTCTAAACTGAGGGACAACATCTAAACTTCTGCCGAGCCGAGAAGCTTTTAACATTTCCTGAATGCCAACCGATAGAAGATTCCACCCCTGCCCCGGGCTCATTATATTTGTTTTATATGCTAATTTTTACCTCAAACAGATACCCCTAGTTCTTAGTATCAACGAGCCTGTGAGTTGATGTCGAGAACTAAAAAACTGGGGTGTAGTTATCCTGCTGGCATCCTCAGACAACCTATTCACCAAGAATCTTGCTAATTCTTTCAACTTCCGCAGTATCTATGCTTTCCTGTTTCTTCTTTTGGTCGTCTTATCTGGTAACTTCATATGACTCCCCTTATTTATTTGTTTGCTTACTCCTCTGAATCTGGATGTGATGGGAACTTCTCAAATCTGACCACCCTTAAATCTGGCCACGAGATAGACACTTTACTTCTGTACCGATGGCAAGTCCATTTGACGGAGCATAATCTGACTTTGTTTTTGAGAAGACATATCTTATTGACGAGAGAATGCTACATCCCATTTTGTCCAAGGAATCAGGTTTGGTGGGAATCACCCCAAACCCGAGCTTAATAATTGCAAGGCCTCGGCGGAATGAAAACAGCCCTGAGTGAAACAACCTTGGCGGAACGAATCCAGCCCCGAGTGAGACAACCTCGGTGGAACAAATCCAGCCTCGAGTGAAACAACCTCGGCGGAACGAATCCAGCCCTGAGCGAGACAACCTCGGCGGAACGAATCCAGCCCCGAGCTGAATAATCGTATGGCCAAGGCGGAACGAAAACCAGCCCCGAGCCAAAACAACCTCGGCAGAACGAATCCAGCCCCGAGTGAAATAACCTCGGAAGAACGAATCCAGCCCCGAGCTGAATCATATGACCTCGGTAGAACGAAAACCAGCCCTGAGCCGAAACAACCTCGGCAGAACGAATACAGCCCCGAGTGAAACAACCTCAGCGGAACGAATCCAGCCCCGAGTGAAACAACATCGGCTAAATGAATCCAGCCCCAAGTGAGACAATCGTTGAGACTTACACAGAAGGGAAATGAATCAACCCTCGAAGCTCTAGCGAATCTGGTGTGAGCGTCCCATTGCCGGACCAGAAAAAAACAAAAGCAATAATTAAAACAAAACTAGTAAAAAAGCGGGGTGACTTAGCACATACCCCAAACGAGAAATTCACTAGTGTAAATAACAGCACGGATGCCTCAAAACATCGTCCTATCTGAGGTCTCCAAAACACAATTCTGAATCTTTCAATTCAGAGTCCCGACGAACGAGGATTCGGATCAAAAAGCGTTTAAAATGGTAAGGGCACATTCCTCTATATGTCAGGCCACTATAAAACCTGCATATTGCATGAGGGCTCCTCCTTACAACGCTGGAGCAGGCATACGCCATGAGGGCACAATCCATCCCCGTGTTATGTCTCTCACAGACCCGAACGATCAAATAAGTAGGGATCAAAGAGTGTCCGAAACATTAAGGGCACGCTCCTCCTTATGTTCAGTAACACTGGAGCAAGCAAACGTCACGAGGGCACAATCCCTCCTCGTGCTATGCTTTTCACGGATCCATTGATCAGACAAAATATACGGGAACACATTCCCTGTAGTTACCTTTCCCAAACTGGTCAGGCCGATTACCTCACGGGGGCACTCCCTCCCCATGATTACCATCCTGAGATGTCCCTTAAAAATACAAGTCATGGGGTAGTTACGCTCCAACTTTGGGAGCTTGACACTGCCACGAAGGGTTCACGCGATCCCTCATTCATGGTTCACGCGCTCCCTCATGCACTTCATCCCTTGAAGCAATTCATATCCACTAAAAATGAAAAAAGATAGGTCTGGACACCTCACCCGGGGGTGTGATAATGACACCAACATTTGGCGCGCCACGGGTTTGGTGTCCTTTCTGATTTTGATTCATCACCTTCACATCGAGCATATCCCCAGAATATTGAAAATAACTTTCGAATTTAATTAACAAACAAGCAAGATAGGCAAGTTTCTTAAAAAAATGGAGAGTTTTATTCATATTTTAAAGGACATACTGCCCTTCTTACAACTCTTTGCGGGACATTTTAAGATAGGCTTTTTCTTTACAGTTGAATCTTTTTCTGATTCCTACGTTGCGGTCCAACCGCGTCTTCTGATCCAAGCTCTAGAAACTTCCGATGCGTGTGCCAGAGTTGTAAACTTCACACTCAGGCTGGCTCCTGGATCAGGCGCTCCGTTGGGATCCTTCGATTTGACCTTGATCCCAAGGTTTCCGAGCTGGATCACGGGGCTTGCAGAATCGGGCACTCCATCGATACTCCTTGAAAATTGCATCTTCCCGGCCCCTGGTGTGTTCCGTGCAGCCCTGAACATTTGGGTGAGGTCTTTAGTCGTTGCCACATGTAATTTTCCCGGAAGGCCTTTTACCTCATTTCTCCCAGTAGAGGGAAAATCTCAACACTGATTGACGACTAGCCCGAAGGCGTCCCTCCTGCCCTTAGGTGAGCAGCTCCCTGATCAGTCTTCTGGTACAAGTAACTTGCCAAAATGGAGGACTGAAAGCCTAGGAAGTGAAGTTCATTCCTACTGAGGAGCTTGCTCAACCGTTGCCAATGGATGTAACCCATCCCCGTCGTTACATTTTATTCGACAATTCACCCTGGGTGAGTACCCGTTGGCCGTAATTTTTACATTTCATTCCACAATTCAACATAAAACTTCCATCTCCGAAACCCATCGTTCCACATATTCTGCTGTTGAACTCCTTAACAACCCACAGTTTACAACCCCCCCACCATCGTCTCACACGCGGGTTGCGTTTTGTTCAATCCCCACAGAAGGCGCAAACTGTTGATGGCCAGTTTTTGTCTCAGGGATAATAATGGAAAAATATTATTCCCGGGATTCAACCTTCCTTCAACAGTGAATTTGTTTAGTTAAGGGGAAACCAAAGGTAAACTTAGTGGAAGGTGAGAAAAGCATGCAGATTGACACAAGAAATTAACATGGTTCGGCGGATTGAGTCCAGCCTACGTCCACGGGCACAAAATGGATGGCGTTTTATAACTGAAATGGGCTCGGGCCGACCTGTTTGTGGTCGGTCGGTGTCGGAATCTAGCTGTTTTACAAAGGGGATTAACTCTCTTAGTCTTTTTCTCTCTTGACTAGATTTGTTCACGTCCCCCTCCTTGAAGACTTCTTCTTGTATTTATACTACTTTGAGGCGGCAAAACTAGGAGGTTACTGTTCCCTATTTTACAGAGCCTTCCACATGAATCTACTTCATTTACTAAGCTTTCTGCCCTATACTTGCTCTTGCCGAAAGTAAACCTGCTATCTGACACCCCATTGCATCAGTTTGACTATTCACTGCCACATGTATTTAGTGATGATGATCGTCTGGTGGGTGTTTCCAGGAGATGAAACATGTAAAGGGAAATTACGTTCTTGAGGATTCTGTCGGTGGCTAAATGGTCGGCCTTTAATTGTCCACTAAACCTACCGAGCCACTTTGGTCATGTCTTGGGTTGCCCGAGCATTTTGAATTACTAACAAGGAAGCCAACTAGGCCCGAACTGAGCCAAAGAGTTGTTGCGGTCGATTTATAGAAACCGAATCGAAGCACGCGATATAGCCGATCTAAACTGAGAGACTGCATCTAAACTTCTGTCGAGCCGAGAAGCTTTTAACATTTCCTGAATGCCAACGAAGAGAAGATTCCACCCCTACCCCGGGCTCATTCTGTTTATTTTATATACTGATTTTTACCTCCAACAGGTCTTCTTCATGCATTTTATTTTTTGTTGATGGATGTGCATATGTCTTGTATGTGATAAATTTATCATTTATCAAGGTTGAAATTTTCATATTTATAAAGTAATAACAAGGTGCAGTAATGCATCTTCTTGTAAAGTTGGATTTTTTTTAAAAAAATATTTAGATGTGATAGCAGAGTATTAAATATTTGGGAGAGAAAAGAGGAGAGAAAAGATGAGTAATTAACTATATACCTGTTTTTTTTTTTTTTTTTTTTTTTTTCCGAAAAACAATTTATGTAAGCATTAATATCACCCATTAGGTTAATGTGATGTAAAGGTTAGGATTTTGTGTATAAAATTGTGTCAAAATTAGGGGCTCTTGAACTTGTCCCTAAAGTGAGCAAAATCGATTTCGGTTTCGGTTCCGAGTGGAACCGAAACTTACCCAATTAAATATGATATCATATTAATCGATTCCACGTGAAACCGAAACCTACCCAATTAAATATGGTATCTTATTAATCGGTTCCAATTCGGTTCACCGAAACGTACCCAAATTCGGTTCTGATCTGATTCTGATTTATCATATTTATTTTTTATTATCAAACTTTGAAAATATAATTATTTCTTACACTTGAATATTACATAATATTCTTCGAAACTGTCCATATATAAATAAAATAATAAAGAAAACTGCATAATGCATAATATTTTTACTCAATACATAATATTCTTATAGGAAGTGTCTGAGTTTAAATTGGCTTTTAATTGAGTTATGAAATTGGGTTTTAATTGGGTTATGAAATTGGGTTTAAATTTGGTTTTAAAACGGGTTATGAAATTGGGTTTAAATTAGGCTTTAATTTGGGTTATGAAATTGGATTTTAAAACTAGTTATGAAATTGAATTTTAATTTTGTTCCGAGATTGGTTCTAAATTCGATCCCTAAAATAGGTCATAGTTCGGTTCTGGCTCCATCAATAACAGAACCGAAATCGGACCATTTAAATTCAGTTCTTCCAATTTAAATCTGAAACCAGTCTCGGTCCAGTTCCAACTCGAAAAATCGGTATGGTTCCAACCAATTCCAGGTAAAACCGGAACTGACGGTCAACCCTACTTGCCCCTATAAATGTATAAAAACTAAAAAAAAAAAATCTCTTTCATTTCAACTTGTCAATGTCTTGAGAATGTCCACTTAAACAAATGAGTCATCATTAGTTGATATTTATTAATTATTAATGTTTTATTTTTAATATATAACTCAAGTGATTTAATTATTGATGATCATTTATCATGTGTTAATTAATATTTAAATTTTCACATTCTTCATTTATATTTCATTGTACAAATTATTCATGTAACATTCCACCCGAAGCCAGGATGCTAGCGGCAGGAGACAGGAAAACTCATCTCCATATGCCTCTGATGTTACTAAAATTTCGGCATGACCTCTGCTAAAAATCATGATACCTGGATAAAAGTTTAGCACATCGAGGTGACCTAAAATTAAATTTAAAAGCAACCATCTCAACTCATACAAATAGGCCTCCAGCCTGACAAATCTAAAATCATATACAAATAGGCCTCATGTCTGACATAGACAAAAAAAATACAACCAACTACGTGCTCAACACGATTTACAATTTACATATGATACAAATAAATAAAACTAAACTGTGAGAGCCCATTATTGGGGTATTAGTGTGTCATTAAACTAATTCAACATGCATCATAACAAATCAAAATAGCAATCAAATAATGCTATATTATACTATAAACCCCAAACCTTAGAGTATAAGAAAAACTTGGGAAAAAATGATGAAATTATGTAGTCCAAGTCGAGTTTCCTTGTTCTTAAGAACTTATTAGCCCCGTCTCGGTGCTCTACAGATTTTGTGGCTTATGTCCTCCCAAAATAACTTGGATTCCTCTTGTTCAAGAGGCATTCCTTAACAAGATCTCGAACTGGGACAATAATAAAATCTCCCTCTTGACTCTAAAACACAAAGATGTGACACAAGATTTATGAATTTCTAGATTTTTTAGAATGAACATGAAGACTCATATTTAAAGGCATGGAAATGTGCCGTAAGGGCACCCTTTGGTTTGGGGTGTAACCATCCTAAGGGTTATACCCCTTCCATGCACCATTTGGAGTCTATGAGTGTGTTTTTCTAATTTGGAGGACATGCCCTAATATGTTAGTATCCTTCCCATAGGGCACTACCCAATAAACATGACCCTCATTCATCCAAACTCAATATTTAGAGAATTTACAACAATCCCTCATAATTCTCTAAATATTCATACAGATAGTTGAGAGAGTTTCTGTGAACTAAAGCTGTATTGAAATAGGTAGCTTTCGCCTTGAACCTTTCCTAGTGAATGACAATTGGATTTACTTGGCAAACTAGTGACTCATAGTCTGTAATTGTTCTACCATTGGTATAAACCAAGACAATTGCCAACACAAAGCTTTACTTCGACCGTTTTCCGTTCTACGGTTGTGTTCATTTCGTCCATGAACATCAGTCCTGGATTCATCAAGCACTTTAGGGAAGTCAGCCTATAAAATCCCATGGAAACAACTTTACTTCTTACTTGAAATATGTGGTCTACAATAAAGAGGTAATTTACATTTACCCCCATTAGGACTCATCTCCTAATATAGTGATCATTAAAAGCCTTAGCTTAACCTAGCCTTGACAGATACCACTCTGTGTCATTATTGGAATGGAAAATAGTACAAAACTCTACAGTGTTTGTTTTAAATTGCACAAAGTTTCAGTTGTCCCTTTTGAACCTAGATCTTGGGATCTCTAGTCAGCTAGATTGGGTTTCCACAGTGATAATTCTTAACTTTTAGGCTTCAAGCCCATTTCCCTCGATGATTTCACAACTTGCTCTCTAGGTAAATCTTTAGTAAGTGAATTCGCTAGGTTTTCCTTTGATTTCACATAATTGATCGATATTATGCCACTTGAGAGCAGTTGTCGTATGGTATTATGTCTACGACGTATGTGTCGAGACTTACCATTATACATTATATTTTGGGCTCTCCCAATAGCCGATTGACTATCACAATGTATGCTTATCTGTGGCACTAGTTTGGGCCAATTTGGAATATCCTCCAGGAAATTTCGAAGTCATTCCGTTTTTTTCGTTATTTTGTCTAATGTATGAACTCTAATGCCATAGTAGACCGGACAATACATGTTTCCCTCGAGGATTTCCATGACACGACCGTATCCCAAGTGTGAAGACAAATCTACTCGTTGATTTAGAACCCACTGTATCAGATATCCAGTTAGCATTGTTGTATTCCTCTAGAATAACTGAATATCTTGCATCATGCATCCCATTTTTTGAAGTTTCTCTCAGATACCTCAAAACTCTTACTATGGCTTTGCAGTGGTTATGTCCTGGATTACTCGTGTATCTACTAAGCCTGTTTACAGCTTGAGCGATATTAGGTCGTGTGTAATTAGTGAGATATATTATACTTCTGATGATTCTCAAATACTCTAATTGTGATATGTTTGAGCCATTATTCTTTGATAAGTGAAGAGTTAAGTCTACAAGAGTTCTAGCCATATTTAGATCTCATTTATTATATTTCTCAAGAATCTTCTCAATATAGTGAGTCTGAGATAATATATACCATTTTGATGTTCTGGAAATCTTAATTCCTAAGATTACATTAGCCACTCATAAATCTTTCAAATCAAATTTGCTGGTCAACACTTTCTTGGTAGACTGAATCATCCCATGATTACTACCAATTATCAGCATATCGTCTACGTAGAGATACACAATGACATATCCTCTTAGAGTTGATTTGGTGTATACACACTTATCACACTCATTGATTTTGAAATCACTTGACAACATCTCTTTGTCAAACTTTTTATGCCATTGCTTGGGTGCTTATTTTAATCCGTATAAGGATTTTACAAGTTTGCACACCTTCTATTCTTGTCCAGGAACATTGAAACCTTCTGGTTGTTCCATGTAAATCTCTTCATCTAGTTCACCATCTAAGAATCCGTCTTTAGAAATATTTGATGTATTTCAAGACCAAATATAGCTCTTATGGCTATAAGTATTCTTATTGACGTGATGCGAGTCACTGGTGAATAGGTTTCAAAGTAATCAAGGCCTTCTTTTTATCTATAACCTTTTATGACAAGCCTTGTCTTGTACTTATCTATTGATCCATCTGATTTCATCATCTATTTGAATATCCATTTGTAGCCCAGTGGCTTACAACTTAGAGGAAGATCAACCAACTCCCAAGTGTGGTTTTATAGGATGGAATTAATCTCACTATTGATAGTCTCTTTCCACAAAAGTGCATCCGATGAAGACATTACTTCTTTATAACTTTGAGGCTCATTTTCTAACAAATATGTCAGAAAATCGAGACTAAATAACTTAGACATTCTAGCACTTTTGCTACGTCTAGGTTCAATTGTCTCAGTAAGTTCACGTTGATCTGACTCTTGGTCAACCTGATCACTATATTTGACAGTATCAATAGTTCTTTTGAAAGACTATGTTCTTTGTCTTTCCTTACAAGGAAATATCTCTTCAAAAAATGTCACATTCCATGACTCAATTATCATATTCGGATTGATATCAGGAATCTCAGACTTATGTACCAAGAATTGATAGGCACTATTGTTACGAGCATATCCAATGAATACACAATAAACAGTCTTGGGTCATATTCCAACCTTCTTAGGTTTAGGAACCATTACTTTGAAAAGACACTCCTACACTTTCAGATATTTATAAAATGGTATGTGACCTTTCCATAACTCATATGGTGTCTTGTCCAATCTTCTATGAGGAAGCTTGTTCAGAACGTAGTTGGTGGAAAGAAAGGCTTCCCCCATAAGTTCTGGGGTACACTAGAGCTTGTCAACATGGCATTCATTATTTCCTTCAACGTTTGATTTTTACGCTCAGTAATGCCATTTTATTGAGGCGTATAAGGAGCAATGGTTTCGTGAATAATTCCATGATTGGAACAATATTTACCAAATGGTGACACATATTCACCACCTCTATTACTCCTGATTCTTTTGATTTTCTTGCCATGTTGATTTTCAACTTCATTCTTATAATGTATAAAGCTCTCAATAGCTTCATCTTTGCTCCTCAGCAAATACATATAACAGAATCTTATGCTATCATCGATAAAAGTGACAAAGTACTTTGACTATAGGATATCATTGATTTTGTGTGTGATCCTCCACAATTTGATATCATTTATGTCATAGACCTTTCAATGTTTGACCGTTAGATGTTCGTTGGGTGTGGACTAATGAACTTATTAATCAAGTATGTATCAAGATAATATATGTCGGCCCGTCTGTGTACCATAAAGGGTTTAGCTATCCATATGAGTAAGCCACGATTCTTAAGACTTTGGCCAAATCCGATCACTTGGGGTGAATTGCATATATAAAAAATGGTGTTATGATTAGTTGTAAAGAATCATGGACATGTCGACAATATAAGATGTGTGCCTCAAAAACTTGACGGTGAAATCTACGTTTCCTAAGCACAACTCGGATAGTCTACGACGGATGTATTTTTAAACATATGTGATGACCTCGACTTATGTAGTTTAGAATGGTCGTTTGTATTCTTCGTGAATTCGTAGGTGGCCGAATTGTGTACATATAAGTTGAGCTTATAGAACGAACATCTCTAGACTTAGAGAGTCTCACAATATGAAGTGTATTTCGTTAAGCACTTGGGTAGCCAATAATTTTTGATAATAAATAATATTTGATATTTTAATTATCAACTAAAATAATTAGGTGTTATTGAATAATATCAATTATTTACTTTGACCCAATTGAATTAATTAGATTAATCCAAAATCACATAAGGGTTTTATTATAATTTCATAAATATTTCTACCATTAGAGAAAATTTTGATAATTACAAATATGTAATAATAGCTATATTTGTCTTGATTTAATTGAATTAAAGCAAAGTATTAGACAATAAACTAATCCATTTTTTAAACTTTGTCTTGATTTAATTGGATTAAATCAAAGTGGTAGATAAAGGTAATTAGTCACATCTAATTATACATATTTTGACAAATTGGATTAAGCTCACATAAAAATTGATTAGAACTTTTATTAATTAAAAATTACATAAGTTCTTCTATAAAAGACAAGTTTGAGCAAATTTTTAATCAAGCTAGACAAAGCTAAAAATAATTAAGAATTAGAGATATTAGCCTAATTAAAAGTTTTTATGAGAGAAATTTTGAATTTCTCTAAAACAACAAGGAGAATAAGCTTGGATCTTCGAACCAAGCATACTAGTTTTAGAAGTTCTCCACAACATTTCAACAAGGAAAAAATGATTGGATCTTGGAATCAAGCTTACTAGGTAAGTTTGATATTCTCCAAACCTATGTTTTCATTAGTGAGTTACCATTAGTGAAATATATAGTGATATATTATATATTGGATATATAATAACATAACTTTGATGTTGAAATTGAGCTAATAAATTGTGTACAGATGCTTTGGATACATAAAAATAATATGCTTATAATTGGGTCAAAATATTTATATTGGACATAAATTTAAAATTATAGTTTGAAACTCTAGATGAAAGCATGCAGTGACTATCATTATCGAATCACTTGATCATCTTTAAGTGACACATAATTGTTCATTAGTCATTTCATTGTGAATTCTATTTTGGTTTGTTTTTTGATTCAAATGTGTGTGTGTGTGTCTTGTGATTTATTTTGATGCTAAAATTATTTTGGATGATTTTAAAGAATGTTTAAGGTTTTTAAAATATTTTTTAAAAAAATATATGTATGGGTTTAAAAACCCGAGAGCGCTACCTTGCAGCGCAGTTCACTACGCTGCACGGGATATCGATTTGACCCTAGGGGTCCCACAACTACCCAACAAAAGTATCAAATTCAAATACAACCATGTAATTGTTTTAAAAATCGGATTGATAATTGAACTTGTGATTTAAAAATTCAATAGAATATTTGCTCAACTAGTTGAACCGATAGAATAGGTTAATATCATAAATAATTTTATTTAATTGAAAATTTAAAATATATATAAAATATAAAAATTACACAATTTTGATAAAAAAAAATACAATAATTAATTCTTACAATTTATAATATCAAAATAAAATGATTTGGACTAAAAAAATGATTTATTACCCTCTTATTTAAAAAAAAAAAATCCAAAACTAAGCGAGTTCACCAGTTTTGGCCAGTTTTGACCGATTTTTTACATGACTATTTTTTAGGGATTTTTCGGAATGGACTCGTGGATGATTCCCGAATAGAGTGGTTGGTCCGGTTATGAAAACACTACATTATATTTCTTATGGTTATTATCATTTAACTACTTCATAAATTTGAAAATAATAAATGGATACAAGAAATATTGTAATGTAATATTTTATTATTAATGTAAAATGTAATTTTTTTTTAAAAAAATATAACAATAAAATACAAAGGTTTATAATAAAATGTAAAATTTATAAAAATATAATAATAAAATATTATATCCTAATATTTTTTTAATAGCCATTTATTAATTTTCAATTTATAACTGTAAAATGAAATTTTTTATGTACATCTATGACTTTGCATCTGACCAAAAACAACGAGTAACTGGAACTCATCACAACTCAAGAGGGGCGAAAGTAGTGGAAGAGTCGCTTATAGAGTAACAAGGGTAATTATTCTTATTCAATCCGAAATTTTATTAATTTTTTTTTTTTTTAATAAATTGATGAAAAGTTTTAGTTTTGTTTGTCCGCATTAAAATGAAAAGTATTTACCAAAGTTTTGTCTCTACCATTAAGTGGAGTGTAATTTTATGGAATAGACTTACACCGTGTCCTCATTTCATAGGTATAATGAAAATAGAAGAAGCTAATTTAGGATAGTTGCATCGTGTATCCTCATTTAATCAAACCTTATATTAGGATTGATAAAAAGAAAAAAAAATTGATTTTTAAATATGAAATTCATAATAAAAAATCAACCTAAATAAAAATTTTAGATCTACTACTACTCAAGAGAAGATTGCTAGTGGTGCGACAACTCTTGACAAATTACTTCACATAAAAATACAAAATTTTATATATATACACAAAATTCACTCATTTCCAGTTGTGGCGTACCACTTGTGGACTCAGTCCCCGACTCAACAGATGATTAATGAATTTAATTTAATTATTATATAACTATACCATTTTGTGTGAATTTTAATGAATTTATAAATTAATGTATATATTAATGTTTAAATTTATTTTAAATGAATAGTTAATATTTGTTCATATTCTCAAATCTCAACCAACATGCGATTATAATATTAACGTTAATTTATATTTTAATATTTATTTCATAATTTATAAACTAATTCCACGGTCTCTACCAGCTAATGATGAGAAGTTGAAATATATACATATATATTTTGGCAATATTTTTTTTTTATCAATTTCTTGTTAGCTTCGAAGATTCCGTTCTGTTGCTCTATCATTGATCCATTACTTTATTTACGCAGACTTAACTTTTAAAAGGAAAATTGATTTGATAAGCCATTTCCTTCCTTGAACTCTCTCTCTCTGACAAGTAGGATCTTCATCTGCGTCCTGTTTATTCGTTGAATTTTATTTTTGTTTTGTCTTGGGTTTCATTCTAGTCCCAGTTGTTTATCTTCAATTTTATTTTTTAATTTTTTTTTTTAAAATCTTAACTGGGGTTGTCTGTTTAATTCTCCAGGTGGTTCTGTCTTTTCCAAAGTTACAGATCCAGTACTTGAGCAATTCTCTTGCAGAAAATGGGTGGTTGTTTAAGCAAAAGCCAAGACTCAGAGCCAGCAGCCCAACAGCAAGCTCTTCAACTACATATAAAAGATGAAATTCTTGGTAAACCGTATGAGGATGTCAAGTTACATTATACTATTGGTAAAGAACTGGGTAGGGGTTACTTTGCTATAACTTATCTTTGTACTGAGAATTCAACAGGTATGCAATTTGCTTGCAAGTCAATTTCTAAGAGTAAAATTGTATCAGTGTATGAAAAAGATGACTTAAGAAGAGAGATTGAGATAATGAAACATTTGAGTGGGCAGCCAAATATAGTTCAATTAAAGGGTACTTATGAGGATCGCCAGGCTGTGCATATTGTTATGGAGTTATGTGCTGGTGGTGAACTATTTGATAGAATTGTAGATAAGGGCCATTATAGTGAGAAAGATGCAGCTTCTGTAATTAGGGTAATTATGAATGTGGTGAATGTTTGCCATTCGAAGGGTGTTATACACAGGGATCTCAAACCTGAGAATTTCTTATTCAGTAGCAGGGATGAGAATGCTGTTTTGAAGGCTACTGATTTTGGGTTCTCAGTTTTCAATGAAGAGGGTAAATTTCTTGAATGTATTATTTATCATTTCGTTTTTATTCACCTATTGTTTTGAAATGAATTTGAAACTGACTTCTTATATCTGGTTTTAGTTTCCTTTGAGTTTATGCATCTATTATCAGCACCCTATATATTTTCGCATGTTTTCTTGTGAAGCTAAGTTTCTGTGTTCAACTATGTCGGATAAATGAATGGCTTTTCATATAAATTTCATGGGGACATTTTTTCCTTTTGTTTCCCTTGTGGTGGTTGGTATATTTGGCTTGATCATCAATAGTCAATTAGTCATTTAGTGTGACGTGTGGCTTCATGTATTTGTTTAGATGAAATCCTCAGAATATAATGTGAAACTCTTATCATGGTACCATTTCCAGGAAAGGTATTCAAGGATATAATTGGGAGTGCTTACTATGTTGCTCCTGAAGTATTACGCCGCAAACATGGAAAGGAAATAGACATTTGGAGTGCAGGAGTTATACTGTACATTTTACTTTCTGGCATACCTCCATTTTGGGCAGGTGCAAATTAATATACACTTTGCACCTTACATGATCTCTTTTCACTTAACACATTATACATGTTTTCTACTATTATCTAGAAGTACAGCAGTAATCACTCACAAGTTATGATATGCTCTGCAGATACAGAGAAGGGAATTTTTGAAGCTATATTGGAAGGAGAAATTGACTTTGAAACTGATCCATGGCCAATAATTTCAAGCGGTGCGAAGGAGTTGGTTCGCATGATGCTGACACAGGATCCAAAGGAGCGGATTACTGCTGCTCAAGTTCTAGGTATAAGGCATTAGATCCTGAAGCTATTAGTATTTCTCATTTGTGGTGCTTTCACCATTATATGTGTAAATTGATTTAGTATAGAAACCATTGAAAACTGTATGTATGATATGCAGAGCATCCTTGGCTTAAAGTAAGTGGAGAAGCATCAGACAAGCCAATTGACACTGCTGTTATTTTCAGGATGAAGCAATTTAGGGCAATGAATAAACTAAAAAAACTCGCTCTAAAGGTAAGTCTAAGGGCACAAGATTCCTTCCTTATTAGCTTTCACTTGAGCAAGTACAAGTATGTGATAGATAGTTAATAACATAAACATGTAAAAGTTTATATTACAAGAGGATCCTAGTGGGGGCATTGGATTCTATTTGTGCAATACTTAATGAGAATCTACTCATCGTGTTTTAAACATTTATAATAGAGTTATATAAGAGCGTTAATCTTGAGTTCCATGTTTGCTTCAGATTTTATAAGTATACTTTTTCATCAGCATGTTTTATTTTAGAGCTTTTTTCTATCGTATAAATTTAAGTGCAAATGAAACTATTCACTTGACCATGCTTCCAAACTGATAACTAATTGGATCTTAAACATAATTAATAAAGGTCATTGTCGAAAATCTTCCTACTGAAGAAATCCAAAAGCTGAAGGAAAAATTTTCAGAGATGGACACGGACAACAGTGGTACTCTTAGTTATGATGAATTGAAGACAGGATTAGCTAGGCTTGGTTCAACCCTTAGAGAAATTGATCTCAAGCAGTATATGCAAGCTGTAAGGAATTCATGACTTGACGTCTGAGTTTATGTTATTACCCATCTGTTTTACATTGATATTGTTGGCTCTGCATTTCTGCAGGCTGATATAGATGGAAATGGGACTATTGACTATGTTGAATTTATCACTGCTACTATGCAAAGACACAAGCTAGAAAGATTTGAACATCTTGACAAAGCCTTTCAATATTTTGATAAGGATAACAATCGGTAAGTTTCTCATTCCAATATGTGAAAAGAAAAAGAAAAAAGTGATGACCCTTTGGTACTTTTAATCTGTATCCCTAGAAAGGACACTTTATTCTAAATTCCTGTGCAGATATATCACAGTAGATGAATTGGAAACAGCATTTAAAGATTATAACATGGGTGATGATGACACAATTAAAGATATAATGTCTGAAGTTGATAGAGATAATGTAAGAAAACTTTTTTTTTTTCCCACAACTTGTTTAATTTGTCTACAGTATTAGAAGCTAGTTCTCATTTATTTTGTTTACACAGGATGGTAGGATAAGCTATGATGAATTTTGTTCAATGATGAAAAGGGGAACGCACCTGCGAGAATTATCTTCTAGATCTCTATCTCATGTTGTTACCTTCAGACGCAAGATACTATGGTAGGTAAATTTTACCATTCAATGTGGTGTGTATATGTTTCGTAAATTTTGTTATTGAAGTGTTGTTCAGTGTCTAATGACCATAATACTCATATATTGAATTGTGCAAATATAATTCTATTTTTCCAACATTTTTTTTATGTTAATACGAGTTTTTTAAACATTTTCTTTTTTTATATAAATAACTTGGAATTTTCACATTATAGTGAAAATATCAATCATTTTGCTTTCCTGTTTAAAAAGCAGTAGTGATAATTATGTGACATCCTACAATATTTAACTAGTAAGACGTATTTTACGTGATCTTGTGTCATTTTAGAAATACAATCTTAAGGTGCTATGGTTTCAGAGTTAGGCCAATAGGCCACCTTAGGTTACTAAATATGGCAATAACTTATTAGTTAGGTTAGACTTTATAAATGGTATCAAAACTCCCAACTAGAAGTATGTGAATGTTGTCCTGATCGAATCTCATCCCAACCCATCTTGATTACTATTCAGGATGAAGAAATCATTGTGCCAAAAAGTGTAGAGTAGTTTGTTACATCTAATATCGTCATTTGAAAAGGACTAGTACAATATTTTATTCGTTGGACTGAATGTTACAAATTCGTAGATAAAAGTGTAATTTTGAATAGATCAGGGTGATTAATTGAAAAAAAAAATCTTTTTTTTCCTAAGTGTTAGGACAATTTAAAGACATTTTTTTTAAACTTTGAAAATATGTAGCTCCATTATATTTACGTCGCAGCACTTATGGTGTCAGGGCCTGCGTGTAACATCCCCGATTTGGAGGTGTTATCGGCAGGCAACAGTCTCCACTGTTGCCTAAGCCTTCCATCTCAACAACCACATTCTTATACGACACGCATTACTTATATATATACTCAAACCATATACCAATATGAGAATATATGAAAAACAATAACATTATATATATATATATATATATACACACACAAACATCTGGTGTAATATCATTTAACTCTGTACAAATAGCACACTAATACAACGACCCACAATGCATACACAATACTGTTACATCCTATATGGATGTACAACCAATCATGGTAGATCGACCCAATAGTGACTGCAATGTTGCCAATCCGTCCCAGGTCTACGTCATCCACGAACTGTATCTGAACAAAAGATTGAAACCTGCAAAACTGGTGAGTGGGGGAGGTGAGTCCTGATGGACCCAGTGAGTGGAACTAAAATAATAGAGAGAGAATATTAAAATGTATAAAATAATCGATAAAGTCTGTTTAATAAAATCATTGAAACGGATAAGTGACAACTTAAACAACTTAACGATATCGGACTATAAAACTATTCGTCATGAAAATACGGTAAACAATATCATGAAACTGCACCGTAAGTGTCAAATCATATGTTGGGGTTTTAAGGGGGAATATCAGTAACGCAGTGACCGGTGCATTCACACGCGTATAACGCAAGCGCACCTATCGTTCAAGTAGTATAAAAATATCGATCCCACGAGGACTTAATTCATACTGTTGTTATTAATTATTGATACTATTTATTTACAGGTATCTAATTATATGGAGAAGGGAATTGATTGCTTTTGGTTGGTTGAATGTGGATTTGCTAATTAAAATAAAAACAAACTCAAAAGAAAATACTAAGGAAAATAAAAGAAAAGACTCAAAGATCTAGGGTCGTGACTCCACACAATATTATTATAAAGATGAATTGATTCTCTTATATATGTGTAATAAATCAGTTTGCTAACCTGGAACACGAAGATATGCAAAAACCTCTGTCGATGGTCAGACACCATACCTAGTATAACCCCATTGAACCATCTGTATATGTCAACCAAATTACCTGGATTCATTAAGATTAAGTTGCAATTGTGGCTACCCCCGCCCGACAGGTATATGTCTATCCTGTAAGGAAATCTATTAAAGGGTTATCTATCATCAAGGAACATCGTGGGCTATTGAATCTAAGGATGAAACCTAAAATCCCTATGTCTAGTTCATTTTAAGTTTACCACATCAATCTTATTGGTGATCAGCCAACAAGAAGCATTAAGCTTAAGACTCAATAAACAAACTAAAGAATTACTCATAAGAAGAAAATCAATTATTAAGTGTGGATATCGTGTTTCATCACTTCCCTAGAATAAAAATAAAATGCTGGGGGTTGGGGATCCACTTTTACTATTTCTAATTTAGAAATTTCTCTTATTATAAAACATAATTTATCCGTGATATTACCGACCGACCATATAGGTGGTATTCCTCATTATGTCAGATTTTAATTAAGTCCAACCAGCCATAAAGGCGGTATTATTATTTGTCCATAAACCAGCCATATAGGCGGTAATTATCTGTCACCTAAAGACCAGCCATATAGGCGGTGTTACTTTATGTCAAATAAATATCCTTTTAATTGGAATTATAATTTCCATATTATAATTAAGGGAGATTAATCTAAATTAAAATAATAAAAGCTTCACTCTTCCCCCAGCGGAAATCTAACTACTAAACATAAAAGAAAAGAGAAGAAGAAGAAGAACTACTACTATTACTGAAAATAAAAAAATGTATAAATTAAATACTGAAAATAAATACAAACAAGATGCAATCCTTAAATTCCTTACAAAAACCTAAGGAAAGCATGAGAATTACAAATGAAATGGCTTGGTATTTATAGAAAAACCTAAAGGCTTCCACCAATTTCTCCACCGATTGCTCCACCAATTGCTCCACCAAACATGGCACCAAACATGACATCAAACATGGCACCAAACATGACACCAAACATGGCACCAAGCATGCAAGCATGTTTGGTGGAAATTTGACAATTTTTATTTTTATATTTTATTTATTTTATTTTATATTTTGAAAATAATTATAATAGTTACACAAAATATACTGGATTATTCATCAATTTCGGCCATGGAAACTTCCGAATTTGAAATTATTTTCACTTTCAAAGTTGTAGATTTTCGAGTCTTCTTCAATCTGCAACTTGAATCAGCTCAATTGGATATCGGATGAAAAGGTTATGGCTAAAATACGAAACATGCGTAAAATTGGAAATTAGGACTGCACTTCGTGACGCGTACAATAAATTTTCATTTTTGACATTTTTTCCTCTGAATTTCATCATTTTAGCCCCGAGTTGATTCCATTAAATCTCAATATTATTTTTATCTGCAAAATAAATAAAAACACATCAAAACGTTCATAAAACTCGAGAAACTATACAAAATATTAGGTTAAATGAGTGGGAAATAGTAATATAAATACCACTCATCACGCAGCGGAATCGCGGAAAATCAAAATTTTCCGATTTCAAAACTTTTTCTCGGATCAATTAAATAGACTTATTTATTTAATTATCCAATCATCAAATTCTGAAAAAGTACACAAGAAATCAAATTTCTTGGTAATTACCGAATTGCCCCAAAATTTTGTAAATTGATCATTTTAGTCCAAAAGTTGTCAAATACAATTTTGGATGATTCTAAATCATTTCTAAAATATTTTTCAACACATCTAATGCATCAAAATCAGATTTCACACAAATCCTCAATTTTTGAGCTTATTGCCGTGAACCCCCAAAATTTCCAATTAATTACAATTTAGTCCCTTTTATTCAAAACAAGTCAAGATCAAATCCTATCAACCTAAAATTTTACATACATCATATTCATACCATAATGCATCACATATATGAAAAGTCCAAAATTTGGAGTGGGTTAAGGACCCTAATTTTACAATTTCATCAAATTGACCAATTTCAACAAATTTAAAAAATCCAACACTTTAATCCATTCAATACTTCACCAATCAAGCCTCACCACTTTGAAACAACTCTAGAACAATTCTAGGTCACCAAGGAGTGACTTACTAACTCTAGAATAACAATTTTGTTTTTCTAAAAATCAAAAGTAAAGCTTTGAAACTATTTCAGGCTTACTTACATGCATCAATCTTTCATCATAGTTCACAACCGTATAAACACAACTATAAGAGTAGAGATAACATCTAAGCATCAAAAAATGAAGCTAAGCATGTTAGAAACATATTTCATGTTGAAAGCTTTAAAGAAAAACTTACAAAACTCAAAGATTTCTAAGCTTTTCCCTTTAGCCTTCAAGATTTTCTCTCAACTTCTTTTATGTTTATTTGGTATCAAATGAACTTGTTAAACCCTAAAAGATGAAACAAAATAATATATATACTCTCCCAAATTGCCATTGGCCGAATTTGTAGGAAGAAATATCTAGATATTATATTTTTGTTTCAATTAATTTACAACTTGTCAACTTGCACTTGTAATCATCAACCTTTTAATGAAATAAAGTAAGTCAACAATTGCAACTCAACAAATATAACAATTATTTTATTTAGGGTCTTGGCCGAATTTAGCAAATAAAAAAGGAAAATGGATATTTTCAATTTTAACAATTAAAACAAATGTCCAAGGAAGTCAAATTCAATTTGACAACCTTTTCCTTTAATGTAAAGCCAAACACTTACACTTATAATCATTTCCTAACCTTATCATTTGGTGAGATATTTATATTTTAATTATATTAATCATTTAACAATTAAATAATTAAATAATTAATTAAATACAAATATCTCAAATATATGTATTATATTTACTTTAAATATCTCAAATACATATATATTAATGATATATGTCAAATACCTTTATTTGAAAATTTATTAATGTGTATTTAATAATATCATATATTAAATACAAATACACATTAATTAGGAAATGACGGTTCGGCCCGTTCGCATGTATTTTTGTTTGACGTTTAAATGATTTATAAATAATCACCATTATTCATAAAAGTTGCCATAGTGCTCTACGAGTATATTTTATTAGTGAGACTCTCTAGATTCAGGTATATCCGTCACAAAATCTAATTTCGTGTCCATAATTTACCCACCCATAAATTATGACGACCATGGATAAACTAGCTGAATCATACAGGTCGAGGTCATTGCATACGTATAATTCCTCCGTCACATGTATCCGGTTAATCCTAGAGATATAAATGTAAATGTCAAATCTCTATAGGTATTATCCCATCGACATCTATTAGCAATCTCTAAATAATACTCGGAACTTACTTCCGAAGTATACTGTGGCCACAGATTTAACATACTGCTAAACACATATGGACTACCTATGCTCTATACACGGAACTGACGGATCCTTTCTTGAAACACAGAATATCCTAAGGATCGGTCCACACCCAATGAACAAGCAGAGGTCTGATCTAATAGATCGGTGACGTGACTGCCATTTAAGTGTGGATGATGTCTCATACATCCACAGTGGTGTCTCAAGTCGAAGGACCACTTATGCTACTCAATCCGAGAAGATTCTTATTGACGTTGGTGTACCATCTATTAAGAATCTTCGGTGAGTCGTTCAATATTTATCCACTATAAACACCTACACGTCTATACGAGTCTCCCCAGACTCATGGTTCATTGGGATAAACCATCGGACCAAGTCTCGATAACATATACTGGTCTCAACAGATTTGACTAACCGACCCGTGTTAGTAAATCTTGACCATGAACTATATTTGATAATATACATTTAGCAGTGACACTTCCCAATGTCAATAATAAACTAGCTTTGTAACAGTGTACTGCATTATATATTATCAGGCCTTTGTCTAATATATACATATCACTAAACCACATTTAGTTTCAATCTAATTGTAATCAGATCGAATACGTATAAAAAACAAGAGGTGCAACCATAATTAACTAATATTATCGAAAAAGAGGATGTTCGTATTCATGAATCAGACATAAATACGGTCCGGATTGGCGCTATGAGCACCAACCCCAACATCATACCATAAAGAACAATGTAAAATCATGTTGTAAAACATCTTAAGAAATCAGGTTCAGTTATATCACTCGGCACTACTATAGAAAACCCAAGTCACGAAATCTCTGTCCAGAAATGTCCCATCTGAGTGCAATCTCCGCCCAGGAATGTCCCATCTGCGCAATCTCCACCCAGGAATGTACCATCTGAGCGCAAAAGGGATCCAGGGGGGTTACGTACCGCCGTCCCCGAAGTCCCGCTGCTGTATCTCTACATGTGCACATGTCTATCTATCTGTCAATTCCAAAAACAAATACTCAAACTGAGGTTTCAAATCTCATCCACAAATATATCAAAGACAAAGTCCGATATCAACCCGAAAATCAACAAATCTCAAACGTCACATAAAATCATATCCATACTTAAAATCACCATCAAAATAGATTTCAAGACTTATAGAAATCTCAAGTCTAAAACTCATCAATGTAAATATCAACGTCAACAATAAATTTACCACATATATTATCGAATGAAATTTACGTCAATATCTAAGACTTATCTCCAAATAAAATCTCAAGACCAAAATTCTTATTTAGAAACATCATCAAAATCTCAATATGACATCATAAACAAATCTCAAACTTTCTCAAAAACAAAATCAATAAACATGATTATTAAAATATATCAAACAAAATATCAAGAAAATAATTACTCCACTCACTGATTTAGGCTTGACGACGTCTTTTCACGGCGTCGATGGTGGTTGCGAGTCCTGATGTTAATCTATAAGAATAATGAGATTGTTAGATCAAAGAAATATTTAATGAACTTATAAGAATATATGAACCAGAATTTTCCAGGTTTTTGGGTCAAACTTTGGAATTTTTCTGGGAGCAATTGGTAAAGAATTTGGACTTGAATTTTTTTTAAAGATGAATCCCATATGAGTCTAATTTACTCCAAATTTTACGCTCCTGATTTTGATTCCTGGAACTCCGTAAACAAACTGATTTCTACCAGCTGTTCAGCAGGGACAGAATCAGATCAGTCTCTGCTGATCACTCCACTTCGAGACTCCGCCAAAAATTCTTATTAATTCCAATGGTTCTGAATGTTTTATATGTCAGGCTCCTATGTCAAGTTTATTTTTACGCTGACGGCTCGTTGTTTGGACACCCGAAACTCATTTTAAAAATCAAAAATCGAGCCTAGGTCATCAGGTCACATGTGCAGACTTTAGTGCCGATCAGTTAACTTTGAAGATTTTTCTACATTAGTGTCTTAAGTCCAAAAATTCTTATTTTTGGATATGTTACTCGCAATTGTGTCTATTTTACTCAGAACTTTACGGCTTGTTAATCAGAGATCTAAAACTCAAGTTATAAATTCAAAAATGTGACCTGTCCAGAATGCTATGTTTTCTGGAACTTGCTGTCCATTTGTGATTTACGCCGCACTTCTGATTTTATTTAATTTTGCCGTATTCTGCGGACTTCCTAATGTCTATAACACATATTAATTTGTGTTAAAATTTTCCAAGTAATTATTTTAGTCCATTGGGGTAATTTTTTGAACACTTGGTGTGCAATTAGTTATCTTATCGCTATTTTCCAAATTATAATTATATATCCCTCCATTTCCACATTAATTACATTTCCAACAACCTAATACTTCATTAAACAAGCAAATCAGCCCCCCTCTCCTCCTTTTCTTTATTGCTGAAAATGTCTATTATCAATAATCATATTTTTCCCATTTCCATTGCACCATCAACAACATTTCATCTTAGCAATATGACTCCTAATCCCAACCACACATTCCAAATTCAATCATCCAACTCCACAACCTATTTCCTTACTTCCACACTAAACTAGTATTCTATACCTCATCTTTTAAATATTAACATACATCAATCCTTCAATTCAACTTCCAACCTATATCCCATATTCTACCATTTTATTCCCAAACTTACCAAATTGGGTTTATCTTATTTTCATTATTTCAAACAAGAAAACCATACAATCATCAACACACTCATGTTCTCAATCTTACAACAAACATCAAATTATCAAATTTATCATTCAAATAAAATTTGGGTCTTGGGTTTCTTATCTCTTCCTCTTGATTTCTTCATCCTCCATACTTCCAATGGATGCTCATCTTTTTCTTCTTGCCTCCCCTTCTCCTTTCTTTCTTCCTCTTCTTCCTTCTTCTCCTTTCTCTTCTTTTTCTCTCTTCCTCTTCTCTCTCGGCAGTCCTTTTTCCTCCATTTATTTTTTTCATTTTTCTTTTGAGAATAGTGAATAGTGGCCCTTTATATAGTGGGCTCATAAGGTATTTGGAAGGTTGAGGGAAAGAGTAGAAAAATCTAGAAATTTGAAGATTTCTCCATTTAGCCCCGAAGTTACTATTCATCCAGATTTTGGCTTACGTTTTTGACTTAGTTCTGGTCCGATTTTGGAAAAATATTTAACACGAAAGTTGTAGGTCTCAATCAGCTTTTCAACGATATAAAATTCATAAAAATCAGAGATCGTATGAAAAAGTTAAACCCTAAATACTATAAGTAGTACAAAAGAGGCACATTGTGCAGTCTCTTCTCGAGACTTCGAGAATTTTAACGATCGTTCCCAAAGTCTTCTCATGATTGTATTTGAATCTTATCGTAATTTATTGCACATGTCTTTATTCCATACGTAATAATATCGCCATAGGTAGTAGTAAAAGTTACCGGTCGTTACACTGCGTGGCATTTGACTTCCCTATTTGAGATGCATAGCGCAAGGAATGCCCTAAAGCTTGTGTGGCATTTGGAGCCTCAAATAACCATAGCACGGGTGGCTAGAGGTCGAAAAGGCGATTGGAGCCTCGAGGTAATCATAGCACATATGGTTAAATGGCCTTCATGATAATTGTAGCCTCGGGGTCTGTATAGCATGACGAGGGATCATGCCCGTGGCGTGTGCCACCCCTTTATAGGATCTATAGTCTGAGGTTAATAGAAGCCTTTGGGGTGATTGGATTGGGAGGTACGTAATGCGTAAGGCCCCCAACCTACGTAGCAATTGTAGCTCGTAAGGCTCAGAAGGCTTTGGGTTAGAAGATCTTCCTCGATGTCATGTTTTGTTAATGGCCCGAAGAGGTGAGTTTTCCCTCGTGGTTTGTTTTTTGTTTTGAAGGTCTTTGGAGATCACTCCCCCTTGGATTTCAGCATGTGCGAAGAGTATATTCAGTTTGAGGTGGCACGAGATGAACTTCTTTAATCTAAGGAGGCGTAGTGGATAAGGTGACCAAGTCATGAGCCACTGGTGGAGGTGCTCGTCGTATGAGTCCAAGATATTCTTGGCATAAGAGCGTGTTTATTTAGAGCTAGTTCGGGTTTATAAACCCGATGCTGATTTTCAGAAGGGATGTAAAACATGGACCTACTGGGATTGAGCATCAGTAGGAGCGAGGAACCTCCATATTTTTTTTTAAAATTTCAGCATCAACTCGTAAACTTATTGATACCGATAATTATGAGACACATGTTGATTATGGTTTTTTACTCCGAGAAAGGTTGAAATACTGAACATGGATAGAACATGTATTATACTTAGTCAAAAATGGATGATAAAGGCCCAAGAGCCTGAAGAGATAGAAATGATTTGATGGAGGAACCCGACCTCATGGTGTAGAGGGCTTCTCCCAAGACAACTTATTGATGATAAAACAAATTAGGATACCGACCCGAAGGATGTTGATAATTTTTATTGGTTAGTTTTATAAACAGACAATTTCAACCCTAATTTGAGCGCCTGAAGTAAGAAATGGAAAAACAATAATACAAAAAGATTGATCTAAATAATTTCTTTTAATATAACAAACCCCTTTTAATTTTTATTTTTCGCAATACAGATAAAAAAAAATATAATAATTAATTCTAACAATTTATAATATCAAAATAAAATGATTTGAACTAAAAAAATGATTTATAACCCTTATAATTTAAATAAAAATCCAAAACTGAGCCAGTGCACCAGTTTTTGTCAATTTTGATCAGTTTTTACATGACTATTATTAGGGATTTTTCGAAATAGACTCATGGACGATTCCTGAATTCACTGGCATGTCTGATTATGAAAACACTACATTATATATAATTCTTATGGTTATTATCATTTCACTACTTCATAAATTCGAAACTAATAAATGGATACAAGAGCTATTTGTATATAATATTTTACAAATTTGGTTACTTTTCTATAAAATATTATATTTTATCATACTAAGAATTGTGAAATAATAAATAGGTACAAGAAATATTGAGGTGTAAGATTTTACTGTTATTGTAAAATGTAAATTTTTTTTTTTTTTTTTTTTTTATAAAATATAATAATAAAATACAAAGGTTTATAATAAAATGTAAAATCTATAAAAATATAATAATAAAATATTATATCCTAACATTTTTTTTATAATCATTTATTTTCAATTTTAAAACATTAAAATGAATTTTTTTTTTTTTTATACATATCTATGAATTAACATCTAACCAAAAGTAACAAGTAATTGAACTCATCACACCCCAAGAAGGGCGAAGATAATGGTTGAGTCTTGACATACTCACAAAGTTATTCCATACTCCTAAGCATAAAAGTGTCGAAGTAATAAAATAACTCAGTAAGTCCGGGGTTGATCTACAAGAAATAGATTTAATAAGATAAAATAATAATTCCAGTAAAAATAAAAAGAATGAATTATTTGAAGTGATTGCAAATTTTAAATTGGATTGCAACAATAAAATAAAATGTTGGGACTTGGGGCTAGGGGCCCATTTTTAATATTTTAAATTTAGAAAAATCTTACTTTTTATAATATATAAATTGTTACTATTACCCAATTAATTTATTTCAGGAATTAATTATACCAAAATAAATTAAACCAGTATAAAGACGGTGATAATATTTTTCTATAACAAGTGCACTTAGGTACTCAATTATGTCAAATAAATAAATCCAGCCATATATGATGTAACAAAGTTTGTCAATAATTAATCTAAATTTAAATTAAATAATAATCATACGATTACAATTTATATATTATAATATGAATAAGATTAATCAATGTTTTCATATTAAAAGTTTCATCCTTTATCCCACAAGATGAAATTAGTTACTCATGATTTCAATAAAAACACATAATTCTATTACTGAAAGAAAAAATAAATTAGAAGAAAATTTTTTTAAAAAATAAAACACACAAGAGCTGAAACTGCATAAATTTTCAGAGAAAATTATGGTTTTGAATTAGAATGAAAACCCACGTGGGTTGTAAATTATAATTTCTTTATTTATTATATATTATATATATATATATATATATATAATATATATATATATATATATATATATATATATATATATATATATATATATAAAATCTTGATAGGACATCCAATATAATATTTATAAATTTTGGCGGGTCCTCCAAAATATATTATATATATTATATATTATATATAATAATAATATAAAATACATGTGTGGGTAAATACATCATAAGTTCAATTTGTCGCCAATCTAAACACGGAGAATATTTTTCAAGTTCGATTTGAATCTAGTTGTCATGCTCTTTTTGGGTTTTTGGGTCCTAAAATTCAGATCTCATATCTATTTTTCATGTTGAGCTTCCGAATCAGTAATTTACCTACACAATAAAATAAAATCACAATAAAAAATAAAAAAATTATTATTTTACAAATGTGCTAAATTAAGGTGATTAATAAAATTACAAGTGTAAAATGAATAATTCTCTTTTAATTTAATTTCCCAAACAACTTATTACTATTCAATAGTAATTTATGCGAAAACTATATATATATTTTTTTTATCTAAGTTAATAATTGGTTTCTTTCTTTCTAAATAGTCAAATAATTAAATTCTCTTATGCTTTTTACCCTTTTCCCATACATACATAAAACAAAGTATCAATTAATTTATTGTGAACACAATACTCACATGTTTTGTTGAAAAGAAAGTAATATTTTTTTTCCTAAAATTATATTAGAGTTCACACATTTTTGGCAATGAAAGTTTATTTATAGATATAAAAATAGTTTATTTTTTTGAATAATACATTTTCAATCCTTGTAATGAGTTTTGGGTTAGTGATTCCTAAATCAGTTGGCTTTAGGACACTAGGTGTTAAGACACCCATACAGACTTAATTGCTCGGATCTCAGAGGTTAAAAAGAAGAAATGTCTAATTTCCTTAAACTTTCTCTTTAACCCATGTAATGAGCTCCGGACCAGTGACTCCCAGACCGGTTGGCCTTTAGGGCATTAAGTGTTAAAACACCATAATCATGATTTTCACACATTACGCAAGTGCACGTATCACTCAAGTAGTATAAAAGTTATCGATCCCATAAGAACTTATTACCTAAGTTTCTAATTATTAAGACTATAACCTACGAGTATCTAATTAAAATTAAATGTAATTTTAAATTAAAATTAAAAATAATAAATAAAACCATGGAAATTTTTAGAGATAATCAATGAGAGGAAACATCCAGGGTTGTGAATCCACTCAGTATTATTCTAAAGATGAATTGATATTCTTATTCTTGTATAATGTATTGGTTTATTAACCTGAAACACTAAAATATCCACCAGCCTTTTTCGATGGTAATATGAAAATATTCAAAATAATTTAATTAACTATATTTATATGTTAACTAAATAACCCCAATTTCATTAAAGACAAGTTCCAATTATGGCTAAATCTGCCCTACATGTATATTTCTATCCTGAAGAGAAATCCATAAGAAAAGATCGTGTGCTATTGCATCTAAGGCTAAACCTAAAATTCATTTGTCGAATTCATCTAAGTTTACCAAATCAATTCTATTGGTGATCAGGCAACATTAAGCATTAAGAATAAGATTCAATAAATAAACCAAAATATCACACAGAATATAAGAAAATTAATTTATAAGTTCATAAATATTGTGTTTTATCACAGCCTCAGATTAGAGGTTTAGTTCCCACACATGCTTATAAACTCTAAATAAATATTCAAAGATAAACAAAACAATAAGAATTAAAAAGGAAGAAGAAATTCTATCGAGATCGCCATTCTTTTGCTCATTACTGTTGAGTTTTTATGATGTTCTCCTTTGACGTGTGATGAGTGGTAAATCTATCACTATTTCCCACTCATTTAACCTAATATTTTGTATAGTTTCTTGAGTTTTGTGAATATTTTGATATGTTTTGTGTTATTTTGTAGATAAATAGCGTTTCAGGATATTTTGGAGGTGATTTGGAGCAAAACAGTGAAAATTGGACAAAAGGACATTTTGGTAATTTTCAACATCGCGACGCTGGAAGCCTTGGCGTCGCGACGCCTAACATACGTCTCACTGTGCTAACGTGCGCCGGGTCCATGAGTCAGAATCTGAGAAGTTTGACATTGCTAACGTGCACCGTGCCACGTGTCACCATCACAGTAATTTGCTAACGTGCATCGTGCCACGTGTCATCATTCTATAGTGCCGACAATTGCCATCGCCACAAGTCACCATGTGCCACATCACCGCCATGTCATCATCCACATTACCTGTTGACCAAGTCAAAGTGCCACGTTATCATCAACCAATCACAACGTGCCACGTGTCACAATCCTACGGTGTTGACAATCACTTTTGCCATGTGTCGCCATATCAGCACCACATCAGCACAATTATTGACCTTATCATGAACAGTGCCACGTCATCGGATAAGAATCTGAGCCGGCCAACCAGAAGATGCCATGTGTCGGGTCGCGACGCCAAGGGCTTTGGCGTCGCGATGCTGGGAGCCTACTGAGGTCTATAAATTGAGCTCAGTTTTCTGATTTCAGATGTACCTTTCTCTCTGGATTCTCTGATGTAAATAAGGAGTTTCTTACCTAATTTCTTTTAATTTCAGTTTTGTAATTAATTTTAATTACGTTATGTAATAGTAATAGTAATTTTACTTTTGTAATAGTAATAGTAATTTATTTTTACTTTTTACTGTTACAGTTTTACTATTCAACCATGAGGAGGTAACTTCGCCCTGCTAGGGTGAAAGGTAATTCTTTTACTATTGCTATTTAGATTAATCTCCCTTAAATATAATATATTCACTATTTAAAATTTGACTTAATAAGGATACCGCCATATTGGTCGGTTGACTATTCATTTTAAACTAGTTAAACCTGACTAAGCAAGGATTTCGCCAGATTGGTCGGTTGGTAATTAAATTTTCTTACCGCCTATATGGCAGGTTTATTTTGGTTCATCCTTTATGGCTGGTTGGACTTAATTTGACTTGATCAAATTACCGCCTATATGAATGGTTGGTAAAATTATCACAAGTTAATATATTATATTAAGGGAGATATCTAAAAAGTAAATAGTAGAAGTTAATTCCTTTTACCTTAGCATTTTATTTTATTTTCACTTTTCAGTATTTACTTTTCCGCATTTACTTTTCAGCATTTTTATTTTATGTCTTTTATTTTATTAGCCCTAGTTATGTGTCGTAACTAAGTTAGTTATCTAAGGTTGTGATGAAATCCAATATCACCGGTTTATAAGAGGTTATATTATAGTTTGGGTAATATAAAGATTTATTTATTGAGTTTTAATCTTAATGCTTTTTATTAACTGGCCATTAATAAAATTGATTAGGTAAACTTAAAATGAACTTGGAAAATGGATTTTAGGTTTAAGACCTTAGACTCAATAGCCCAGGATCTTCCTTGAGGATAGCTAACCCTTTAATGGATTTCCTTACAGGATAGAAATATACATGTCGGGCGGGGGTAGCCATAATTGGAACTTAATCTTAATGAATCCAGGTAATTTGGTTGACATAAACATATGGTTCAATTGGGTTATACTGGATATTTGTAATTGACCATCGGAAGAGGCTTTTACATAATTTAGTATTTCAGGTTAATAAATCAATATATTACCCAACTTTAAGATAACCACTTCATCTTTAAATAATATTGGAAGAAATCACAACCCTGGATAGTTTTTATAAATTTGGATTTTCTTTAATCTACTTTCGAAAATTTTATTTACTTGTATTTAAGTTTAAAAATCCATCACCATTTCAAATCAATCAAACAACCTATTGGATACAAGTAATCATTTGACCTCTTAAAATTAATAGCTTAGGTATTAAGTCCTCGTGGGATCGATACTTTTTATACTACTTGAACGATACGTGTGCTTGCGTTATACACGTGTGTAAGCACCGATCAAGTTTTTAGCGCCGTTACCGGGGACTTAGTTATCTTTTACTATTAGTTTAAGTGTTAGATACCATTACTTGTATCTAATTTCTTTTTACTTATTGTTTTTGTTTTCACTTGTTTCAGGTTCTCGGAGACTACATGAGACGAACCAGAAGCTTTGAAATCCATCCGCTTGACCCAGCTATTGAAAGAACTATCATACAGTTGAGAAGGGAAATACGAGAAGGTCAAGAAGTAATTGTTAACATGGAACCTGAACATTTGGAGGTTGCACCACCAATTCCTATTTGAGACAGAACCATTCCGGTGGTAGATGGCCTCATTTCCTGTATTGTACTTCCTCACTTACCAGCAAATGAAGGAGACATCAAAACTTGCATTCAGATGATTCAGCAATCAATTCAGTTTGGAGGAAATACAACTGAAGATCCTAATGCCCATATCAGTAACATCCTGGAAGTTTGTGACACTTTCAATTATAACCGAGGAGCTGAAGAAGCTATGACACTGCGAGTTTTTCCATACTCCTTGAAAGACAAAGCAAAAGCTTGGCTACATTCACTACCAGCAGGTTCCATCATAACTTGGAACCCTCTAGCACCAAATTTCTTACAAAGTACTTTCCACCAGCCAGAACTGCAAAGTTGAGAAATGATATCACATCCTTCGTGCAACAAGATTCATAATCCCTTTATGAAGGTTCGGAAAGACACGAAGATTTGCTCTGGAAATGTCCTCACCATGAGATTCCAAAATGGCTTCAAGTCCAAACTTTCTATAATGGACTTTCTGGACTGATGAGAACCACAATTGATGCTGCTGCTGGAGGAGCTTTGATGGAAAAAGGAGAAGATCAAGCCTGGGACCTAATCGAAGAAATGGACAATAATAATTCATTGTGGCCAACAGAAGGAGCATGATTAAAAGAATTGCAGGAATTTATGAAGTTGGAGCCAATACAGCAGTCAGTGCCAAGTTGGATCAGATATGCAAATTCATGGAGACTCTCTGCACGCAAAGCAATATTGGGCCACAAGTTTACCATATGGAGGAGCACCAGAACCAACTTGAAGAAACGGTGAACTATGTCAATAACTTCAACAGACAGGGGAACAATCCATATTCCAACACTTACAACCCAGAGTGGAGGAATCATCCCAATTTTTTATGGAGCAACAATTCAGGACAAAAGAACTATCCACCACCTGGAGTCCAGTAACAGAACAAAGACTAGAAACATGAAAAAGAACCAGTAATGGCAGAAGTGGTAGCTCAGTTAAAAAAAATATGAAGCTATGTTTTAAAACCAATCAGCTTCTATCAAAGCACTGGAGAATCAAATTGGACAACTGGCCAATGCTCAGAGTTACAGACCACCAGGAAATCTTCCAAGCAACACAATACCAAATCCAAGGATCCGAGGAAAGGAGCAATGTCAAGCTATTACCTTGAAAAGCGGTACTGAAATCAACAAAGATGTTGGAATCAAAGCAACAATTGAGGACGTTTCAAAAGATACAGTTCCATAGATGGAGGAAAAAGAAGCAAAGGAAAAGGAACAGATCACTCCACCTCCACATTTTCCTCAGCGTCTTCATAAAAATAAACTGGACAAACAGTTTGCTCGATTCTTGGAGGTGTTCAAAAAGCTGCACATTAACATTCCATTTGCAGAAGCTTTGGAAGAAATGCCCAGCTATGTCAAATTCATGAAAGATATTCTTTCATGAAAATAGAGATTGGGAGACTACGAGACAGTAGCATTGTCGGAAGAATGCTGTGCCATCATTCAGAGGAAACTTCCCCCGAAGTTGAAAGATCTTGGCAGTTTCACAGTCCTATGCACCATTGGAGAACATTATTTCGGTAAGGCTCTATGTGATTTAGGAGCAAGTGTTAACTTAATGCTTTTTTTCTATTTACAGGAAACTGTAAATTGGAGAAGCAATACCTACCTCAATCTCATTGCAACTTGCTGATCGAACGCTCGTATTTCTGAGAGGGGTCGTTGAAGATGTGCTGGTCAAAGTTGACAAACTCATTCTTCCAGCAGATTTCATCATCCTAGACATGGAAGAAGACAAAGATGTTCCTATTATCCATGGGAGACCATTCTTGGCGATAGGTCGAACTGTGATTGATGTACAAAAGGAGAACTGCCCATGAAAGTTCAGGACCAAGAAGTTACCTTCAATGTTTTCAAAGCCATGAAATTCCTGAACGATGAAAAGGAGAAAGAATATTTCAGAATTGATGTTGTTGATAGTATCAGCAACGGAAAAAGGCATTAAGCAACATAAAAAGTTCTTCAAAGAAGTCAAGCACTATGTTTGGGATGAGCCGTACCTGTTCAAACGATGTGCTGATCAATTATTGAGACAGTGTATTCCACATGAAGAGGTCAACAGTGTTTTGCAGCACTGTCATTCATCATCATATGACAGATACTTCAGCGGGGACAAAACTGCAGCAAAAGTCCTTCAATCAGGTTTGTTCTGGCCCATTCTTTTTAAAGATGCTTATCTTTTTGCTCTTTAATATGACAAGTGCCAGAGAACGGGGAATATCTTGAGAAGAAATGAAGGACCGTTTTAAAATATTCTGGAAGTGGAGATATTCGATGTGTGGGGTATTGATTTCAAGGGACCCTTTGTTTCATCATTCGGAAACCTGTATATCCTGGTTGCTGTAGACTAAGTCTCCAAATGGGTCGAAGCAATTGCACTGCCATCCAATGATTCAAAAGTGGTGATCAAATTCTTGAAAAAGAACATTTTCACTCGGTTTGGAACACCTCGGGCAATCATCAGCGATGGTGGCTCATATTTCTGCAACATATATTTTGATGCATTCCTATCCAAATACGGAGTTACTCACAAGGTTACCACTGCTTACCATGCATTGTCAAATGGACAGGTTGAAGTTTCAAACATGGAGATTAAAAGAATCTTGGAGAGAACCTTTGGATCAACAAGGAGAGACTGGTCTACAAAACTCGATGATGCATTATGGGCCTACCGTACAGCTTAGAAGACACCCATTGGTATGTCCCCATATCGATTGGTGTTTGGGAAAACGTGTCATTTGCCAGTTGAGATTGAACATAAGGCGTACTGGGCACTGAAGAAGTTGAATCTTGATCCACAAGCTGCAGGAGAGAAAAGACTTCACCAACTCAACGAATTATAGCGCTATCTTGGGCAAACTTGAACATACACCAGAAACCGCTTGGACAGTACAACATTGAAGGATATTATGATTTTCTTTGTGTGTTTCTTGACGATGTCCGGAGAAATGGGTTCGTAACAAAACCTCTGAAAGAACTTCTCTTTACTGCCAGAACTGTCCCAGATTTAATTGACCAACTTTTAGCTTTTGAGTCACAAATTGATTCTATCCTTTCTAAACGATCATGGTAAGAGACGTATGATTAATCTGGATCTTAACCATTAACTTTCCTGTAGAATTTCAGCTAACCAGGTACTATCCTGTAAACTCTTCTTCTACTGTTTAAGACATTGGGGACAATGTCTCATTTAGGTTTGGGGGAGGGAACTAGTTGATTAGTATCTTGTTTTTAGCGTGTTGTTTTTATGTTTTAGTCCAAAATTTTTTAGGAATTTACAAAAAAAAATTGAAAAATTTTCAAAAATTATAAAAATATTTTGCATTTGTGTGTTTTTATTGTTTCTATTTTGACTAAAAATGTGAAATTGGTAAGAGATAGCTGTAAGGAGTTTCTACTCCTGATACGTATTTCAACCCATTTTTCGAAATAAGTTAATTTTTGTTTATTTCCTTTTGAATTATTTAATTTGTAAATTCTCCATAAAACTAACTAAAATGGATCTTCATATGCTCAGTTGGCATGTATTATCAACATGCATAGTAACATACGGACATGAGCTGTAATTGAAAAGTTTGTAATATTTAGTGCTCTAGTTTAATTGGAGGAAGCATCTAAAAAAATGATGGAGTAAAAAAAAAAGTCTGAGATCCGAGTTATTAAGTCTGTAAGGGTGTTTTAACACCTGGTGCCCTAAAGCCAACTGGTTTGGGAGCCACCGACCCAAAGCTCGCTACATAGACAGAAGGTATTGTATATAAATAAAAATAAAATCAAAAATCAAAGAACAAAATCAGAAAAATCTATTCCATTGCTGAAAAAAGGTGTGAATTTTGATAAAATTTTAGGACAAAAATATTATCCTCTTATCAATTACACTTGTGACTGTTGTGGGAAAAAAAATGAATTGATAATATTTTGTTGGCTGTGTATATGGAGAATGGTAAATATAATCGGAGAATTTACTTATTCAGTAATTTAGAAAGAAAGAAAACATCTAGTAACTTGGAGTAGAAGTTTCACCTGATTAGTCACTAACTTCTTTATTCTCTTTTCTCTTGTCTTTTTACTTTTGTGTGCATTAGTTTCATTACATTTTTACTTTTATAAAATATTTGTGGGTATCATTGCAGTAAACTCTCACGAGACTAAAAATCGTCCACTAGGGACACCTAGAGGTTTAAAGGCTTGTTGCATACGCTAAATGCAACCATGATCCCTATGAAAGTGGCTTAGTTAAATTTATTTATGTTATTTATTCTATGTTTTGCTCGAGGACTAGCAAAATGTTAAGTCACATCCCCAAACTTAATATTTTGCTAGTCCTCGAGCAAACAAATAAAAATAAAATAGAGTAAAGAAACTAAAACTAAATTAAACTTAGCCACTTTCCTTAGGATCATAATTGTATTTAGCATATGCAACAAGCCTTTAAACCCCTAGGTGACCCTAGTGGACGAGTTCTAGTCTAGTGAGGGCTTATGGCGATGACAACGACAAACGTCATTGACAAACACATGCAATCGCACACAAATGTAAAATTAAATAAATAAACAAAATCGTTATGTGAGTTATGTATAATTTTATAATCCGAGAATGCTTTAGTAACGAAAACTAAAAACCTTCAAAGTACCTAATAACACTCAAATCCAGTTCTTGAAATACCCATGTAAGCCAGACTCACAATGTATGTGTGAAGTTTAGTCACAATTCTATCCCTAAATAAGTCAACTCAGTGATTTCATGTTAAAAATTGGAATCGATGGGTCAAACCAACCTAGATATCTCAAAAGATGCTCTTCATTGGCCATTTCTTTGCTCATTATAGTACGATGTTTCTTTCTTCTTTCTTTAATTTTTTTTTCTTATTTTTAATGAACTTTTTTTTTACACACACCTACCTTTAAAGTAGTATTTCTCCTCATGGTGGTTTTAACACTCGCCCATGGGTAGTTTTACATTTATCGGTTATATGCGGTTTAATTTTCTTTTATTTTTTTTATTCTTCTTTCTTTCATTCAACTATTTTTTTCAACCATACCATGCATCATAACGTTAGAAAATTGTGATATACATCTAGGCAAACGATCATTCATCGTCACATAATTTTTCCAACTAGTCATGTTGCCAATCACCTAGAATCTTACTGCTAGAAACCTATTATTGAGTGCATACGAGTCTAATCTACATCACATACTCAAGGCATCAGATAAAAGTACATTGAGCACTTATCGTTTCTAAGATGTCATCATGAAGCAAACAAACTCATCATATGAACTATGTTTCACTACCATTTGACTTAATTTTTTTTCAATAGTAGAAATTAACTAACACAACCCATGCACACACCCCCAAACTTAAAATTTACATTGTCCTTAATGTAAAATAAATATAACGAACAAGAGAGAGGAACAGTACTACCACGTATGAGGTGTACCATTCTCCGATAACTTTAAGTCTTGCATCACGATGCGTAATATTGTGCGTCATGATGCGTTATGTCATTAACGTTCTATCTCTATTTTGTATTGCATCGCATCACAATGCCACAAGTAGTGGTGCGACGTGCTCCTGGTTCAATTATTGGTCAAACTATGGCTGCGTGAGCTAGTTGGGTTGTATCAATATTTGTATAATTAAACATGTAATATTGTTAACCACACAAAAGAAATAAAATTTAAACTTAAAAAATGAAATAAAGACATGAAAGATAAACAAATGCATGGGTTGCCTCTCCGCTAGCGTTAATTTTAACCCATTCATCCAGACATCACCCTCAATTGGTCATGTGTGTTCCCTTGGAAGCTTAGTTGAATGAGATAAAACTGGTCAATGCTCACTCATCTGTTGCCCATAGGATGGCAAGAACTGATTTTAGTGTTCTGTCAATGAATTATCCTCTGGGATATATCAACATTTGAACGTTTGTCTCCATCCATGAATCAATCCTTATGAGAGGTGGCGGGTCACAACATACATATGAAGCCCTTTAGTTCTCTTGTCTACACTCAGTGTTTGCGGTGGCCTCATTTTAGAGCTATCATTATGATGATCCATGTCAACTGTTTCTTGACTTTCATCTCCAAAACTGTGTATCTTGTGGCATTCTTCATCATCTTGAGGACATGACATGGCTTTGAAGACATGAAAAGTCACCTCTTGATTTTACACTCACATAATCAGCTCACCTTTCTGCACATTGATCAGCATTCTGTCTATTGTTAAGAAGGGTCGTTCGTGGATGATAGAAACTTCATTGTCTTCCTCTATATCTAAAATTAGGAAGTCCACGAAAAGATGAACTTGTCCACTTTTACCAACACATCCTCTATTTTTTCTTCGACAATAGATGAGAGATCTATCTGCTAGCTACAATGTAACAGTCATTTGTCTTGCCTATCACAAACCATATTTATGGTAAATAGACAGCGGCATGAAATTAATGCTCGCACCCAAATCACATAGAGTTTTACCAAACTAGTGGTTGATAATGGTACATGGTATGGTAAAGCTACCAGGGTTCTTCAACTTGGGTGACAGTTTCTTTTGTATAATCGCACTACATTCCTCGGTTAGGGCCACAATTTCGAACTCTCCCAGCTTTCTCTTTTTTTGAAAGAATGTCTTTCAAAAATTTCACATATATGGGCATTTGCTATAATGTCTCAACAAAAAGGAATGTTGATGTGCAGTTTCTTGAATATCTCTAGGAATCCTGAAAACTAATTCTATATCTTGTGTTGCTGCAAACGTTGAGGGAATAGAGGATGTGGATAATCTGTAGGGTTGACCTCTTTAGTATTTCATTCCTTTTTTATCTTTTCTTTGGTCGACTTTGCCTCATTCTCTTTAGGCTGTTGCATCCCAATGTCATTGTCAATAATAATTCCACTCTTCCGTGTGATAGCCTTGCACGACTCATTATTTTTGCCCCTCGGGTCAGGCTCTATATCACTCAGGAGGGCACCCAAAGGTCTGTAATTTTGCCCACTTGTCAATTGTCCCAGTTGATTCTCCAGTGTCTTTAAAGATGCAGCTTGGCTATGGACCAATGCTTCTAATCTGGCATTTTTTTTTATATTTTCCATGTTTTGCTTTGTGAGGAGCCTGTTGTGATTCACCACTTGCATTAGTAGCTCTTCCATAGGTGACTTGCTCTCCTGAATAGCTTCGTTGTTCTGTTGTGTGCCATGTGATCTATCATGTGGTCTTGCCTCTTGGTTATTTTCCACCTAAAATTGGGATAATCTTTCCTCCCATGATTGTTGCTATTCGAATAGGGGTTGTGGTTTGGCCTATTGAAGTTGTTCACATAGTTGACAGACTTTCCATATTGATTGTGTGGCTCCTCGTTCGATCCTCACATATATCTTGTACTTGTGGCACCAGCGTTATTCAGAGCTTGCATACTCATGACCTCTAGACATTTGCAATAATAGCTAGAAAGAGACCGACCTCGTGTACGCCTGCTACTCGTTAAGGTATATTCTTATCTGTTGGCCACAAGGAATTATTTTCATCCATTTCTTCTAAAAAGTCTCATGTGTGGTGTTCCTCATTTCCCATTAGTGCATCCCCCACGGCTCCATTCTGTAACATCCCCGATCCGGGAGGTGTTACCGTTAGAGGATAGCAGTACTAACCCCATTAGCCTATGACTTCCGACTATATTCTAAACCATTCAAATGCAATGTCATTCATAGGGACTATAACCTAACTTATTAATATAAAATATTTTTGTTTCTCATAACTGTATACTCAAAAATTCTTTCTTTACAAACATTAACAGAAACTCATAATGACTTATACTACACTAGTGTATACATGCAACTTTACTTTGACTCTGACCGGACTCTCATGCTATCTGACTCTGAACTAGTGGACTCCAACCCTAGTGATTGCATCAGTATTCGTCCTCCTGAGCTTGTCCTTCGAGAAACCTACAAGGTACAAAGACTGGGATGGGGTTTAGATCGTTATACAATCTAAGTAAGTGGACAAAACTGAAAACTAATATGAAAACTTTTTAGTTTCAAAAACCTAGGTTCCAAAACATCTTTTATGTGAAAAAATCTACTTATGAAAACTTTATTAAAATATATACTTATTATTTTTTCTGAAAATATTTTTCTGAAAATTTCTGAAATAGATGTCTCTGGTGCTCTACGCCCAGGAATACGACTCAACTGGACATGTCCGGGAATATCTCAACCGAATTTCTAAAACTGGTGGTACTCTATGCCAGGAAAACGACTCAACTGGGCATCTCTGAAACTGGTGGTGCCCTACGCCCAGAAAAATGAATTAATTGGGCGTAGCCACAAACTAGAACTGGGGGTGCGGATCTATGCTACCACCCAAGCTCTGAACTAGAGTCCATATACACGAACCTATGAGTCATCCTGTCTTTTCAAATTTGCACATGTCCTCTGTATTTGTCAATTCCAACCGTATCTTGAGTTACATACTGGGGTGAGTTTTTCCCTCATGCACCGAAAAACATGAAAATCATACTTTTAATCTTAAAACTGTAAACAATATTTTCTGAAAATTTTTTACTTTCTCAAAACATAAATGTATATGATCAATAACTGAAAAGGAAATTTTTTAACGCCCTAAAGCGTAAAATGTAAGTCTGAAGCAAAAATAAAAATAAAAATAAAAATAAAAATAAAAACTAGTTTTAAAGAAAAGTGTCCATTCACTGTGTTTAAGTCTTGCTAGCACTGGATCCTTGGTCGAAGAAAAATATGGTTTATGTGGATAACCTATGATCGGAACTTAATTAGAATCAACGTAGTAAAATAACCTCGATACTTTTAATGCTTAAAGAATCATCTGTATATTATATACACAAGGCTTATGATGATCATAATTTGGTATAAGATATGTGTTCAAACTGATACGAGAACCTAAAGGTGGCCTTTAACGCGCTAGGGCAAAACTGGGGTATTTAAAACTGATTTAGTGCACTATGTGCCTTTGGACGCAACGCCGGAAGGACTGTGCATCGCGACACGTAGCGTTCTGAATCCGATAGTCATTTTGCTCTTGCGTCGTGATACTATTCCTTCTTGTGTCGCGACGCGTGCTGGGTTTTCCAGGATCTGATTCCCTTCTCCAAATTCATCCAAATCTCAAGTTATCCAACTTTACTCCATTCCAACACATCCATACCAAAAACCAATATACAAAACATCATTTTACACTCCATTTTACATGCATTAAACATCAATTCATCAAGAATCTCACTTTTAATTCACTTTATTAACTCACCAATTTTCCATCCAAATTAAACAAATGAGGTTTATCAATTTTTTATTAACTCAAAACAAAAGGAATAATTCAATTATCATCATACTCAAGTTCTCAACACTACACAAATACCAAATCATTAAGCTCGCCATTTATAGAAATTGGGTCATGGATTTCTTACATTTCCCGTGTTTGATTCCTACAACCTATAAGATTCCAATGATGCTCAACCTCTCCTTCTTAGTTTTATTTTCTTTTCTTCTTCTTTCTTTTCTTCTTTCTTTTCTTCTTTCTTTTCTTTTTCTTGTCTTTCTTTCTTCTCATTATTCTCATTCCCTTTCTTTCTCTCTCAGCTTCCTCACTTCTTTTTTTCTATTTTTCTTCTAATTTATTTTATTATTGATGAATAGTAGTCTCTTTATATAGTGGGACTTAATTGATACAAAGAACAATATAGAAGTGTCTGGAGAAATGGAGAAATTTGGAGATTTTATCACTTGGGTCCGAAATTACTATTCATCCGAATTTTTGACTTGTGTTTTTGACCTATTTCTAGTTTGATTTTGGAAAAATATTCAACGCGGAAGTTGTAGGTCTCAATCTCAGATTTTCAATGATATAAAATTCATAAAAATCAGAGATCGTATGAAAATATTACACCCCAATTACCATGGGCGGTCCAAATGAAACACGGTACAGTCTCGTCCCGGGACTTCAAGAAATTTACTGATCATTCCCAAAGTCATTCTACGAGTATATTTGAGTCCCAACATAATTTATTTTACATGTCTTTATCCCGTACGTAACAGTATCACTGTGGGTAGTAGTAAAAACTACCGGTCGTTACAAATTCTCCCCCCTTAAATAGGATTCGTCCTCGAATCCTTTATGGGGTTTAACTCGTGGTTTATTAGTTTTGAAAATATCTAGAGATTCTACTATACTTAATACTTCTGCTTAGTATCTCTGACTACTATATTTCTGATCCTTTCACTGTACACCATACTCCTTATTTCCAAGATTTCTTTCTTCTAGGCCCTTACTTATGCTCAATAATTTCTTAAGTGATTAGATTTTTCTAGTAGCTGATACTTTAACCCTTACTAAAGATTCTTTCTGTACTTAGTATTCTTTTGTTCCATTTGTCCAACTTGATCTTTATTATTCTTTCTCATTATTCAGCTATTAACTTTCTATATTCCACTTGTGACCTTCTGACCGGCGTAACCACACGCGTATAATGCAAGCGCACGTATCGTTCAGGTAGTATAAAAATATCGATCCCACGAGGACTTAATTCCTATTGTAGTTATTAATTATTGATACTATTTATTTACCGGTATCTAATTGAGGTAGAAGAGAATGATTGTTTGATTGGTCGGGGTAATGTGGATTTATTGAATAAATAAATAATAAAATACCTAAAAGAAAATATTAAGGAAAATAAACAAAAAACACAAACATCTAGGGTTATGACTCCACACAATATTATTCTAATGATGAATTGATTCTCTTATACATGTGTAATAAATCAGTTTGCTAACCTGGAACACGAAGATATACATAAGCCTCTTCCGATGGTCAGACACAAATACCAAGTAAAATTCAATTAATCATATTCCTATGTTAAACAAGTTACCTGAATTCATTAAGTTCAAGTTCCAATTATGGCTACCCACGCCCGACAGGTATATTCCTATCCTGTAAGGAAATCTATTAAAGGGTTATCTATCCTTAAGGAAGATCGTGAGCTATTGAATCTAAGGTTGAAACCTAAAATCCATTTTCCAAGTTCATTTTAAGTTTACCACATCAATCTTATTGGTGATCAGGCAACAAGAGCATTAAGTTTAAGATTTAATAAACAAACTAAAGAATTACCCAATATATAATTAAATCAATTATTAAGTATGTGAATATTATGTTTTATCACTTCCCTAGAATAAAAATAAAATGCTGGGGGTTAGGGGATCCACCTTTACTAATTCTAATTTAGAAATCTCCCTTATTATAATACAGAAATTATCAGTGATATTACCAACTGACCATACAGGCGGTATCCTCATTAAGTCAGATTTTCAATTTAGTCCAACCGGCTATAAAAGCGGTGTTATTATTTGTCCATAAACCATCCATATAGTGGTAATTATCCGTCATCTAAAGATCGGCCATATTGGCGGTGTCACATTATGTCAAATAAATAAAACCATCCATTAAGGCGGTAATCCTTTAATTCAAATTATAATTTCCATATTATAATTAAGGAGATTGATCTAAACTAAAATAATAAAAGTTTCACCATTCTCTCAGCAGAATCCTAACTAGAAAACATAAAAGAAAAGAGAAGAGAATAAGCTACTACTATTACTAAAAATAAAATACATAATTTAAATTACTGAAAATAAACAAACAAGATGCAATCCTTAAATTCCTTATAAAAAGCTAAGGAAAGCATGAGAATTACAAATGAAATGGCTTGATATTTATAGGAAAATCTAAAGGCTTCCACCGATTACTCCACCAATTGCTCCACCAAATATGGCACTAAACATGACATCAAAAATGGCACCAAACATGCCATCATGTTTGGTGGAAGTTTGAAATTTTTTTATATTTTATATTTTATTAATTTTATTTTATATTTTGAAAATGACTATAGTAATTACTCAAAATATACTGAATTATTCATCAATTTCGACCTTCCAAACTTCAGAATTCGAAAATATTTAAATCTTCAAAGTTGTAGATCTTTGTGTCTTCTTTAATCTGCAACTTGAATCAGCTTAATCGAATATCAGATGAAAACATTATGGACAAAATACGAAACTTGAGCAAAATTAGAATTTAGGACTATACTTCGTGATGCGTATAGTAAATTTTCGTTTTTGATTTTTTTCCCCGGATTTCATTGTTTTTATCCCGAGTTGATTCTATTAAGTCCCAATATTATTTTTATTTGTAAAATAAATAAAAACACATCAAAACGTTCATAAAACTAGAGAAACTATACAAAATATTATGTTAAATGAGTGGGAAATATTGATATAATTACCACTCATCACCTTCAATAGTTATAAGTTTCTCTCTCTAAGTCCCAAAATCTGCTTCCTTAAGGACTTGGGGTTTTTCTATCTTACTAATATTGTTAATAACACCACTTGTACTTACAGTGTTACTGCGGAACAATTTCTTAGTGGTACCTCTCAGTTTGATCCTGGTTAAAGCTTATATCCTTTCGTACTTGCCTAAAAAATCATTACTCACGTGCTTGACATTGTTCGTAGTTCTAGGATTCATTTCTATAACGATAACAACTTCGTACTAACCTATTCATTCGTTTACATACTATGATACAAACTTACCAAACCACCCACACTTGCGGCTACACCATCCCAAACCCGTAGTGGTTTGGTCATCTTAAGCTAGGACTGGGTACCTTAAATGACTATTCAATCAAAAATTTTCATTTTTATTATTTACCATTACCTTTTTACTTGTTAAGTACTCTTTCCTACCGACATTACACCTTAATAGTTCCATTGTGATGAAAACCTGTCTGGAGCAAAGCCAAGTAAACCTACAAAATATTATTATCCACGCAACTCATGTGAACCCCTTGAGAACAAAACCCGTGAAACCCATAAAAGATTGTTATGAGCACCCAGAAACCCGTGAAGAATAAAGGCTCACGAACCCCTAATTGCTTGAAATGCCACAAAGGACAACAACTTTATTTGATAAGTTTTAAAGAGAATCCACTCTTCTATGGTTAGCCATCCACGACCCCACCACCAAAGTGCCTAACAACAATATTAATTTTTAAGGTTAAACATTCATGCATTTTATTAATGAAAAGCTTGTTTAAATATTACAATGGAAACCCTAATTATAATATGTTAAAAATAATAAATAATCATAGGTAATAATTCTTATTACAAATAAAATCTTGGGCCCCTAAAATTTGGCCCACTCTAAAATAAACACCAATATTAAAAGCTAGGGCCCTAACAATCGGCCCACTCTAAAATAAACATTAACATTAACCCCCTTTAGAAGCATTCATTTGTATATTTTCGACCCCTTCATTGCCAAATAACTTGAATGGATTATTACGTTTCATCTTTGGATGCTTAGATCCATATTTCGAGGCTCGTTTTCTTGATGCTTCTTATATCATATCATTCTCCCCATCTTTTAGAAGATTCGTCCTCGAATCTTTAAGGTTAATCTGTAATATCCAAACACTTTATCTCTAACCAAATCTAATTTGTCTTTCTGCTTCTTTTTTTAATGGCGCATGATTTGTGTTTTTTTTCCACAGCCCACGTTTTTTATTTTTCTTCATTTTTTTTTGAAATTTTTGAATCCAGCATATATAGGATACAAAAGAAAAAGAAAGAAGGAAAAGAAAAAAATTAACATAAACAAGACTCAAAGAAAAGAAAAAAATTTAACAGAAACATGACTCAAAGAAAAGGAAAAAATTAATAGAAACAGGACTAAAAAAAAAAAGAAAAAAATTATTATAAACATAATTCAAAGAAAAGAAAAAAATTAATAGAAATAAGACTCAAAGAAAAGAAAAAAATAATAAAAATAAGACTCAAAGAAATTTTTTTTACAGAAAAAGGGACTCGAAGAAAAGAAAAAAATTAATAGAAACAGGACTCAAAGAAAAAAAATAAGAAAAATAAAAAAATAAAAGACCTAAATTATAAGATATAACCTGCTCTGCAACCAAAGCTCTGATACCAACTGATGAAAACCTGTCTAGAGCAAAGCCAAGCAAACCCACAAAAGATTGTTATCTATGCAACTCCTGTGAACCCCGCGGGAACAAAGCCCGTGAAATCCATATAAGATTGTTATGAGTGCCCAGGAAAGCACAACGAGGTTTGAAGATTAGAAACCTGCGAAGAAAAAAACCTCACGAATCCCTAATTGCTTGAAACGCCACAAAAGACAGCAACCTCATTTGATAAGTTTTGAAGAGAATCCATTATTCCATGGTTAGCCATCCTCGACCTCACCATCAAAGTGCCTAATGGCAATATCAATTTTTAAGGTTAAACATTCATGCATTTTATTAATGAAAAGCTTGTTTAAATAGTATAATGGAAACTCTAATTGTAATATGTTAAACCATAAATAACCCTAGGTAATAATCCTTATTACAAATAAAATCTTGGGCCACTAACATTTGGCCCATTCTAAAATAAACACCAATATTAAAACCTACGGCCCCTAACAGTCGGCCCACTCTAAAATAAACACTAACATTAACCCCCTCTATGAGGCATCTTCATCCTTGGATGCTTGATCCATACTTCAAGGCTTGTTTTCTCGATGCTTCATGTATCATATCACATTGCCTAAACTTTTCTTAGTACTCTTTTTGTCCTTTACTTCATTCTGCTATCTACTAAGAACTTTCAGGGTCTATGTTTCTGCCTTTTTTTTTGCATGAGAAATATCTTATTCCTTTGTGAAATTATCATCTCTTCGAACCTTGGTTTCTTGAAATATTGATTATTACTTGATTACTACTTTATTCTGGTACTGTTCCAACCTAACATCTTCCTTTCTAATCCTCAATAGCTCCACTTGTTTCTCATCGGACTACTTCTGAATGTCTCATCTCTTTGATCTTTCTTTACTATTCTTTATATTAACTTGTCTTCTATACTCAGTTGCATCCTAGAGTATCCTCTCTTTATTGATTTCCATACTATGTTAAACTTGTTTTCTTAGTTCTATATCATACTACACTTCTGTCAATACTTACTTAGTATTTCCTCTCTTGTTTGTTGTTGCACCTTGACAATTTCACTTTCAATACTTGCATTAGCTAACCTCTTCATTTATTCTTCTACTTCATTTTATAATTGAATCTACTATGGGTCACACCTCTATTCCTTTACTCGAATGATATTTATTCTCATAAGTCCTTGGTTATTTTTAACGTTGTCCTTTACATTCTTATTGTATGCTTAACTAATATTTCTTCTTTTTATTACCTTATCTAATCGTTTCTATTTAAATCTCTTACTTAAGCTATCTCTTCCTTCTTTTTATGCTTATTTGTTATTGTACTTAAGAGTCATATTTTCGATCATTTATCACTACGCTTATACTTGTTTCTGGGGTATCTCAAGGTTACGCTTCAGGTTCATCTTTATTACTGGAATCGATCGAGGGTTGGGAGGGTGGGAACTAGTCTTGAGGCCATTCTGTTACATTGTCTCAGTGACATACACTTTTTGCCTAAAACTCTTGTGTATATATGTTGGTGTCTTTTCCTACACTGGGTCTTACTATTAAAACTTATCTGACTGGCTTTTCCTAATTTTACTCCTGGTCATTTTTATCAATCTATCACTCTACATCTCATACCAAGTCCTTTAGAAGTAAACTCCTTAATGATTTTCCTTACACTGTCTATTTATCCTTTATGTTGCTTAATTTTTCTGCGGTTTCTATATTCTTTCTTTGGATACTACTGTAATCTCTTTGCTATCTTTCCTAAGGGGTTCATTGTACTACGAAGGTTTCTTTATTCCTATGAAAGTTTTCGTATTTTTCTCAACTTACTGTAGTGTTGAATTTTTTTCCTTCTCAGGTTTCCTTGTTAATGATTCTTTGGATTCATCAAGCTAGTTGTCGAGCTATCGTATAATCTGTCTAATCTAACAGTTGCTCTCTTTTACTAGGTTCTAGGGTCATACAACTTTTCTCGATTCATTACTCTATTATTTCCTCATTATATCATCTTCACGCCCAAATACACTGAATTTCTTTGTTACTCCTCGTATTTCTCATACAATTGCATATCCCATTTCCTTACTTTACTCCTTGCTACTACAACTAACAATGAGTCATTCCTCTATTTGTTTATTTAAATCTCAACCTTTTGTTCTTTGTTATTAACCTTGATTTGATCTCTTTTTATTTTATTTTCCATACTAATACTCTTATTACTTTTTATTTATCTCTAACTTCATATGTCTATTTTTATATTCTTCTATGAATCTCTATTGACTCGGGTTTATCTGTGGGTTCTATGACATCAGATCTTTTGTGAACTTCTACAGGTCTAAAAAGCCTCACTCTGACTTACCTTAATCTTTGCGCTACTCTGGGTTTTCTTCTTTATATCCTTAAACTTTCACTGATCCTTCTTTTATGTGGTTTGTCTTTCAACGTTCTTCAATTTCTTGAAATGGACTCCTGTTGGGTTTTCTTACGGTCGCATAAACTCATGTTGATAGGGACTGCTTGTATCTCATTGGTTCTTTTCTTTATACTTCGGGGAGCTTCTTCATCCTTATTATAGTACTTTATGTCCTGATGAAGCCTATTGCTCATGTAGGATGGGTATGAGATAGACTCTGTCAGGATAATTTCCTTAACTGGTATCTCAAAGGAATGAGGATATGGGTAGGTCGGGGGCTTTATCTATCGAAATCATTGACTAGGGAAATTAACTGTTGTTTCTATCGGCATTCATCTTGCTTTCCTACAGGCTTAGGTTCAGGAAATCGGAAATCTCTATATTTCTATGGCATCCCGTATCCATTAGAAGGCTCCACAATTGACCTTGACTTTCTTACTTCTTCTATCATATAGCGGTCTTTGGTTATTCAAGAAACTTGCAACCTATACGAGATGGTTTTAGAGATATTGGATCGACTCTGAGGAATTCTTCTGAGGGAGAAGGGTATCTCGCTTGAGGGAAAAAACCATTACTTAGATCTATTTGACTTTTTATTCAGTTTTAGTTTTGCTACTCTTTTCTTCACTACAAGCTCTTGTATTTGTCCTTCATTATCTAACTCCATGTCTCTGATGCATTTCCTTATATATCTGTTTATGTTCCTCAAACTCTATTTGCTTTTGATTACTTAGGTATCTACATTTCTTCTTTTACTTTTATTTCTAACTTTTTCTTTCTTTTTCTATTTTCCTTGGTGGGTACTTATGGAACTTTGGTACCTATAGGGATTACTTGAAGATCATTAGTTCGGCATGAAGGAGTGTCCTGAGAAAGGGAGGGATCTTGCTCTAGGCACTCTATTACTTTTTCGGGCTTTTTTATTCTCCTGTATATTCTTGGGTAAATGTCCTCAAAATCTTCTTGCTTTATTTCATCTCCTTACTATTCTTTATTTCTGGCTACCTATATTTTGATGCATTCCTTTATGCTTTCTTACAGCTTTCTTTTCTCACTTCCCTGATAACTTTCTTAAAATCCTAATGTCTGGTTCCATAACTCGTTTATTCTTCTGGTGTTGGATCAACATAACTTTAAGAAGATTTCTTAACTTGTATCTAGAGTGTACCTATCTTTACGAGGAATACTTCTTAAACGATCTAAGAAGGCTTACTAACCTGTCTATGGAGCTTTGAGGACGCACTCGAGGATCGAATACTGGAGAGGTAGTGCCTCATATACTGGTATCCCGGGCATACTGCGTATATAGACCCTAGTAATTTGCCCACTGTAATCACTAACTCCCTAGACCATGCTCTGATATCATCTTTGTAACATCACCGATCTGGGAGGTGTTACCGGTAGGGAATAGCAGTACTAACGCCATTAGCCTCTGACTTCCGACTATATTCTAAACCATTCAAATGCAATGTCATGCACAGGGACTATAACCTAACTTATCAATATAAAATATTTTTTGTTTCTCATAACTGTATACTCAAAAATTCGTTCTTACAAACATTAACAGAAACTCATAATGACTTATACTACGCTAGTGTATACGTGCTACTTTACTTTGACTCTGACCGGACTCTCATGCTATCCGACTCTGAATTAGTGGACTCCAACCCTAGTGATTGCATCAGTATTCGTCCTCCTGAGCTCGTCATTCGAGAAACCTACAATATATAAAGACTAGGGTAGGGGTTAGATCGATATACGATCTAAGTGAGTGGAAAAAATTGAAAAATAATATGAAAACTTTTTAGTTTAAAAAACCTAGGTTTTAAAATAGCTTTTATATGAAACACTCTCCTTATGAAAACTTTCTGAAAACTTTACTTATTCTTTTATCTGAAAACATTTTTATGAAAACTTTTGAAAAATTTGTCTCTGGTGCTCTACGCTCATGAAAATGACTCAACTGGACGTGTCCGGGAATAACTTAACCGAGTCTCTGAAACTAACAGTACTCTAGCCCAGGAAAACGACTCAACTGGGCATCTCTGAAACTGGTAGTGCCATATGCCCAGGAAGCAACTCAACTGGGCGTAGCCACAAACTAGAACTATGGGTGCGGATCTATGCTACCACCGAAGCTCTGAACTAGAGTCCAGGTACACGAACCCATGTCGTCATTTTGGCTCTACATGTGCACAGGTCCTCTGTATCTGTCAATTCCAACTATATCTCAAGTTACATACTGGGGTGAGTTTTTCCCTCATGTTCCGAACAATATGAAAATCATACTTTTAATCTTAAAACTATAAACAATATTTTCTGAAAATCTTTTACTTTCTCAAAACAAAATTGTATATGATCATTAACTAAAAAGGAAATCTTCTAACGCCATAAAGCGTAAAATATAAGTCTGAAGCAAAAATAAAAATTAATTTTAAAGAAAAGTGTCCACTCACTATCTTTGAATCTAGCTGGCAATGGATCCTTGGTCGAAAGAAAATACGATTCATGTGGATAACCTATGATCGAAACTTAATTAGAATCAATGTAGTAAAAATAACCTTGATACTTTTAACGCTTAAAGAACCATGTTATTTATACACAAGGTTTAGGATGATCATAATTTGGTATAAGATATTTGTTCAAACTGATACGAGACCCATAAAGGTGGCCTCTAATGCGCTAGGCAGAACTAGGGTGTTTAAAACTGATTTAGTGCACTCTATGCCTCGCGTCGCGACGCAGGAATGACTGCCGTCGCGCGCGTCGTGACACATAACATTCTGAATTCGATTGTCATTTTGCTCTTGCATCGCGATACGCTATTCCTTCTTGCGTAGCGACCCGTGCTGGGTTTTCCAGGATTGATTTCCTTCTCCAAATTCATCCAAAGCTCAAGTTATCCAATCTACTCCATTCCAACACATCCATACCAAAAACTAATATACAAAACATCATTTTACACTCAATTTTACATTCATTAAACATCAATTCATCAAGAATCTCACTTTTAATTCACTTTATAAACTCACCAATTTTCCATCCAAATTAAACAAATGAGGTTTATCAACCTTTTTATCAACTCAAAACAAATGGAATAGTTCAATTATCATCATACTCAAGTTCTCAACAGTACACAAATACCAAATCATTAAGCTCACCATTTAAAGAAAATAGGTCATGGATTTCTTACCTTTCCCATTTGATTCCTACACCCTCCAAGCTTCCAATGATGCTCAGCCTCTCATTCTTGGTTTTTCTTTTCTTTTCTTATTTTTTCTTTTATTCTTCCTATTCTTTTTCTTCTCTTTCTTTCTTCTCATTCTTTTATTTCCCTTTCTTTTTCTCTCGGCTTCCTCACTTCTCTTTTCTATTTTACTTCTAATTTCTTTTGGTATTGATGAATAGTAGTCCCTTTATATTGTGAGACTTAATTGATAAAAGAACAATGTAGAAGTGTTTAGAGAAATGGAGAAATTTGGAGATTTTATCACTTGTGCGGAAATTACTATTTATCTGAATTTTTGACCTACATTTTTGACCTATTTCTGTTCTGATTTTGAAAAATATCCAACGCGGAAGTTGTAGGTCTCGATCTCAGATTTCCAATGATATAAAGTTCATAAAAATTGGAGATCTTATGAAAAAGTTATGCCCTAATTACCATGGGTGATCCAAAGAAAACACAGTACAATCTTATCCCGGGACTTCAAGAAATTTATCGATCATCCCCAAAGTCATTCTACAAGCATATTTGAGTCCCAACATAATTTATTTTACGTGTCTTCATCCCGTACGTAACAGTATCACTGTAGGTAGTAGTAAAAACTACTGGTTATTACACATCCATTATGGACTTCATCATCCCATTAAGCCCATTGTGGAAAGTTTGTTTTTACAGCCATTTGGCAATCTCATAGTGGGGGAACTTCCATAGCAACTTCTTGTACCTCTCTCATGCCTCATAAAGAGTTTCATCATGTACTGCCGTGTGTGAATGTGTGCTTGACGTGAAAGGAATATGTATTCTCTGTGTGGGTGTGTGCTCTAAAGTGTGATGTGTGTATGTGTTTAAAAGTGTGGCGTGCGTGAGGGAGGGAAGCTTAGGGTTTTTGTTAATTGGTTTCATATGTGAATTTTAACTTTGAAAAAGAGAGTGTGTGAGAGAAGAAGAGATATGAGAGAGATTAGAGTTTTCTTTTTTGATTTTGTTGTATATATGTCGACTGTGGCTTTTTTTCTTAGGGTTTTTTTGGTTTTTTGTGTTTGTCGAGTATGTGTGAAGGAAAAAGAGGGTGCATGTGTTAGAGAGAGAAGAGATAGGAGCTTTAGGGTTTGGTTTGGTTATCTTTTTATAGTTGTGCATGCTAGGGTTTTTTGTTGTGTTTATTAGGATTTCTTGTTATTATTTTTGTGTGTGGCCGCCCCTCCCCTTTCATTTTGCCTTGTGTGTCAAGATTTTCCTTCCAAATTTGAGGGATTCAATGTTGGCTAATTGGAAGGTAATTTGAATGGATTTGGCACATGTTTTGCATGAGGTTTTATTATTTTGGATAGAGCTTGGGCTTATGAGCCTTGTGAGTTGCATGGGTTGCATGGGTTTTGGATGGGTTGTATGGCTTTGTGTAGTGTGGGTGTATGGGCCTGTGTTTTGAGGATAAATAGGTTTTCATGGATTGTAGGGGTTTTGGGCTGAGGTTAACGTTTAAAACAAAAATTGACTAAGCGAACCCGAGGCTAGCTAGTGAGTTCAAATCCGATGAGGTATTAATTTTAGAGTTTTCCCTTCCGGCACTCGTTTCCCGTGACTTCTGTAACTTATCAGGTAGTGCCTCTATATGAGGCTCATCATTAGGCTTCATGCAAAAATACAGTGCCTACAAGTACGCTTTGGATTTTTCCAATTATTGACATCTCATTAACCTTAGATGTAAATAATGGATCAGTGTTAAACACTGGCAGTCCTACTCATATTTGTAACTCCCTGTAGAAAATGAGGGTTAAAAGAAGGTTGAATAAAGAGGAGACCCAGTATAGAGTTGGCAATGACGAGACATTGAATATCAAGGCCATAAGAACTGTTGTTCTAGATCTCCCAAATGAATGTAAATTAGTTTTGCATGATTGTTATTATGTTCTCTTATTTATCAGATAAATAATATCACTGGTAATATTAGATAAAGAGAGATATAAAATAAACATTAAGGATGAAACTTTATATTATATGATAAAGATAATTTATTAAAATATGAATGTTCTTTATCAAACTGTCACTATATTTTGGAAACATATAAAGATGTCTTTAATATAGAGAAAAATACAAATAGGAAGTCTGAATTAAATAATACTTAATTATGGCATATGAGATTGGGTCACATAGGTGTTAGATGTCTATCCAAATTGGTAAAGGATGATTTGATTGAAAATCTTACCTCATATCCTTATCTGATTTGTGAGTCATATATCCAAAGAAAGATGACAAATGCCTCATTTCAAGGTGTTGGACACTATTCTAGAGATTTACTGGAGCTAATACACATTGATATGTGTGGTCTATTAAATCATGTCGCTCATTATGATTCCACATACTTTGTGACTTTCACAGATGACAAGCCTAGATATGGATATGTCTATCTAATAAAACATAAGTCGGAAATATTTGACAAGTTCAAAATATTCCGAAACGAAATAGAAAAACAAACTAGTAAATTCATTAAATACCTTATATCAGATCGAGGCGGTGAATACATGAGTGAAGAATTAAGAAATTATTTAAGGGAGTATGAAATTCTCACCCAATATAGCCCACCAGGAACACCTCAACATAATGGAGTGTCTAAGTATAGAAATCGTACTTTATTGGATATGGTGCGAATGATGATGAGTTATACAGATCTTCCTTATTACCTTTGGGATTACATTTTACAAATTGCTGCCTACGTACTTAATAGGGTTCCATCGAATGTTGTTTTTACGACCCTCTATCAGATATGGTTCGGTATAAATCTAAGTCTTAGATATTTAAGGATTTGGGGTTGTCCTACATACATTAGAATTATGCAACGGGATAAACTAGCACCTTGGGGGGAATAAATGTAGGTTCGTTGGATATCATGCTAATTCCATGGGATATCAATTCTACGATTTTGAGCAATAAAATGTATTTGTTGTTCGCTTTGTAACTTTTCTTAAAAGTAATCTTTGAGAGAGTCCTAATATGAACATGTCTGAACTTAGAGAGTCACAATATGAAGTGTCTGAACTTAGAGAGTCCTAACATGAAGTTTCTGAACTTAGAGAATTTGGAGGTGGTCGAATTATATATGTATTAGCTGGGCTTATATGAAGAACGTGTATGAACTTAGAGAGTCCCAATATGAAGTGTACTCGTTGAGCACTTAGGTAACTGATTATTTTTATAAAAGATAATATTCGATATTATAATTATCAACTCAGATAATCAAATGTTATTGGATAACATTGATTATTTACTTTGACATAATTGGATTAATTCAATAATTACAAAAGGGCTTAATTGTAAAATCATAATTATCTCTACCATTTGAGAATATTATGGTAATTGTAAGTATGTAATAATAGGTGATTTTGGCTTGATTTAATTGGATTAAATCAAGGTGTCAAACATTTAACTAATCCATTTTCTAATCATTGGCTTGTTTTGATAGGATTAAATTAAAGTATGAGACAATGCAGATTAGTCACACCTAATTATACATATTTAGAAAAATTAGATAAGCCACTTAAAAGTGTTATGTTCTCCTAGAACATGCCAATGATCTATTAAGCATAAAATTGTGTGAATTAACAAAGTAAGTTGCATAAAATACTCACTTTGATCGGCTAAGTAGGATGCAGAGATAACAAAACCTTGACCTTCTTTGTGTAGTGCTCCAAGCTCTCCCTTGTTTTTATGAAAAGCTCCAAGCTTGATCTTTGAATTCCAACCTCAAGGGGATAGTTTCCCTATCACCTTTGTAGACTCTTTTATGTGTTAGCAATCAAGATTTTTGAATAAAAAATCAAGCTTCATGAACCCTATGTGTTGGGGTTGGTGCTCAGAGCGCCAATCCGCACCGTATTTATGTCTGATTCATGAATACGAACATTCCCTTATTCCATATTATTACTTATTTATGGTTGCACCTCTTGTTCTTATATACATATTCGATCTGATTACCATTAGATTGAAACTAAATGTGGTTTAGTGATATGTATGTATTAGACAAAGGCCCGATAATATATAATGCAGTACACAGTTACAAAGTTAGTTTGTAATTGACATTGGGAAGTGTCACTGCTAAATGTATATTATCAAATAAAGTTCCTGGTCAAGATTCACTAACACAGGTCGGTTAGTCAAATCCGTTAAGACCAGTACATGTCGTATATCGAGACTTGGTCCGATGGTTTGCCCCAATGAACTATGAGTCTAGAGAGACTCGTATAGACATGTAGGTGTTTATAATAGATAAACACTGAACGGCTCACCGAAGATTCTTAATGGATGGTACACACAACGTCAATAAGAATCTTCTCTGGTTGAGTAGCATAGTGGTCCTTCGACTTGAGACACCACTGTGGATGTATGAGATATCCTTCACACTTAGATGGCAGTCACGTCACCGATCTATTTAGATCAGACCTCCGCCTGTTCGTTGGGAGTGGACTGATCCTCAGGATATCCTGTGTGGGTCAAGATAGGATCCGTCAGTTCTGTGTACAGAGCATATGTAGTCCATATATAATTAGCAGTCTGTTAAATCTGTGGCCACAGTAAACTTCGGAAGCAAGTTCCGAATGTTATTTAGAGATTGCTAATGAATACGTCGACGGGATAATACCTATAGAGATTTGACGTTTACATCTATATCTCTGGGATTATCCGGATACCTGTGACGGAGAGATTATACGTATGCAATGACCTCGACCTGTATGATTCAGCGAGAATATCCGTGATCGTAATAATCTACGGGTGGATAGATTATGGACACGAAATTGTTTTTCGTGACGGATATACCTGAATCTAGAGAGTCTCAATAATGAAACAAACTCGTAGAGCACTAGAGCAACATTTATGAATAATGATGATTATTTATAAATCGTTTAAAATCGTTAAACGAAAATACATGCGAACGGGCCGAACCGTCTTTTCCTAATTAATGTGTATTTGTATTTAATATATGATATTATTAAAACACATTAATAAATAGTCAAATAGAAGGTATTTGACATATATCATCAATATATGTATTTGAGATATTTAAAGTAAATATAATACATATATTTGATATATTTGTATTTAATTAATTATTTAATTATTTAATTGTTAAATAATTAATATAATTAAAATATAAATATATCACCAAATGATAAAATTAGGAAATGATTATAAGTGTAAAAGTTTGACTTTACATTAAAGGAAAAGGTTGTCAAATTGATTTTGACTTCCTAAGATTTTATTCAAAATTGTTTGAAAATGAAAATATCTTTTTCCTTTATTTCTTATTAATTTCGGCCATGACACTTAAATATAAGAGTTATATTTATATCTTAGTTGCATTTGTTGACTTAATTAAATATCTAATAAAGTTGTTTTTAGATATTTAACCAAGTTGATCAAATGTAAAGTGAAATGAAATTGAAATTACAAAACTTGTATTTCCTTGAGTGAATTTCGGCCAAGGCCATTTTGATACAAGTATATATTTTTTTTCATTTCATTTCTTCATAACCTAATACACTTTGAAGAAAAACTCCATTAATGGAAGCAAAAGAAGCTTGTGAGAAAGAAAGAAGAAATCAAAGAAAGCTAGGATTTTAGTAAGTTTTTCCAACTTGCTATTAGAAAGGAAATTATTCCTTAGGATCTAGGCTTTAACATATGATGTTCTTAGATTATTTCCTTCTTTATTCTTTGTGTTTTTGATGATGGAATTTTTGGAGAAAGTGTAGAGCATGTGTGATGAAGGAAGCTTATGACTATTGTAGTAATAAGTGTTCTTTTGTGGTTTTGGAAACCTTGTTGCTAATCTAGAGTTGTTGACCCACTCTTAGATGACCTAGATTTGATCTTGAGTTGTTTCATTGTGTTGAGACTTGATTGGATGGAAGAAAGATGATTGAAGTGTTGGATTTAACCAATTTGGTCTAATTTGTCCAATTTGATGAAATTGAAAAATTAGGGTTCATAACCAATTCCAAATTTGGGGCTTTTCATATATGTTGTGAATTTGGATGTGTATATGATGCATATAAAGTTTCATGTTCATTGGATTACATCTTGATGTGTTTTGATGCATGAAATGACCAAATGCACAAATTGCCCACCTAATGGTGCATTCGGCCAAGGACTTGAATTTTGGGATTTTGTGTTGCCTTGGTGTTTTGATGTTTTGAACATGCTAAGTTCATCTTAGAAATGATTTAGAATCATTCAAAATTGATTAGATCAATTTCGGACTAAAATGGACAAAATACCAAGTGTAAGGGCAATTCGGTAAATTCACTTAAATATGATTTATTGAATTTTATTTCATGATTTGATTATTGGATAATTAAATAAATATGTTTATTTAATTAATCCGAGAAAAAGTTTTGAAATCGGAAAATTTGATTTTCCACCGCTTCCGCTGCATTACCGATATTCCCCTCCTAAAAACCCCTACACTATGTTCACGCCAAAATGGAGAGAGAAGAAGAAGAAGTGGATTCGGTAATGAAGGGAATAGAGAGAGAGAGAGTGATTTTTTGGTGTTGTGTATTTGACTTCTAAAATCAAATTATGATATACTGAATCCAAGATTTGGTATTAGTCATTCCAATATGACAAAATATGTTGGACAAGTTACCAACAAATCACCACCAAATTCTATCAACAAAAAGTGAAGTAAAAGTTGACTAGTGATGTGACTTGATGTGGGCCTCACTTTAAATTCAAAATTCGAGTGGGCCCGCAAAACATATTTTGGGCTCAAGTTCGTTAATTTGAATTAACGAATTTTCCGTTGCGACCTAATTAAATCAAATTTAATTAAATAATAATATCTCATAAAATTATTACGAAAGTCGCTTACGAATTAATTCTAAATTAATTCGTTCACCCGAATTAAAAATCAAATTTTAATTCCGCGTTAAAATCTAATTTCAATTAATATTTCAAATATATTATTTAATTGATTGATTCTAAATTAATCGTTCTCTCTCTATATACGAATTCTATGCTAGATAAATTCTTACCGAAATTAATCATAGATTAATTTTTTCTCTTTCATAATTAATCCTAGATGAATTATGTTTGAGTCATACGTCATCGGTGAATCTTCGGGAAGCGACCCATGAGATCTCTGGATATGTTAGCAGTAAATTCGGTTGTTGGACTATCCAAACACGTGCGTACCCCGTACCACATTTTTACCGATTTACAAGACATGGTTGGCTTCTAGCAAAGCACCGTGCCTACATAATTCTCCAGAAATATTCTTTAAGGAATATGTAATCTTTGTCAGGCGTAGTATATGTAGTATTGCGTATTGTGATCCAGTATCAAATGTCACATGCTAGGCCTGAGACTGAAATAGTGTCTGCCCAGTACGAAGCATATATCGGATCACTAGCAACTAGTCTCTTTATCGGATAATCATGACCTTGTTATATTATCCCACTGGTTACCACACATTAGAGTACCAGTTTTGTATCCCTACTTGATCATCATCTCCATATGAATGAAGTGATACTTCCATCTTGACATCACATCCAATACACTACGATTCTCAATAAACCCAGAAGAGGCATACACATAACTTGTCAAAGTCTCGGACGACTAAAACCAATGCGTACTGATTGTCGCAAGTATTAGCGATGCAAGTCTCAGGTTAAGACCAAATACACATACCCTGATACGGATTCCCATAGACACATAGTCATACTACCAATGAGATTCTGAGTGGTCTATCCAGAGCAAAGTTGTTTCCGTATAATCGGTAAACACAACCTCTTATCACACTTGCATAAGTATCCAATACTTAAATATATGAGAACTATGTTGTTATGCTTCCATAATACATAAGTACAATACTACTCTATTCTGCATTATCGATGTCCAATCTCGATAATACTACAACTAGGGATATTTAATGATTAAAACTTTATAGATTGATATTGTCTCATATCTTATTAATCCGTAACTAATCATAAGGAATTTTATCATTTATAAGTATTTAAGTAATCTAAATACAAAATGATAAAATAACAATTCCCATTGTCGCATAGTTAATTTGTACAAAAACCACAATGTCTTTTACAAATAGTGATGTTATGGGTCACAATTGTTATTAATTAAAAACCACCTAACTTTTTCTCTAAATAGCAAACTCAATGAAGGTTTTAATTACAAGTAAAAAATACAAGTAAAATTCTTAGAGAAATTAGCCTAAGTTAGAGAAGTGTTTAGAGAAACTTGTGAGGTCTCTAAAATATTTCATTAAGGAGAAATAAAGATTAGATCTTGAAGTGAAGCTTGCTTACATTGGAAATCGAGATTGAATCTTGAAGTCTAGCTTGCACACCTTGGAGGTTCTCTGACGATTTCAACAAATGAGAAGTAGATTGGATATTGCATCAAGCTTAGTAGATAAAGTTTGATCTTCTCCAAAGTTATATTCATTTATGTATTAGATGCATGATCATATAGCTTAATGTTGAAATGAGGCTAATAAATTGTGTTAGGATGTTTTGGAATTATAAACACAATATGCTTGTAATTGGGTCAAAATATTTATGTTAGATATAAATATAATTTAGAGTTTGGAACTCTTGATTAAAGCTTAGAGCTGTGGCTATCATTTTATAATCACTTGACCACGTTTGGGTAACCTATAATTACTCACGAGATATTTCTTATTGGGATTCTAATTTGGTTTGTGTATTGGATTCAAAATTTACGCAAATACGTATGCATAATAAATTTATATATTTTTTAAAAATATTTGATATTTTGAAAAACTTGATTTTTATTCTATAACATATGTTAATGTTGGTTTTGAAATTAAAAATCAATTTTGAATGTTTTTAAAGTGTTTAGGAAAGACCGGAAGCTATTAGGGTAATAGATCCTAATAGAATTAGCTATTTGGAAATTTTCTAGAGTGCTGATCTTTTGAAATCAAATGAAAACAAAAAAAAAAGTATTTAGTGCTACACTGTGAGCACAGTGTGCGCGAGCACTGTAGCGTGCGTGTACGCGCTGCGCTCGTGATATTTTTATTTTCACTCATTCTGGAGCTTCCGGACTCTGATTCAGTCCCGATTTTTTCCTATATACTCGTAATGGAATATAGTATTTTATTAAATAATTTAAAATTACACCCATACTTTATATCCATGGGTTAGACTCATTTCCACTACCTGGGGAACCGATCCGACCTTATGGATTCCACAATTGCCATAACAAAGACGTCCGCAACCTGATCTTATGTTCTGCAGTAGATAAGAACAATAGCTCCATCTTTCGGTACTTCCATCAAGAAGAATAACTTAATGTTGAAGTGCTTAGTTATCCCATGAAACAGAGGATTTTGAAATATTGCAATAGCAGTTTGATTGTCAATAAGAATCTATGTGCTTTCCTCCTGCTCCAAGTTGAGATCAATTAAAATCTTTCTCAGCCAAAAAGCTTGATAAACAGTAGTGGTTCCAGAGAAAAACAATTCTGCTTCGGCAGTGGACTGAGCAACAGTTTCTTATTTTTTCAAGCTCTATGAGAAAACACTAAAACCAATTGTGAAACAATAGCCCGAGGTGCTTTTCATATCATCAATTGAACCCCCCCAATCGCTGTCTGAGAAACCAACCAGCTTGAAATCTTTACTTTTGGTAAATTTAATGCCAAAATCACAAGTACTTTTCACATACCTAAGCACCCTCTTTGTAGCCTTGAATGCCATTCACTTGCACAATGCATAAATTGACACAAAATGCTTTCATAATTCATAATGTCAAGCCGAGTGTTGTGAGATACATCAAACAACCATTCAAACTTTTGAAATACACCTGATCAATCTTCTATGTTCCATCTTCTTTGCAAAGCTTCTCCTTTGAATTCATTAGAGTGCTAATTTCTTTGCATTCTTCAAGTTTAAACTTCTCTCTCCTTGATTTCCATTCCATGAAAAAAAGCTTATCAAACCGAGATCTTTCATCTCAAAAACCTTCATCATTATTTCTTAAACTTTTCCACAATACTCGTGTTGTTTCTTATCACAAGTAGATCATCCATATATAGTAAGATGATGAGGATATCATCTCCATTATGATTAACATATAATGTCGATTCAGACAAGCTATTGAAAAATCTCAGGTTATGCAAGTGCTCATCAATCCTGTTGTACCAGGCACTTGGAGTTTGCTTCAAATCGTAAAGTGCCCTTTTAAGAAGATAGACCTTGTCTTCTTCTCCTTCCTTTACATATCATTCTGGCTGCTCTACATAAATCTACTATTACAGAAAACCATTCATATATTGACTTGATATCTATTTGGTACACCTTCCAATTATTTTGTGCTGCAATAGCAAGTAAGAGCCTAATGACGTCGAGCCTAGCAATTGGTGTGATAGTGTCCGAGTAGTCTACACTGGATATTTGAGAGTATCCCTTGACAATGAGCCTAATTTTATGCTTGTTGATTGAGCCATCAACATTAAGCTTGGTTCTGTACACCTATTTGACTCCAATTACTTTTCTATTTTTGGGCAGACTAACAAGCTTCCATGTTTTGTTTCTTTCAATAATGAACAAATTCTACTTCATTGTAACTATACAATTTTTATTTGTCTTGGCTTTGTCATAATTGGTAGGCTCACAAACATCAACATTACATCTCTGGTAGACATCCGAAATCGGTCTGGTTCTTCTGACAGGATTGTCGTATACCATTTCATTTTCCCAATCTTCAATGCATTCAGCTATTTTCTCCAAGGCAGGGAATTTGAGTTTTGGCTCTATTGAGGTGGCTCTTTCTTTGTATCATCTCAGCTCCACTCTTCATCTTCCATAAAGTGTACATACCTACTTATAATAATTTTTCCAGTTTGCATTTGGAAAACTTTAAAAGCTTTTGCAACTGAGCTGTAGCCGATAAAGATGCCAGAAAGTACTTTTTTTTTTATCTAATTTATATCTCTTAATCTATTGAACATGAGTGAAACACAAACATCCAAATATTTTAAGGAAATTAAGAGAGGGTTTGTAACCATACCAAACCTTGAATGGTGTTTTATCATTTACTGCTCTTGTAGAAAGCCTATTTTGTAACAAAATAAAAAAAAAATGTCTGCTACTTCTGCCCAAAATTGCTTTGGCAAGTTCTTCTCATGTAGCATACACCTTGTCATCTCCAATATGAATATGTTTCTCCTTTCACTAACTCCATTTTGTTGTAGAGTGTAAGGAGTAGTAAGTTGGTGTTTTATGCTTGCTTCCTCGCAAAATAAATCAAATTCTTTTGAGGTGTACTCTTTTCCATTATCCGACCTTAGAATTTGAATTTTACAACCACTTTGGTTTTCCACCATTTTCTTGAAATTCCAAAACACTTCGGCCATTTTTTATTTGAATTTTAGCCCAAAAAAAAAAATTCAACATATTCTTGTGAAATCATCAATGAAAGTAATGCAGTACCTATTTCTTTGAGGTCTTGAAATGTCGGTGTGAATTAGTTGCAGTTTGTGGGTTGCTATCCTGGCTGACTTTAGGAATGGTCTCCAATTTTGTTTTCCAAACTGACATGCTTTGCAATTCGGAATGTTATTTTCCAATTCTGAAAGATCATTTGCCATCTCCTTAAACTTCATATGTAACAGTCCTTAATGATGATAGTGGTCGAGCCTCTTGTGCCATAGTTCAATGATATTTTCTTTGATTGGGAAAGCAATTTCCTTCTCTTCCAATGGATTTAGAGCAAAGTTTTTCCCTTTCATTTTTACTTTGAAAATATCTTTTCCATCTGAATTTTTAATCAAATAGCCTTTATTTTCGAACAAAACTTTATAACCTTTCTCAATTAGTTGTCTAACACTCATCAGATTTTGATCAATTTCATGGACATACAGTAAATCAGAAAGAAACTTTGTACCTGAGCAAGTTGAGATAACTACTGTTCCTTTTCCTTCCATGGCTATATACTTGCCGTTACCAACTCAAACCTTCGATGAACTTGCGTTGCTTAGTTCCCTGAACAGATCCTTGTTGTGTGTCATGTGGTTAGTACAACCACTGTCAATAAGCCAATTATCATTTAATTCAATGCTAGAGAAACATGTAGCTACAAATAGATGATCTTCCTCCTCTTTATCAGTAACATTTGCCTCCTCACCATGTTGCTGGTTTTTGATGTTGCAGATAACAACTTCATGCCCCATCTAATTACACTTGATGCATTTAGCGTCAGGTCTTCTCCATTATCTAAATGGAGGATGGCCTTTCCTTCTACAATGTTGACAAGGCGAATAGGATTTCTTCCGATTTTCATTCTTCTCTTTCGCATAGGCTGATGATGTACCTGCTCCGTTTCCATCAAAATTTTTCTTCTTGTTTTTTTTTTTAATTTTCACCACATTTTGCTGTTTGGCTGCTAAAGTGTAGAAAATTCTCTAATTATTATGTTTGGATGGAGGAGGGACATGTCCTTTGGATGGTACCTTAAGGGGACATGTCCTCTAATTTGTAAGAATGCTCTTATAACCCAAGTGGTGCATGGTAGGGGTATAACCCTTGAAAGGGTTACACTCTAAACCAAAGGGTGCCTTAACGGCACCCTTCCATGTCTATTTAAGGAGGGTTGTAGTTCATTCTTGACATCGAGTGAAGGAAAAACACACTTGAGTCTCATAATTTCGGTTTTTATCAGAGAGAGTTGTCCACCATTTCTTAGTTCAAGATTTTCTTAAGGAGTGCTCATTGGAGAAGAGGAATCCAAGTTATCCTGTGAGAACGTTAGCCACAGAACCCGTAGAGCACCGAGACGGGGCTAATAAGTTCTTAAGGACAGAGACTAATCTCGACTTAGACTGCAAGATTCGTCACATTTATCAGGTTTTTCATGTTTTCAAAGTTTAGGGTTTATGCATGTTTGTGTAGATCCACTTTTAGTTTCTGGATTTGATTGTTTAAAGCATGTTTGTTTTCCTGTTTAATGACACTATTAGGACAAAAATTTTAAGAACTTATTAATCTAATGTTGTTAGATAGTAATTCGCATGCTAGGCTTGAAAATTTTCTGGAAAAAATACAGACTGTGCATGAAAAACCCGTAGGGCGTTCGAACACCCGACGCACGCGAAGGCAAAAAACTGAAAATTCGTAAGAAAATTCGAATGCGTATTCAAGCACAACATAAACGCAAGCTTTCTGCGTAAGAACATTCGAACTTATGTTTAAACGTAAATCGAATGCAGTCCTTTTGACTTAGTTCGTTCGAACATGTTATCGAACGCTACACGAATGTGAACTCTCTGGAATCATTTCGTTCGAATGCGTTATTGAACGCTACACGAACGTGAACTCTCTGGAACACTTCATTCGAACGCGTTCTCAAACGCAATACGAATGTACACACACTGGACAGTCTCATTCGAATATAGATACGAACTTGACACTAACGAATTAGTCTTGGAATTATTAAAAAAACACAAAGACTTAGATTAATTCAAGTATTGATAATATTAACTTAGTTGATCATATACTGAATCACATTAATCTTGGTAGTATAGATTTAAGTTATTATTAAGTTGTTCAATTATCACAAGCATACATCTAGTGATAAAGTTGAAAATTAATTGTGTGTTGCATACTTGGTTGAGAAATTAAAGTGTAATTTACACAAGTAATTCCATCAAATCTTGTTTGACAGATACACATATATCTACACATATCTTATACTGTTTATGCTATTGAAAAAGTGAAATACTGAGTTTGAATTGCTAAGAGGTTCTGTTGAGAAAGTAGTTAAAGGATATTCTGTCAAAAAGGCTATAAGAGCCTAAGTGGTTAGGGATTTAAGTGGTTACTCCGGACCCCCCTCGTCCTCTGGGAATATTCCTTTATTTACTTTTCATTAGAAATCTTGGTTTGAAATTCAAGGACTTGTGTTTATTAGAACTACTGTCCAAAAGAACAACAAGTGGATACTTGGTATATAACTTAATACAAGATCATTTGTTGATCGTTGTTCAATTTTTCTCTTATGAAGAAAAATCGGAGAAGTTTGGTGGGGAAAATTTCAAACACTGGCAGAGCAAATGCTATTATAACTGACAATTCTCCAGTTGGCTAACTTCCTCAAAGATCCTCCAGATCCTGTGGAGGGTGAATCAGATACAACCAAGAAACTGCGAGAACAGACATGGTCGTATGGAGACTTCTTGTGCAAGAACTATCTTTTGGGTGGACATGACAATACCATGTACAATGTGTACCAAGGCATGTCTTCTGCGAAAATTCTTTGGGAATCTCTCGAGAAGAAATATAAAACCGAGGATGCCGAACAAAAGAAATTTGTCATGGGTAGGTTCATGGACTAAAATATGGCAGATTCAAGGACGGCGATGTCTCAGTTGGGTGAACTGCAGTTGATCATTCATGAAATACTGGATGAAGGTATGAAAATTTGTGAAACATTTCAGGTTGCCACCATAATTGAAAAGTTGCCTCCATCGTGGAAGAACTTCAGGAGCTATCTAAAATACAAAAAGAAGTAGATAAGCCTTGAAGACCTTGCGGTTCGATTGAGAATTGAAGAGGACAACAGGAAGTCCGAGAAGGCCAGCAACAAGACCATGGAGTCTAAGGCCAACATCGTCGATGGTGTGAAGGGTAGCAAAAAAGAGAAAGAACAGTGGAGTTGATTCTTCCCAGTTGTAACATCCCGCCTAGGCCAGGATGCTACTGGCAATAGATAGGAAAACTCATCTCATAAGCCTCTGAATCTGACGAAATTTCGATATAACGTATGACGTATGCAGAACATCATGCAACCTAGCCTATAGCCAGCACCCATATACAATATAATCATCAAGTCTCGACCTCAGGTTGGCATTTCAACATCAAGGCCTTAGGCCTGAACTCAATAATAAAACTAAGATATTACATTACTCATACAAATGAGATACAATTGCAAAAACGAATACAAAGGTCGTGAGGATCCATAACTCGACCCAGGACTCAAAGACTCTATTGATTGCAATTTGGGTGATCCACTGTCTTCAAAGTCTTCACAGAATTCTACCGGCTCAGCCTAACCGCTACTGACCTGCAAAACTAATAAACTATTGTGGTGTGAGTCATAAGACTCAGTAAGTAACCATGCTTAAAACTTAAGCATCAAACACATACAAAGCCTAAATCATGTTTCTGTATTAACTTAAACTGTTTATGTGACTACACCAACATTAACAAGTTTGATTTAACTTTATAACTTATATCTATATTATTTTCATATTACTTGCTACTAGTCTTTTCATCTGAACACACACACCTACATACTTTAACTTCTATTAATTACGTTCGTATTAATCCTTACATCAAGTTCTACTTTACTAACTAACAGATTAAGATCCACCACACTTCTGCTGTGCTACTCTGATTCTTCTCTTTACCTTTCTGTATACTCTGAGCTAGTCTAAATCAGACAATTATAAAACTTTTCTTCTTTTACTTTCTTGAAATATCATCAAATCGGTATAATATCGTATTCTTTCTATTAAATATCAAATGGACTAATATTAACTATATAGGCATGTATAAGAAATCTTATAATCATTCACTAGTATCTCACAGCTTGCTCCTTTCATGTAAAGGCACGATACACACATACATCAATCATAAACACATAAATGCAATCATACTATCATGCTTTAGGATCATCTATATACAATCTCAAAGGTTAACTAGAGTATATACATAACTTATAAGCTTCTTTGTACTTTAATTATGGGATGTTTATAGAAAATGCTTTCTGAAAACTATTTTCCAAAAACTTTTCTAAAAGCCCTTCTCTGATGCTTCTTACAAAACCTGTCTTTTTAAGTTATGTTTCCCAAAAAATGTTTCTAAAATCTGCTCTCTGAGAACTGTTCCTGAAAACTCTTTCTGAAAATCTATTATAAAACTTATCTGTCTGGAATCATGCTTAAATCTCTGGTTTTCGAAAACTATTTACTAAAGTCTGACTTTTGAAAACTATGTACTGAAAAGCTAGAAGCTGTATGAAAATCTGAAATCTAAGAATTGAAAATTGTTATATGCCCAGGAAAATGACTCAACTGGGCATCTCTGAAACAACTATACTGAAAACTGGAAAACTGATTTTTAAATTCTGTTTCTGAAATCTTATATTGAAAGATTGAAATCTGAAAAACTGAAAGTATGAACTTCTGAAAATTGAAAAATGCTCTATGCCTAGGAAAACGACTCAACTGGGCATCTCTGAAACTGGTGGTGCCCTACGCCAAGGATAACGACTTAATTGAACGTAGAGCCCCTTGTCCAGGAAAACAACTCAACTGGACATAGCCACCACTATAGTGCAGGTACACGAACCTAAGCCGTCATCCTGACTCTCAACATATGCACATGTCTCTGAATCCATCAATACCAACTGTATCTCGATAATAGTTATATACTGGGGTGAGTTTTTCCCCCATGCCCCGAAAAACATAAAAACATTATATAGATTTCAAACTGTATAAACTTTTCTAAAAACATTTCTTTTAAAAGTCTCTGTTACTTTTCTGTAAAACTTTTTGAATTTCAAAACTCTCCTCGTTTTATCATGCATGTGTATGGATATGATCATGCACTCCCTTAATCTAATGTCTTATGCATGTTCATTTCTAATACTTACTTTTACTCTAATCCTGCTTATTCCATACTACCACATATGTTCATGCATATGTTCATGCACGTGTTTATGCATATATACAAAGTAATGAACTTTGTATTCTATTCCTTATATGCTTATATCTTGAATCGTCTCACATTCAATATGTTTATACTATTCTCAGTATACTTATACACATTTATACCATCATAACTTGGCTTACCTCTATAACTTATCTTGCTGGTGGCTTACAAATGATATAATGCATAATTTATATTCATACACACACAATCGAAGCTCTTCTACTATATCGGACTTCAAACGTATACGAGTTTCAATTTCTTATTTCTTAAACTTATTTACCATTTCCTAACTATCAGCTTGTGCTCAAGAATCTCATGTCATAAACTTTCATATATTCTCATGCCATGCATATGCTACTCATTTATGTTTTCTATTATCTTATATACATGTATCTATATTCATGTTGCTAAACATATGTAAATATATGCTCACTCTCGCATGAACTTGAACCTTTGCATTCATACCAGCCTTATATACTCACTAGTTCATATTTACTCATGCATGCTAATATGCTTATATAATGCATAAATTACAAACTTTCATTCATATCACAAGTCCCATTCCCCATAGTGTAGTTTTCTACAACCCCCAAACTCAAATCTCATTATATTATATTTATAAACATTTGCTCACGGTTTATGTATATGCTTATACTTATCATTTCTTATACTTTTCAATCTTAGTTTTACTGATTTCTTACTACTTACATACTCATACATATGTGTGTGTGTGTGTATATATATATATATATTTATATCCGGTTTCATGTTTACACATATATCTATAAAGTTTATTTATTATTTAAATCCAGTCAAAATACATCACAAGTAATCATCGCATGGATTACTTACCTGGCTAGGCGATCACTCGTAATCTTGGTACGATCTGTCAAAACAATAATAACACAGTGTCAGAACCGCTATTTAGGGAAATTTCAACTCATCTAAAAAACTTCCGGACCTTTCCGGAATACACGAAACCTCTCTGATACTACGGTTCAAGCTTCATTACTATAACATATGGTTATATACTGTTCTAAACTAGCTAGATGGTTCATATTCTCATTTTACGCGTTTGCGGTAAAACTTGCGGAAAAGTTTCCGCAAATGCTATGGAAGGGTCTCGAACCCTTCGAACTATTCCAGAATTACTTAATCACCCTCGCAATATCATATCTATATCATCTTCATGATTACAGTCATCTACGCTCAGTCGCGCGAGAAACTTTGTTTTACCGGAAACTCGCTAATCCTAACTGATCGATCAAATCTAATCCGTTTCTCCCCGGATTCTACCACATTACTCATTTTAACATATTAAATCACATCCGATTCATATCATGGCAATTCACTAAACTACGGAATTACTAGAAGCATCCGAATATAAAACTGTAAACTTTAAAATAACAAATTCTAAACGGAGAGTCGTACCAAAATTTCGAGGCCATATTCAGACTCCCATCGGCCATACGAACGCGCTGGTGTCGTCGGAATTCTGATCGGAGTTACTGTTCATCTGAGTCAACTATTCACATGTGACTTCTTTCCTTGTTTCGTGTACAACCGGCCGCTGTTCGGAGAAATCAATTCCGCATACTCGTAGTACCCGTTGAGGGTTTCGATTCGGTAGGTGGCTCGGGCCTTAAAACGAACCGACAACCCGAGATCGTGAACCTCAAAACCACGTCATTCTCCTCAATCCTACCGTCATTCCCGGCGTCCTCTGGACCATCGCCGTCCACCGCCGATGCGTGGTGGCCGGACACACCTTTCTGCACCGGTGCACCGGTCGGCAGTCGCCGGCTGGCCGACGACGCTACCTACCTTCTACCTTTCTCTCTCGCACGTCATGCTCTCTATTCTCTCTTTCTTTTTTTTTCCTCTTTTTTCTGTATTAGGCAATAATAATAATAATAAAACAAATATCTAAAATCCGAAAATGACTAAAATGCCCCCACTTGGAAGGGTATTTTCGGAAATCACCAATTTTGAAGCTATTCTAGCATGATTCTCGAAATGCATTCAACGTGAAAGTTGTTCGTATCAGAAAAACGAGAAAAACGAGTATGATGGTTCAAGAATCGACTCGATCAGATTTCATTTGCTAATTGCGTGCCCAAAACTGTAAACTTTACGCGTATACTAAATATCGCGTAACTGATTCTTGAGACGACGAGTCTTCTAACGCGAAAACTCTCCACTGTATAATATTCCGACCCATAAGACATTGCTTGAATTCTTATTCTTCATCTTCATCCCGTTCCCGAGTCTATAACACCTGTCTGGGAATCTTCTAGAATAATCCCGAAAATCTGGGATGTTACATTCACCTCTCCTTATAAAAATATCGTCCTCGAAATTTCTCCACCTTTATAACTACCGATTCAAACCTGGTCAAATGTGTGAAAACTATCTTATTCTATACTTCACTAATATAATTTCTCTATCTCAACTATTAACTAATCACTATCTATAAGCTAGGATCCATATCGGCTCATCTACTGCTTTAATCTGACTATACTGGTGTGATTCTCAACTCTGACTATACTGATCTGGTTCTTATCTCTAGCTGTATTATTCTGGTCTTTATCTCAAGTCCTTTGGCCTCACAAGGGCCCTATACTGGTACTATCTCATTTATGCTAGTTCTCTGATCTAAAAAGGGTCGTAGAAGTACTAACTTAATTTATTCTCTTCCCATACATAGATAGCTAAACCATGTACAACAAATGAGTCACCCATGGATTCATATTCAAGCAAGCAAAGCACTTAATAATATAATCAAATCACGTCAAACAATCATAGAAGATACATACAAAGACCTATGTGGTCTTAACCAAACTGAAGACAATCTATGACAGTCGGATCCCCACAGTTGTAGTCACTGACTTCTAGACTATGCTACTGACTCTGACTCTTAAACCATGCTTTGATATCAAATTTGTAACATCCCGCCTAGGCTAGGATGCTACCAGTAGGAGATAGGAAAACCCATCTCCATAAGCCTCTGAATCTGATGAAATTTCGGCATGACGTATGCAGAACATCATGCAACCTGGCCTATAGCCAGCATCCATATATAACATAATCATCAAGTCTTGACCTCAGGTCGGCATCTCAACATCAAGGACTCAGGCCTGAACTCAATAATAAAACTAAGCTATTACATTACTCATACAAATGAGATACAAATGCGAAAACAAATACAAATGTCGTGAGGACCCATAACTCGACCCAGGACTCAAAGACTCTATTGACTGCAATTGGGGTGATCCACTGTCTTCAAAGACTTCACAGAATTCTACCGGCTCAGCCTAACCGCTACTGACCTGCAACACTAACAAACTGTTGTGGTGTGAGTCATAAGACTCAGTAAGTAACCATGCTTAAAACTTAAGCATCAAACACATAAAAAGTCTAAATCATATTTCTGTATTAACTTATACTGTTTATGTGACTACACCAACATTAACAAGTTTGATTTAACTTTATAACTTATATCTATATTATTTTCATATTACTTGCTACTAGTCTTTTTATCTGAACACACACACCTACATACTTTAACTTGTATTAATTACGTCCGTACTAATCCTTACATCAAGTTCTACTTTACTAACTAATAGATTAAGATCTACCACACTTCTGTTGTGCTACTCTGATCTTTCTCTTTACCTTCTTGTATACTCTGAACTAGTCTAGATCAGACAATTATAAAATTTTTCTTCTTTTACTTTCTTGAAATATCATCAAATCGGTATAATATCATATTCTTTCTATTAAACATCCAATGGACTAATATTAACTATGTAGGCATGTATACGAAATCTTATAATCATTCACTAGTATATCACATCATGTTCCTTTCATGTAAAGGCACGATACACACATACATCAATCATAAACACATAAATGCAATCATACTATTATGTTTTAGGATCATCTATATACAATCTCAAAGGTTAACTAGAGTATATGCATAACTTATAAGCTTATTTGTACTTTAATTATAGGATGTTTATAGAAAATGCTTTCTGAAAATTATTTTCCGAAAACTTTTCTAAAAGCCCTTCTCTGATGCTTCTTACAAAACCTGTCTTTCTAAGTTTTGTTTCCCGAAAACTGTTTCGAAAATCTGCTCTCTGAGAACTGTTCTCTGAAAACTCTTTCTGAAAATCTATTATAAAACTTATCTGTCTAGAATCACGCTTAAATCTCTGGTTTTCAAAAACTGTTTACTAAAGTCTGACTTTTCAAAACTATGTACTGAAAATCTAGAAGATGTATGAAATCTGAATCTGAGAATTGAAAACTGTTATATGCCGAGGAAATGACTCAACTGGGCATCTCTGAAACAACTATAACTGAAAACTGAAAAAATGGTTTTTAAATTATGTTTCTGAAATCTTGTACTGAAAGACTGAAATCTGAAAAACTGAAAGTCTGAACTTCTGAAAACTGAAAACTGAAAACTGCTCTATGCCCAGGAAAACGACTCAACTGGGCATCTCTGAAACTTGTGGTGCCGTACGCCCAGGATAACGACTCAACTGAACGTAGAGCCCCATGTCCAGAAAAACGACTCAACTGGACATAGCCACCACTAGAGTACAGGTACACGAACCTAAGCCGTAATCCTGACTCTCTACATGTGCACATGTCTCTGAATCCGTCAATCCCAGCTGTATCTCGGTAATAGTTACATACTGTGGTGAGTTTTTACCTCATGCCCTGAAAAACATAAAAAAATTATATGGATTTCAAACTGTATAAACATTTCTAAAAACATTTCTTTTAAAAGTCTATGTTACTTTTCTGTAAAACTTTTTGAATTTAAAACTCTCATCGTTTTATCATGCATGTGTATGGATATGATCATGCACTCCCTTAATCTAATGTCTTATGCATGTTCATTTCTAATACTTACTTTTACTCTAATCCTGCTTATTCCATACTACCACATATGTTCATGCATATGTTCATGCACGCGTTTATGCATATATACAAAGTAATGAACTATGTATTCTATTCCTTATATGCTTACATCTTGAATCGTCTCACATTCAATATGTTTATACTATTCTCAGTATACTCATACACATTTATACCATCATTGTTGGGGTTGGTGCTCAGAGCGCCAATTCCCGGTTGTATTTTTTTATGAATACTTCTGTAAAATGATATTATTATTAATAATATATGTAATTTCTATAATATAATGTATCTTTTAATATGGTAAAGTCGTAATGACCTTAGAATGACCAGTCATGATGCTGTTGCAAGAGCGTCGCAACTGACATTGAGTTGTATCATGACGTTGTCATTCTCAGACTATTCCTGGTCAAGGTTTACACTACTTGGTCAGTAAAGTAAACCCGTTGAGACCGGTACATTTCGTATACAAGAATATATGATTCCAATGGTTTCTCAATGAACCATAAGTCTTGGAGACTAGTATAGACGTGTAGGTGTTTAAAACGGATAAACACTGAACCACTCACCGAAGATTCTTAAAGGATGGTACACCAACGTCAATAAGAATATTCTCGGGTTGAGTAACACTTGTGATTCTTAGATTTGAGATGCCATTGTGGGCACATGAGACATCTTATACACTTAGATGGCAGTCATGTCACCGATCTATTTAGATCAGACCTCCGCCTATTCGTTGGGTGTAGATAGATCCTCAGGGTGTCCTATGTGTATCAAGACATGATCCGTCAGTTCTGTGTCGCAGAGCATAGGTAGTCCATATGATTAGCAATCAGATAAAACCATGGGCCCGTGGTACAGTTTAGAAGCTAGTTCTAACATTCTATTAAAGATTGCTAATAGAATAGTCGACTGGATAATCCCTATAGAGATTTGACATTTACATCTATATCTCTGGGATTAATCCGGATACCTGTGACAGAGGAATTATATATTTGTCATGACCTCGACCTGTATGATTCAGCGAGTTTATTCGTGATCGTCATAATTTACGGGTGGATAAATTATGGACATGAAATTGGATTTCGTGACAGATATGTCTGAATCTAGAGAGTCTCAATAATGAAATATACTCGTAGAGCACTAGAGCAACATTTATAAATAATATTGATTATTTATAAGGTCGTTTAAAGGTTAAACACAAAATACATGTGTAGGGACCCAATAGTCATTTCCTTAATTCTTGTGTATTTACATTTATAATTGATTAATTGAAATACACATTAATTAATAGTCAAATTGAGATATTTGACTAATATCATAAATGTATATATGTATTTAATATTTAATGTAAATATAATACATATATTTAATATATTTGTATTTAATTAATTATTAAATGATTAAATTAATTAAATATAAATATCTTAAGATTTAGATATTTGTTTTAATGGCTAAGTTGCCTTTGTTGACTTTGTTAGAAATATCTTTAAAGTGTTTTTAGATATTTTAACAAGTTGATTACATGAAAACCAAATGAAATTGAAATTAATTATTTTGTATTTTTGCTTAGGCCAAATTCGGCCAAGGCCAAAAATTGCCAAGTATATATTGTTTTTAATTTCATTTGATGAAATAAGCTAATACACTTTATACAAAAACTCCATTGAAGAAACAAAGGAAGCTAGAGAGTAAGACAAAGAAAAACAAGCCAAACTTGGAATTTTAGTAAGTTTTTCCAACTTACTATTAGAGAAGAAAATGTTTCTTTTGTTCTAGGCTACATGCTATGATGTTCTCTTGTTATTCTTTTCTTTATTCTTTGTGTTTGTTTGATGGAGGTTTATTGATAAGGTTAAGCATGTATAGAAATCAAAGGATGTTTCTAATGAGTTAATAAGCATACTTTTGTAAGTTTGAGAAACTTTGTTGCTAATCTAGAGTTGTTGACCTACTCTTAAATGACCTAGATTTGATCTATAGTTATTTCATTGTGTTGAGACTTTAATTGGATGGAAGAAATATGATTAAAGTAATTGAGTTAACCAATTTGGTCTAATTTGTCTAATTTTAAGAAATTGAGAAATTAGGGTTTGAGACCTCATCCAAATTTGGGATTTTCATTTATGTTGTGTATTTGGATGTGTATATGATATATATGAAATCTTATGTTGATTGGATTTCATCTTGATGTGTTTTGAAGCATGGAAGTGCAAAATGCACATTATGCCACCTTGGAGGGACTCTCGGCCAAGGACAAAATTTTGGGTTTTTTGTTGCTTTTGGTGTTTTGACATTTAGGACATGTTAAGTTCATCTTAGAAATGATTTAGAATCATCCAAAATTGATTTGAACAATTTCGGACTAAAATGAACAAAATGTCAAGTGTAAGGGCAATTCGGTAAATTCACATAAATTTGATTTATTGCATTTTATTTCATAAATTGGGTAATTAAATAAATATGTTTATTTAATTAATCCGAGAAAAAGTTTTGAAATCGGAAAATTTGATTTTCCACCGTTTCCGCTGCGTTACCGGATTCTGCCCCTAAAACCCTCACAAAATGGTATCAGAGCAAGTCTGATTCTAGGCCCCCTAAAATGATTAGCCTTATTTAATTCAATGTTTAATCATGTTTTCTTGACTTTATACATGCATGTTGTAGTCTAATTTGATTAGATTTAGGGTGTATGACACTTAGCGGAAAATCCCAAATTAATAAGGTTTAAATGTAATTATGTATTTGATGCATGTTATATGGTCCGTCTTGTCAATACAGTTTATGAATATTTCTCCGTGAATACATCAGAGACCGTGCCTCTGCTGTGAGGATGTAGCCGATAGAGATTTATTTATGCCGGATTTATATTACATATCAGATAAATTCAAGCGAAAGCGGAATCCTGAACATGCCTAGCTGTCAGGGTTATGCAAGTAACTTGAGTTTATCATTGACAAGTTTAACGTTGGTACGTCTCCTTGTGGGCCTACCTTAGCAGCGACAACGAGAAACGACCAGGACCGGAAACCCAAGAGTCACCCGTGAGTGATTGACAAATGAGTTGTCTACCGATGAATATACGTAGGCGAGACCGTGCCTCTAATGTGAGCTGAAATATATTCACGGGATCCACTTTTCACTATTTTGTATTTAATTTAATTATTAAATCTTTGTATTCTGTTGGGGATTACAGTATTGCATGATTTAGTGGGAGGGGCATTTTTAGATTAAAAATCCATGATCTAGTTTATTCTTATGATATTATATGAAACTGTTTATATTTTGCTAACCATTTTTCGTGATCTATATGATAAATTTGCGATGGCCGCACCATCCACAAGTCAATTTGCGCGTATATTTGATGCGAACAAACTAAAAGGCGCTGAGAACTTCGCTAACTGGGACTTGGATTTGAGGATTGTTCTTGATTCCGAGAAATTGGGATATGTTCTTGAGGGTCCGTTACTCCTTGCTATTGGTGTGGATGCTGCGGAGGAGGAACGCCAAGTTTTTGAAACTTGGAAGAATGATGATTTAAGAGTTAAATCATACATCCTTAGTTCACTATCTCTGGGACACAAAACAATATTATGGCATGTTAGATGCGTATAGTATGATGACGCGATTGAGACAATTTTTTGAGAACCAAGAACAAGTAATTGTTCACAAGGTCGCAATAGAATTGTTCCATGCGCGGTTGGATGAGGGGCAAGCTGTTAGCCCACATGTTCTTCAGATGATCGATTTGATCGATCAACTGAGGCAACATAATCTCATTCTGAATGACATTCTAGGAAGGAGTGTCATTCTTAGTTCACTCCCAGCTTCATATCGCCAGTTCGTGATGTATTTCAACATGAACGGGACTATCTGTACCTACCATGAGTTACATAGGATGTTACTCACGGCGGAAGAGGACCTTAAGAAGGAAGTACCGACTCGCCCTCCAAGACCTACTTCTCTCTCTGCTTCTTCCCAGGCCTGGCCAAAGGGAAAGAAGAAGAAAAGGGAAGAAGAAGAAGGGTTTGGGTCCTCAACCGCAAGCGAAGATAACAAAGCCCAAAAGGGCTTCTGAGGAAAAATGCCATCACTGCAGCGGAATCGGGCACTGGAAAATGAACTGTCCTGATTACATCGCCCAACTAAGAAGGGAGAGAGCATCTACATCAGGTACATTTATTTTTTCCAGTTATTGATATATCTTTGGCTTGTGAAGCCGTTACATCCAACTGGATTTTAGATTCTGCTTGTCCCATTCATATTTGCAATTCGTTGCAGGTGCTGAAGAAAAGTATAAGACTGAAGCCTAGAGAGATGCAGTTGCGATTCGGGAGTGGAGACTCACTGGATGCAGTTGCAGTGAGATTATGTGAGATCTCATTGCCGAATGGGACACTTTTGTGAAATGAATGCCATTTTGTACCTGGATGTGTAGCTAATATTATATCACTTTTTGTATTGGATACATAAGGCTTTTGTATTAATATTAAGAACTGTTCTTTGTATTTATATGATAAAAAAAATACTCAAATCCTTTGTTGTCCAAACCAGCATGGTCATTATACACTGCAAACTTCAAAAGATATTTTAAGTTCTGGAATTAATAAACGTAGTTTACCTGAAGTTAATAATACTGAACTTTGGCATATGCGGCTAGGTCACATTGGCGTTAAACGCCTTACCCAATTGGTTAGGAATGGTTTGATACCAGATCTTACCATTGAACCCTATCCAACTTGTGAATCCTGTATTCATGGTAAAATGACCAAAGCCCCATTTTCTGGTGTTGGACACCGCTCCACTAACTTACTGGAACTCGTACATTCCGATGTATGTGGTCCACTAAGTCAAACTGCTCATAGTGGTTTTTCGTACTTTATTACCTTTACCGATGATCTATCACGGTACGGTTATGTGTATTTGATGCGACATAAATCGAAAACCATTGAAAAGTTCAAAGAGTTCCGAAATGAAGTAGAAAAATAAACTAGTCAATATATTAAATGTCTTCGATCTGATCGAGGCGGCGAATATATGAGTGGTGAGTTCATGCATTATATGAAGGAGAATAGGATTCTCGCTTAATATACTCCTTCAGGTACTCCACAGCATAATAGAGTGTCTGAGAGGAGAAATCAGACTTTATTGGATATGGTCAGATCAATGTTGAGTTTCACAGATTTGCCCTATTACTTATGGGGCTACTCTGTTTTAACAGCTGCACATCTTTTGAATTAGATTCCTTCAGAAGCTGTTCCTACGACACCTTATGAGATATGGTTCGGTAGGAGACCAAATCTTAGTTACATTAAGATTTGGGGTTGTCCTGCTTATGTCAGGGTGACTCAGTAAGATAAGATTTCGCCTCGAGGGTAAAAGTTTAGGTTTGTTGGATATCCTTCGAATACGAGGGGATATCTGTTCTATGATACCGAGCATCGAAATGTATTCGTAGCTCGCTTCGTAAAATTTCTAGAATTAGAATTTTTATCAGAAGGTGGTAATCATAGACAGGTTGAACTTGATGAAGTACAACCTGAAAACAACGAACCAACGGAGGAACCTGAAATTCAAGTAGATGAATGACCTTCAACACACACACTCCGTAGGTCAGAAAGGGTATCGAGACCTCCTGAACGCTTGTATTTGATACAAGAGAAGAGTCTGGATGTTCTCTTAGTAAAAGAGACTGATCCTTTCACCTATAGAGAATCGATGTTGGACATCGACTCCGTGAAATGGAAAAATACCATGAAATCCAAGATAGACTCAATGCATGAGAATCAAGTTTGGGACTTGGTTCCGCTTCCCGAAGGAATTGTTCCTATCGGTTGTAAATGGGTTTACAAAAGGAAGCGCGGGCCTGATGGTAAGGTTGAAATTTACAAGGCCCGACTGGTAGCAAAAGGTTACACGCAGCGACCTGACGTCGACTACGATGAAATTTTTTCACCAATAGCAATGTTTAAGTCTATTCGGATTTTGCTTTCTATAGCTGCGTATCATGACCATGAGATTTGGCAAATGGATGTGATTACGCCCAAATATGACTCGCGGTTATCGCAGTATAGCTGGGGTGTCGATTCCTCAGAGAGATGGTTACAATGAAACTGATTCACTCAATCAAGAACGTTTAGCAATAACTAAATTAAAGAAAAGATTAAATTTCAATGTAAATTAAAGATTACGAAAATTTAAGAAGATTAATTAATAGAGAGAAATAGCAAAGCGTCCGGGTCCCCTCTTGTACCTATTACTTCTATTCGGTTATTGATTCGTTTTATTACACAACTGAGGATTTCACGTCCCAAATCCACAATCGGAGGATATTCAATTCTACTCAAATTAAAGTTCTAAGGTAATTATTATTTTATCTTCTCTACGTTCACAACTCACAAGGTTATCATTACAACCTATCCAACGACGACAATATACCCTCGGGCAATACTGCAGCAGAGGATGAACTCGCAAAACAACCTTAACCAATCACAACTAATTTTACCAACAACACATAGAAAAAGCGTGACTGAATCTATATGCCAATTAATAAAATAGGTTTTCAAATTAAAATACTCAAAAGAATAACAAGAAGAATAAGATAATAATTATATTAAACGATTAAAATCATCCACGAATCAAATAATAAAATAAAAGAATAAAGTACAAGAGTTCGCCCTTAGCTTCGCTTAGGAGATTAGTTCCGCATGTCGAAGAAAGAAATAGTAGAGAGTGATTGGAGGGACATCGAATGGATCATTAGTTCTGGTCCCGGGAGTGTGCACGGCTCTTGCATGAAAATATTGCACTGTGACTGTTCAGCTCCCTCCTTTACATACGCAGACCTCTCTCGTGAATTTTCTTCTCGGAAGTTTCTCTCCTCGGCTTCACTGCTTTTTATTTTTATCTATATGCTCAGCCCCCTCTCCTCTGTTCAACTCTCGGCATGTTCACGTAGCAGAGGATCTTCTCTTTCCTTGTTGCGCAGCCACGTTTCACGTAGCAGCCCTAAGCTGCTTCACTCGGCAGATTTTGTTTCCTGCGCATAGAGAGAGCTGGTTCTTGTAACGTGTGGAGAGCCTTTTATACATTGGATCAATTGAAGCCCTAGTGCCCACGTGTGTTTCCATTTTATTTTTGTAAAATCAAAAATTATGGCCCCACCTTTAGCTTTCTTCTTTTAATTTATGCGCCACTTTTTGTATTTTTTTCTTGCCCAGTCTCTCTTCCATTCACGCAACTTTGAGCCTTTTGTAACAAGAGGGTCCCACGTGCATGCCTTATTCTTCTTTTGGTCAAAGTTTCTCCTCTCCTTTCTTTTCATGGAAGGTGGCCCACGCTACTTTCTTCAAATAACCAACAATTTGCTTTTTATTTTTTTTTCTCTTTCCAAGTCTCCTTCTCTTTCTTTTATTCGACGGACTTCTCTTTTTAATTCATGTAATGAAAATTAAAGAAATTAATAAATTAACCTAAATAATAAATATAATTAAAATTAATATAATAATAAAAATTATGTAATAATATATGAAATATATTACTAATACTTAACAATAAGTCCGAATAAGTGATGTTTCAAAGTACATTTTCATGCACTTATCAGGATGTCAAAACGACTTTTCTAAATGGATTTCTTGATGAAGAAATCTATATGGAACAGCCGGAAGGTTTTGCATCCAGCGAAAACTCGGGGATGGTATGTAATCTTAAGAAGTCCATTTATAGACTTAAACAAGCTTCACGAAGATGGAATCTTAGATTCGACGAGATTATTAGATCGTCTGATTTTCTCAAGAATTCTGAAGAATCCTGTGTGTATCAGAAGGCCAGTGAGAGCATGGTCGTATTTTTAGTCCTATATGTTGATGACATCCTAATCATTGGGAATAATTTAGGTATGTTACAAAGCGTCAAAGCATACCTCTGTAAGAATTTCTCCATGAAGGACCTGGGAGAAGCTTCCTATGTTTTAGGGATAAAACTCTATAGAGATAGACAAAGGAGGCTGATTGGGTTGTCCCAATCAACGTACATAGATAAGATCTTGGAACGGTATAATTTGGGTAATTGTAAGACAACAAACATACCGTTCAGATATGGGATTCATCTTTCAAAGAATATGAGTCCACAAACAGAAGATGAGAAGGTTAGAATGTCTAACCAACCTTATGCTTCGTGTTTGGGTATCATAATGTATGTCATGTTATGTACAAGGCCTGATATCAGTTTTGCTGTAAATGTAACTAGCAGATATCAGTCCAACCCAGGTAATGACCATTGTATGGCCATTAAACATATCCTCAAGTATCTTAAAGGTACTAAGGATAAGTTAATATTTATGGAGGAATCGAACTGTAAGTTAACGGGTATACGGATTCTGATTTCCAATCGGATCCGAATGATAGAAAATCTACATCTGGATTCGTATTTACCCTTAACGGAGGTGCAGTTTGTTAGAAGAGTTCCAAACAGGGATTAACAGTAGATTCCACCACTAAGGCGGAATATATTGCAACTTCTGAAGCTGCAAGAGAGGCTGTGTGGATAAAGAACTTTATCACATAATTGGGAGTTATCCCAAGTATCGAGAATGTAATTCTGTTATACTGTGATAATACTGGAGCCATTGCGCAAGCAAAGAAACCAATGGCGCATCAGAAGTCGAAGCATATGGAATGCAAGTACCATATCGTTCGAGAGATTGTGTCGCGAGAGGATATTATCGTGTGCAAGGTACCGAGTGAAGATAATGTAGCAGACCCGTTGACAAAGGCCATACCTCTGAAGTTGTTTGATAAACATGTGGAGTCGATGGGTATTAGATACAATCGTTATTAGCACTAGAGCAAGTGGGAGATTTTGTTGGGGTTGGTGCTCAGAGCGCCAATTCCCTATTGTATTTCTTTATGAATACTTCTTTAAAACGATATTATTGTTAATAATATATGCAGTTTCTATAATATAATGTCTCTTTTTGTATGGTAAAGATGTAATGACTTTAGAATGATTAGTCATGATGCCGTTGCAAGAGCGTCGCAACTGACATTGAGTTGTATCATGACGTTGTCATTCTCAGACTGTTCCTGGTCAAGGTTCACATTACTTGGTCAGTAAAGTAAACCTATTGAGACTGGTACATATCATATACAAGAATATATGATTTCAATGGTTTCTCAATGAACCATAAGTCTTGGAGACTAGTATAGACGTGTAGGTATTTATAACGGATAAACACTGAACCACTCACCGAAGATTCTTAATAGATGGTACACCAACGTCAATAAGAATCTTCTCGGGTTGAGTAGCACTTGTGATTCTTAGACTTAAGATGCCATTGTGGGCACATGAGACATCTTCTACACTTAGATGACAGTCACGTCACCGATCTATTTAGATCAGACCTCCGTCTGTTCATTGGGTGTAGATAGATCCTCAGGGTGTCCTATGTGTATTAAGACAGTATCCGTCAGTTCTGTGTCGCAGAGCATAGGTAGTCAATATGATTAGCAATCAGATAAAACCATGGGCCCGTGGTACAGTTTAGAAGCTAGTTCTAAACATCCTTTTAAAGATTGCTAATAGAATAGTCGACTGGATAATCCTTATAGAGATTTGACGTTTACGTCTATATCTCTGGGATTTATCCGGATACCTGTGATGGAGGAATTATACATTTGCCATGACCTCGACCTGTATGATTCAGCGAGTTTATTCGTGATCGTCATAATTTACAGGTGGATAAATTATGAACACGAAATTGGATTTCGTGACGGATATGCCTGAATCTAGAGAGTCTCAATAATGAAATATACTCCTAGAGCACTAGAACAACATTTATAAATAATATTGATTAATTATAAAGTCGTTTAAAGGTTAAACGTAAAATACATGTGTAGGGACCCGATAGTCATTTCCTTAATTCTTGTGTATTTTCATTTAATACTTGATTAATTGAAATACACATTAATTAATAGTCAAATTGAGATATTTGACTAATATCATAAATGTATATATGTATTTAATATTTAATGTAAATATAATACAATATTTAATATATTTGTAATTAATTAATTAGTTAATTGTTAAATGATTAAATTAATTAAAATATAAATATCTTAAGATTTAGATATTTATTTTAATGCTAAGTTGTTTTTGTTGACTTTTTTAGAAATATCTTTAAAGTATTTTTAGATATTTTAACAAGTTGATTACATGAAAACCAAATGAAATTGAAATTAATTATTTTGTATTTTTGCTTAGGCCAAATTCGGCCAAGGCCAAAAATTGCCAAGTATATATTATTTTTAATTTCATTTGGTGAAATGAGCTAATACACTTTATACAAAAACTCCATTGAAGAAACAAAGGAAGCTAGAGAGAAAGACAAAGAAAAACAAGCCAAACTTGGAATTTTAGTAAGTTTTTCCAACTTACTATTAGAGAAGAAAATGTTTCTTTTGTTCTAGGCTACATGCTATGATGTTCTCTTGTTATTCTTTTCTTTATTCTTTGTGTTTTTTTTTTATGGATGTTTATTGATAAGGTTAAGCATGTATAGAAATCAAAGGATGCTTCTAATGAGTTAATAAGCATACTTTTGTAAGTTTGAGAAACTTTGTTGCTAATCTAGAGTTTTTGACCCACTCTTAAATGATCTAAATTTGATCTATAGTTATTTCATTGTGCTGAGACTATAATTGGTTGGAAGAAATATTATTAAAGTAATTGATTTAATCATTTGGTCTAATTTGTCCAATTTGAAGAATTGAGAAATTAGGATTTGAGACCTCATCCAAATTTGGGGCTTTTCATTTATGTTGTGTATTTGGATGTGTATATAATACATATAAAATCTTATGTTGATTGGATTTCATCTTGATGTGTTTTCAAGCATGGAAGTGCAAAATTGACATTAGGCCACCTTGGAGGGACTCTCGGCCAAGGACAAAATTTTGGGTTTTTTTGTTGCTTTTGGTGTTTTGACATTTAGGACATGTTAAGTTCATCTTAGAAATGATTTAGAATCATCCAAAATTGATTTGAACAATTTCGGACTAAAATGAACAAAATGTCAAGTGTAAGGGCAATTCGATAAATTCACATAAATTTGATTTATTGCATTTTATTTCATAAATTGGGTAATTAAATAAATATGTTTATTTAATTAATCTGAGAAAAAGTTTTGAAATCGAAAAATTTGATTTTCCACCATTTCCGCTGCGTTACCGGATTCTGCCACTAAAACCCTCACAATTATAACTTGGCTTACCTCTATAACTTATCTTGCTGGTGGCTCACAAACGATATAATGAATAATTTATATTCATACACACACAATCGAAGCTCTTCTACTATATCAGACTTCAAACGTATACGAGTTTCAATTTCTTAGTTCTTAAACTTATTTACCATTTCCTAACTATCAGCTTGTGCTCAAGAATCTCATGCCATAAACTTTCATATATTCTCATGCCATGCATATGCTACTCATTTATGTTCTCTATTATCTTATATACACGTATCTATACTCATGTTGCTAAACATATGTAAATATATGCTCACTCTCGCATGAACTTGAACCTTTGCATTCATACTTGCTTTATATACTCACTAGTTCATATTTACTCATGCATGCTAATATTCTTATATAATGCATAAATTACAAACTTTAATTCATATCACTAGTCTCATTCCCTAGGGTGTAGTTTTCTACAACCCCCAAACCCAAGTCTCATTATATTATATTTATAAACATCTGCTCACGGTTTATGTATATGCCTATACTTGTCCTTTCTTATGCTTTTCAATCTTAGGTTTGCTGATTTCTTACTACTTACATACTCATACATATGTGTGTGTGTGTGTGTGTATATATATATATATTTATTTATTTATATCCGTTTCATGTTTATACATATATCTATAAAGTTTATTTATTATTTAAATCCAGTCAAAATACATCACAAGTAATCATCGCATGGATTACTTATCTGGCTAGGCGATCACTCGTAATCTTGGTCCGATCTGTCAAAAAAATAATAACACAGGGTCAGAACCGCTATTTTCGGAACTTTCAACTCATCTATAAAAACTTCTGGACCTTTCCGGAATACACGAAACCTCTTTGATACTACAGTTCAAGCTTCATTACTCTAATATGTGGTCATATACTGTTCTAAACTAGCTAGATGGTTCATATTCTCATTTTACGCGTTTGCTGTAAAACTTATGGAAAAGTTTCCGCAAATGCTACGGAAGGGTCTTGAACCCTCCGAATAATTCCAGAATTACTTAATTACCCTCGCAATATCATATCTATATCATCTTCATGATTATAGTCATCTACGCTCAGTCGCGCGAGAAACTCCGTTTTACAGGAAACTCGCTAATCCTACCGGATTGATCAAATCTAATCCGTTTCTCCCTGGATTCTACCACATTAATCATTTTAACATATTAAATCACATCCGATTAACATCATGGCAATTCACTAAACTACGGAATTACTAGAAGCATCCGAATATAAACTGTAAACTTTAAAATAACAAATTCTAAACGGTGAGTCGTACTAAAATTCCGAGGCCATATTCGGACTCCTATCGGCCATACGAATGTGCTTGTGCCGTCGAAATTCCGATCGGAGTTACTGTTCATCTAGGTATATTATTTATGTGCGGGTTCTTTCCTCGTTTCATGTGCAACCGGCCGCTGTTCGGTGAAATTGATTCCGCATACTCGTAGTACTCGTCGATAGCCGATGAACCGGTATCAGGAACCTCAAAACTGCGCCCTTCTCCTCCTTCCTGCCGCCATTCCCGGCGTCCTCTAAACCATCACCGACCACCACCGGATGCGTGGACGCACTTTTTTGTGCTGGTGTGCCGGCCGGCAGTGGTCGGCTGGCCGCCGGCGCTACCCACCTTCTTCCTTTCTCTCTCGCACGTCATGCTCTATATTCTCTCTTTCTTTTTTCCTCTTCTTTTCTGTATTAGGCAATAATAATAATAATAATAATAATATAATAATAATAATAATAATAATAATAATAATAATAATAATAATAATAATAATATAATAATAATAATAATAATAACAAATATCTAAAATCCGAAAATGACTAAAATACCCCCACTATGAAGGGTATTTTAGGAAATCACCACTTTTGAAGCCCTTCTGGCACAATTATCGAAATGTATTCAACGCGAAAGTTGTTCGTCTCAGAAAAAAGTATGATGGTTCAAGAATCGACTCGATCAGAGTTCGTTTGCTAATTCGTGCCCAAAATTGTAAACTTTATGCGTATACTAAATATCGCGTAATTGATTCTTGAGACGATGAGTCTTCTGACGTGACAACTCTCCACTGTATAATATTCTGACCCATAATACATCGCTTGAACTCTTATTCTTCATCTTCGTCCCGTTCCCGAGTCTATAACGCCTGTCTGGGAATCTTCTAGAATAGTCCCGAAAATCTGGGATTTTACACCAGGCTAACAAGAAGTTCAAGGGGAAATGCTACAACTGTGGAAAGAGCAGTCATATGGCAAAGGACTGCAGAAACAAGAAGTCTCAGGACAAGGGCAAGAAAAAAAAATGAGGCTTGCGTCACTAAAGATGAGCAGCTGACTGATGAGATCTCAGAGATGAACCTATCAGCAGTGGTAACTGAAGCCAACTTGGTTGGGAATCCGAGAGAATGGTGGGTAGACACTGGCTACTCGTCATATCCGTACAGATAGCAAGATGTTTTCCTTGTATCAGAAGGTCGATGGTGGCGACGTCTAATGATGGGAAACTCGTCTACCTCTCAGGTGGTTGGACAAGGCACAGTGGTTCTGAAGATGACATTCGGGAAGGAGCTCATATTGACGAATGTATTGCATGTTCCAGATATTCGAAAGAACTTGGTCTCGGGCTCTCTCCTTAGTAAAGCTGGTTTTAAACTTGTATTTGTTTCTGACAAGTTTGTAATGACTAAGAATGATATGTATATAGGAAAAGGATACCTCACCGAGGGCCTTTTCAAACTCAATGTAATGATTGTCAATCGTGCTATTAATAAAGCTAATACTTTTGCTTATATTATTGAGTCACAAAATGTATGGCATGAGAGGTTAGGACATGTTAATTATGATACAATGCGTAAATTAATTAACATGGACCTTATACCTAAATTTTCAATAGATAGCCAACATAAGTGTGAGGCATGTGTTGAAGCAAAAAATACATAGAACATCATTTCATTACATAGAATGCAGTTCTGAACCCTTAGAACTTGTTCACACTGACGTGTATGATATGAATATTGTGCAAATAGGAGGCGATAAAAAGTACTTTATCACTTTTATCAATGATAGCATAAGATTCAGTTATGTGTATTTGCTGAGGAGCAAAGATGAAGCTATTGAGAGCTTTATACCCTATAAGAAAGAGATGAAAATCAACTTGGCAAGAAAATCAAAAGAATCAGGAGTGATAGAGGTGGTGAATATGTTTCACCATTCGATGAATATTGTTCTATGTACGGAATTATTCACGAAACCATTGTTCCTTATTCTCCTTAACAAAACGGCATTGCTGAGCGTAAAAACCGAACGTTGAAGGAAATGATGAACGCTATGTTGACAAGTTCTGGTTTACCCCGGAACTTGTGGAGGGAAGTCCTACTTTCCGCGAACTACATTTTAAACATGCTTCCTCACAGAAGATTGGACAAGACACCATATTAGTTGTGGAAAAGTCACCTACCTTCCTACAAATACCTAAAAGTGTGGGGGTGTCTTGCCAAAGTAATGGTTCCTAAACCTAAAAGGTTAGAATATGACCCAAACTGTTGATTGTATATTCATTGGATATGCTCGCAAGAGTAGTGTGTATCGATTCTTGGTACACAAGTCAGAGATTCCTGACATCAATCCGAATATAATAATTGAGTCAAAGAATGCAATATTTTTTGAAGAGACATTTCCTTGCAAGGAAAGACAAAGAACTGAGTCTCTCAGAAGAACGATTGATACTATTAAAGATAGTGCTCATGTTGACCAAGAATCAGAACTGTTGGACAATTATGACCCATAGCATCACTATTTATACAAAACACGGTGTTATTGTACAAATTAACTATGTAACAAAGGAAATTGCTATTTTATCATTTGTAATTGGATTACTAAGATATATAAATGATAGAAGTCCTTATGATTAGTTCCGGATTGAGATGATATGAGACAGTATCAATCCATAAAGGTTTAATCATTAAACATCCCTAGTCGTAGTATTATCAAGATTGAACATCGATAATACAGAATAGACTAGTATTGCACTTGTGCGCGTTGTGAGGGCATAACGGCATAGTTCTCATATATTTAAGTGTTGGATACTTATGCAAGTGCGATAGGAGGTTGTGTTTTACCGATGGTACGAAAAATAGCTTCGCTCTGGATAGACCCCATGGAATCCCATTGGTAGTATGTCTGTGTGTCTATGGGAGTCTACTTCAGGGTAGGTGTATTTGGTCTTAACCTGAGACTTACACCGCTAATACTTACGACAATCAATATACTTTGGTTTTGGTCATCCAAGGCTTTAACCGGTTCTGTGTACGCCTCTTCTGGGTATATTGAGAATCGTAGTGTATTGGGAATGATGTCGAGATGGAAGTATCACTTCAGACATATGGAGATGATGATCATGAAGGATAAGTAACTGGTGCTCTTATATGCTGCAGCTATCGGGATATTATGACAAGGTAATGTTTATCCGATTATAGAGAGTAGTTACCAGAGATCCGACATGTACTTTGTACGGGGCAGACACATTCCCAGCCACAGGCCTAGCACGTGACATCTGATACTGGATCGATATAAACAATACTACGTATACTATGTCTAACGTAGATAGTATATTCCTTTAAGAATATTTCTGGAGAATTGGGTAGGCACGGTGCTTTGCTAGAAGCCAACCATGTCTTGTAAATCGGTAAAAATGTAGTACTAGATACGTACGTGTTCGGATAGTCCGACGACCGGATTTACTGCCAATATATCCGGGGATCTCATGGGTCGCTTCCCGAAGATTCACTGATGACGTATGACTCGCACTTTATTAATCTGGGATTAATTGGATGAGAGAGAAAATTAATCTGGGATGAATTATAGAGATATTTTATCTAGGATAGAATATTATTTAAAGAGAGAAAACGATTAATTTGGAATTAATCGATAAAATAATATATTCGATATATTAAACGAAATTGGATTTCGACGCGGAATTAAAATCTGATTTTAATTCGGGAAAATGAGTTAATTTAGAATTAATTCATTAGCGACGTGAATAGTAATTTTGCTAGGTATAATTATTTAATTAAATTTGATTTAATTACGTCGCAACGGAAATTCATTAATTCGGAATTAGCGAACCCGAGCCCGAGAGTGTTTGCGGGTCCACTCGTATTTCGAATCAAGCGGGGCCTACAAGTTACAACAAGCGTCAAATCAAAAAATTTGATTTAATTACGTCGCAATGGAAAATTCATTAATTTGGAATTAGCGAACCCGAGCCCGAGGTGTTTACGGGTCCACTCGTATTTCGAATCAAGCGGGGCCTACAAGTTACAACAAGCGTCAAATCAATAGTCATTCAAGTGATGGAAGTCTCATCACCTTTTGGTGATTGACATCTAGTCACTATTCATGAGTGATGTGAGTTGTTGGAAAGCTTTAATGCTTTTGCCTTTTGACTTTGGAAGTTGAATTTTTGGTATTAGATTTTGAAATCTAAAAACCCATTACACAACTTCTTCTACCTCCTCTCTTCTCTCCAACTCTCATCCAAGGGGCCAATCTTATTCTTTTCACCAATTTTTAGCTAGGCCGAAAATAGAAAAAGAAACTAGGAAGATTTGTGGCAAATCTTTCCAATGCTAGCACATGAAGAGTCATCCAAGGTGTTAGGGAAACCTTTCCCATTAGCATGGAATCAACATTTGAAGTTTGGAGCTTGAAGACTTCCATGGAGCATACAAGGGAGGCATGGCCGAATACATGAAGAAAGGAAGAAAATTTTTGTTCCTCAAAGTTTCTCACATCCGATCAAAGTAAGTATTTTGCAACTCAACTTTGTTGTATTCACACGTATTTCTTGCTTAATATTTATCTTGGCACACCTAGAAACTCCAACAATGGTATCAGAGCCTTGATTAAGCATGAAATTGGAAATTAGGGTTTTAACTTTAAAATTGGGCAAAATTGATTTGAGCATGTTTGAGTGAAATTGATTGTTTGAGTATGCTTAAATTATTATAACATGGTGTTATGCATTGTCAATTTGATGAAAATTGGATTGGATAAATTTTCCCCAATTGTTTAGGCTTGGCCGAAAGTTTAGGGTTCCCTAAGGTCATGGCAAATTTTATTCTTTTGATCATTGGATGAATTGGAAGACTTGAGATATATTAGTTTGTGATGAAATCAAAATTGATATGAAAAATTCCCCATAGAAGCATGGAATGATGTTGATTTTTTGATTTAATGATGTTGGACATATGTTGATGATAATTAGCATAATTAATTGTACAAATCTGTGTTTTGGAAAAGGGCAAAGGCTTCTGGGGTGTAGAAAAGGGCAAAGGCAAAATCATCACGATCTTCTAGGAAGACAAAGGACATATCCCAAGATATCTGCTAAGAATATGGCAAACGGGGTTACTGGAAGCGTAACTTCCGTATGGACAAGGCAGACATGAAAGAATAGAAGGCAGGGCAAGGCTCTGACTTCAAATATGTTTGTCATAAACATGTTCACTACTAATATTAAAATTGGATTTTAGATACTAAATGTGGAACATATATATGTACTGATTTGCAGCATCTGCTGATAAGTAGGATACTGATTTCATATGAGATCGTTCTACGAGTTGGAAACGGGACGAGAGTCGTTGTGTTAACCGTAGATACCTACGTTTAGATACTACCCTTCGGGTGTGTACTTAAATTAGCAAACTGTTATAATATAACTGGTTTGACTAGAAACATTATCTCTATATCAGAGTTTAACCCCGTTGCGAGTATACCTTTATATTCCAGAACACTAAGTGTCTTATTTATAAAAATGATATTGAGATAAACACATTAGATGTGAATAACAATATTTATATTTTGAATATAAATAAATCTCAAACTTATAACATGACAAACAAGTAGCTCATACTGATTTGATCAGATAAGACTAATTTGTGGCAGTGTTGTCTGTGACACATTTAACAAGACTCGTATATCCACACTTTTGAAGAGAGGATACTAGGACGGATTTGATTCTATTCAAATGGTGTCTACGAATCTAGTTTATTAGGAAAAGTACCTAAAATACCTTTTACTTGGTAGAAGTGTAAATTCCACCGATCTGTTAGCCCTTATTCATAGTGACGTAAGTGGGCCCATATCTAGCTAGGATAGAGGTGGATATGAATACTTCGTAACCTTTACGGATGTGGCATCGCATTACGGTTATGTGTTTCTTATGAAACATAAATCAAAAACTTTCATAAAGTTTCGACAAAAAGTAGACAAACAGATCGGCTAAAGTATTACTTTGTCATGGTTAGACCATGATGAAAATACTTAAGAAATAAGTTTCTAAAATACTTGAAATAGTATAGTATTCTTTCAATGAGGACTCCTCCCGGAACACGTCAATTTGGCGGTATGTCTAAACGGAGAAACCAAATTTTGTTGGACATAGTAGGGTTAATCATGAGTCGCTCTGAGCTACCATTTTCCTTCAAGGGATACGTATTAAACAGTGCAATACTTATTTTGAATAAGGTTCCATGTAAATCTGTTTGACAGACTTCATATTAGATAAGAACAGGAAATAAACTGGGTTTTCTCACTCCTGAAGATTGGGAATACTGGGCATATGTTTGGATGAAACCAAACTAGAACCCAAATTGGATAAGTGCCTATCCGTAATAGGTTGTCCTAGGGAAACCAAAGTATAGTACTGATACAACTCACAAGAGAATAACTTTAATTGTTGCTCACCATGCGGTTTTCCTAAGAGGAATACCTATATGCAGTGGTAAGTGGGAGGATTGTAAAACTCGATGAAAATTGGAGAAATACTATTCCATCCACTGAATCCCAATGGAACACAAACAGTTCATCAAGGATGAAACTGTACTATAATCTTCAAATACACAAGAATTGCGTAGTTGGAGAGAGTCAGAAGACAACATGGAAGGTATGGGTTTCTGATCTCACCTCATAAAGATGTCAATCTTATTGAGAAAACTGACTATGTATGAGGAAGTGATACAAGGTATCGACTAGCTTTCATGGTAAGGTACCATGATATCCGAAATGGATTCCATGTATACCAACCATGCTTGGACACTGGTTGTTGTATCGTAACACATTATGTCTGTTGGTACTATTAAGGTCTTCAAGGAAGACATACGTGGATGTCAATAAAACAAATGCACATAGCTAGGCTTGTACAGAAAGGGTATCGTCATCAACATAGTGTTGATTACGATGAATCCTTTTATCTGTTGCCATGTTCAAATCCATTTGGATAATGCTTGCTAATGCTGCATGTTTCATTTATGAAATATGGCAGCAGAACATCAAGATCGTTTTCCTTAATGGAAACCTTTTGGAGGATGTTTATCAACATCCTAACGGTTTTGTCGTACCAAAACAAGCAAACAGGGTTTGCGAGTTAATTCGATCCATGTATGGATTGAAGCAAGCATTACGTTATTGGAACTATATCGTTATTGATATAATCATAATGGTGTATGATTTAATTCAAAATGAATTTGATTCTTCTGTATATGAGGAGGTTAGTGGGAGCATACTGACAATCAATGTCCTATATAATGATGATATATTATTTCTTGGAAATGATATTCCCATATAACAACCGGTGAAAGCTTGGCTTTCATGGAAATTCTCTGTAGAATTCTTGGGAGAAACAAATTTTATTCTAGGAATAAGGATCTACTGGTAAGATCTAAAAGTTGTTGACACTCTCTGAGTACTCGTACATTGAAATAAATATACGTGACCTGGTGTCTCATATGCTTTGAGCATATGGAGTCACAATCAGACAATCCAAGTGAAAGTCGTTGGATTGATGTTAAGAACATCCTTTAGTATCTTAGATGAACTAAGGATGTTGTCTTATACTATGGAGAATGAGAACTTGAAGTGACTAGGTTCATTGCTGCAAGTTTCCAAACTGACAAAGATGACTATAAGTCGCAAAACGATACTATATAGTTTGAATAACGGAACAGTGAGCTGAAAATCTTCCAAGCAAGATACGGTTACCAAATAAATAACAAAAGCGGAACTTTGTTGCAACTGTCGCAGCAATTGTAGCATCTTGGATCTAAATAATTCTAATTAGATTAGAAATAATTATGTTAACAGCTGAGCTAGGCTACAGCACAGGCTAAAGAATTAACGGTCTCATCAGAGATCTGGTATGTACTTTAAATTATTTTCATCTGATTCGTCGGATCATATATCGTGGCGTTGTGATGATCGAATAAATCGCATAAGATGATAACCTTTTAAATCCGCAGACGAAAGCTGTTTCTCAGTAGAAGTTTGAGCCACCCGTACATAGTTCAGGTGTAAGACACCTGAGTGATTGGCTATAGGCCAAGTGGGAGATTGTTGGACAATTATGACCCATAGCATCACTATTTATACAAAATACGGTGTTATTGTACAAATTAACTATGTAACAAAGGAAATTGCTCTTTTATCATTTGTAATTGGATTACCAAGATATATAAATGATAGAAGTCATTATGATTAGTTTCGGATTGAGATGATATGAGACAGTATCAATCCATAAAGTTTTAATCATTAAATATCCCTAGTCGTAGTACTATCGAGATTGGACATCGATAATGCGGAATAGACTAGTATTGCACTTGTGCGCGTTGTGAGGGCATAACGTCATAGTTCTCATATATTTAAGAATTGCATACTTTTGCAAGTGCGATAGGAGGTTGTGTTTTACCGATGGTACAGAAAATAGCTTCGCTCTCCCGCAGAATCCAATAGGTAGTATGTCTGTGAGTCTATGGGAGTCCGCTTCAGGGTAGGTGTATTTGGTCTTAACCTGAGACTTACACCGCTTCAGGGCTTTAACCGGTTCTGTGTACCCCTCTTCTGGGTATATTGAGAATCGTAGTGTATTGGGTGTGATGTCGAGATGGAAGTATCACTTCAAACATATGGAGATGATGATCACGTAGGATACGTAACTGGTGCTCTTATTTGCTGCAGCTATCGGGATATTATGACAAGATCATGTTTTTTCGATTATAGAGATTAGTTACCAGAGATCCGACATGTACTTCGTACGGGGTAGACACATTCCCAGCCCCAGGCCTAGCACGTAACATCTGATACTGGATCAATATACACAATACTACGTATACTACGCCTAACATAGATCGTATATTCCTTTAAGAATATTTCTTGAGAATTGGGTAGACACGGTGCTTTGCTAGAAGCCAACCATGTCTTGTAAATCGGTAAAAATGTAGTACTAGGTACGTATGTGTTCGGATAGTCCGACGACGGATTTACTTCCAGTATATCCGGGAATCTCATGGGTCACTTCCCGAAGATTCACAGATGACATATGACTCGCACTTTATTAATCTGGGATTAATTGGATAAGAGAGAAAATTAATCTGGGATTAATTATGGAGATATTTTATCTATGATAAAATATTATTTAAAGAGAGGGAACAATTAATTTGGAATTAATCGATAAAATAATATATTCGATATATTAAACGAAATGGATTTCGATGCGGAATTAAAATCGGATTTTAATTCGGGCAAACGAGTTAATTTAGAATTAATTCGTTAGCGACGTGAATAGTAATTTTGGTAGGCATAATTATTTAATTAAATTTGATTTAATTACGTCGCAACGAAAAATTCATTAATTCGGAATTAGCGAACCCGAGCCCGAGAGTGTTTGCGGGCCTATTCGCATTTCGAATCAAACAGAGGCCACAAGTCACATCAAGCGTCAAATCAATAGTCATTCAAGTGATGGAAGTCTCATCACCTTTTGGTGATTGATATCTAGTCACTATTCATGAGTGATGTGAGTTGTTGGAAGTCTTTAATGCCTTTTGCCTTTTGACTTTGGAAGTTGAATTTTTGGTATTAGATTTTTGAAATCTAAAAACCCATTACACAACTTCTTCTCCCTCCTCTTTTCTCTCCAACTCTCGTCCAAGGGGCCAAGCTTCTTCTTTTCACCAATTTTTGGCTAGGCCGAAAATAGAAGAAGAAACTAGGAAGATTTGTGGTAAATTTTTCCAATGCTAGCACATGAAGAGTCATTCAAGGTGTTATGGAAACCTTTCCAATGAGCATGGAATCAACATTTGAAGCTTGGAGCTTGAAGACTTCCATGGAGCACACAAGGGAGGCATGGCCGAATACATGAAGAAAGGAAGAAAATTTTTGTTCTTCAAAGCTTCTCACATCCGATCAAAGTAAGTATTCTGCAACTCAACTTTGATGTATTCACACTTATTTCTTGCTTAATATTGATTTTGGCACACCTAGAAACTCCAACAATGGTATCAGAGCCTTGATTAAGCATGAAATTGGAAATTAGGGTTCTTAACTTTAAAATTGGGCAAAATTGATTTAAGCATGTTTGAGTGAAGTTGATTGTTTGAGTATGCTTAAATTATTATAACATGGTGTTATGCATTGTCAATTTGATGAAAATTGGATTGGATAAATTTTCCCCAATTGTTTAGGCTTGGCCGAAAGTTTAGGGTTACCTAAGGTCATGGCAAATTTTTTTCTTTTGATCATTGGATGAATTGGAAGACTTGAGATATATTAGTTTGTGATGAAATCAAAATTGATATGAAAAATTCCCCATTGCCGTGAGCCATAGAAGCATGGAATGATGTTGATTTTTTGATTCAATGATGTTGGACATATGTTGATGATAATGAGCACAATTAATTATACAAATCTGTGTTTTGGAAATGTTAATTTGGTTAATTAATTATGGCATACACTTTGGTTAATTGAATTATAAAATTTGGAATTTTGGTAATTTAATTAATTGGGCCAAATTTGGAATTGGGCTTGTAAAAGTTGTAATTGGGCTTAATGGGCTTGGTTGGGCCAAGTATGGTTTAGGTTAATTGGTTGGATCCAATTGGGCCCAGAACCATATCCATAAAGTCCAAATATAACTATTGGGCCTTTAAAGTTTAATTGGGCCTAATGGGCCTAAATTGGTTTCTTGGCAAATAAGGGTGATTCTTTAAATGGGCTTTGGTATTTGGGTTTGACCCATATTGACCAAAAGTCCATGCCTTAAGAAATTAATTGAAAGCCCATTGGACTTTAATTAAACGACATTGGATGTTTATTGGGCTTTGAGACCCGTTTAGATTAGATTTAGAATCTAAGTCGTAAAGCACATTTAAAAGTGTAATTATTTGATTTGGAATTAAATAAATGAATTAGTATTAAATACAAGTTAAATTGGATTTGATGTTGTAGTTTAATATAATTCAAGAATTCGTACTTTGAGTACTTATTCGCAAAATGAGTTTGACTCGCGCAAAATCAAATCGTTGTTTGAACATTAGATGGTCATTAATTTCATATTAATTAATTGGATTAGATTGATTGATAACATACTTGTGTGAATACATGGATGTGATGTATGAATAATGTATATCATATGGATATTAGATGGGTGAGGGCAATTTTGGAAATTATTGTAATAAATTTAGAATTTATTTAAATTAGACCTGCGTGTCCAGCCTTATCTCTCTTAACTCTTTGTATTTCTCTTCTCACCTATTCTCCTCAATGTAAATGAGGTTTCTTTAGAAGTGTTATGTAATTGGGCAGAAGTTGTGCTAGATGGAGAGAGGAAATGGAGAGATTTATTCTATGAACAATGTGTTTTAAGTATCCATCTGCATATCATTATTATTTTATTAAACGCACTTTATTATGTATTTAGAATGCATGTTTAAGGGTGTATGATGATGAGACCTTACAAAGATAATAAATTGATTGCCAATTTACGTAAAAACCCTCAAAACATATTAAGTGTTTTTCCTTCCATTGAGTGATTCTTACTCAAGATCCAAGATTGGCACTGGTTTGTTGGCCAAAGTCAAGACCTTTGTCTGTCGCGGATGTGTTTGAATCATGAAGGCTTTGTTCCATATCGGTGTCTTGTTCAAGTTGTGATTTGTTGGCCAAAGTCAAGATCACTTCTTGTCCATCGACATTGATTACGAAGCTTTCCAAAGTCAATGGGTTCCGCTTAACTGGGATCATTAAGTTTGTTGTGCCAAAGCCAAGACTTAATTGATTTAGAGGAAAAAGATTAGGGAATATATTGGATATATTGGCATAAATAAGATATATGTTTCGGACTTAGATGTCCACCTATTGAATCTAGGAATTGGATGGGATCCAATTGATCTTAAAGATCTACCTAGTTAAGTATCATACAATTTGTTGGCCAAAGTCAAGATTGTGTGTTAATTAACGGGATCATAGCCCACTAGGAAACTAGGTTTCTCGAGTACTCAACAGAGGGTTAGAGGCTCGCCGAAAAATAGTGGGAGGCAAGTATTAGATTTGTAATTTCGTTTAGATACTTGCCATACGCGCTCATTTCATTATTCGTCAATATATACAAACGTTGTTTTATTAAACAGTTGGACAGTATTCAAACTAATTTAATAAATAGTTGATTTTATAATTGGATTATAGTAATCAATATAATTGAATTAACCAATTAAAAGTATAGTTGATTATATAGTTGGACTATAGTAATCATTATATATAAAAGTACCTCAAATCATTGATTAAATAGTTGGACTATTAAAATCAAGATAAAACTGAAAGATTGAGCATTTAAAACATAATCTTGGATGAAAATGTATTTAAATGGTTTAATCTTCATATTGGGAATAAAACCTCATGATAGTCATGAGAATCGAGAAGTTATTTTATTTGATAAAATGACATCTCGAGCCTAAGCCCAGAGTTAAGCAAATAGTAGAGCATGATCTTTGGAAGATTCATGTGATGATAACCTTAGTGCTTAATCCATTATCCTTGCCATAATGACTCCTTAATTTCGTCGTCATAACTAAGGATTAGATATTTAAACCATGATGTTGAAATTGAAGGATCTTTATGGGTCTATACTTAGATCTTAGAAGCATTAATGGCAATAGAAAACTATTGGAGAGTTAATAGCTATGCTCAAGTAGCCAAAGCCAAAGTTTGCAATAAGGCAAGAAGCGCAAGACATATCTTACTTCGATATCCCAGAAGGCCAACGCTTGGCTGAAGGCTTCTGGGGTGTAGAAAAGGGCAAAGGCAAAATCATCACGGTCTTCTAGGAAGACAAAGGACAATCCCAATATGTCTGCTAAGAATATGGCAAACGGGGTTACTGGAAGCGTAACTTCCGTATGGACAAGGCAGACATGAAGGAATAGAAGGCAGGGCAAGACTCTGACTTCAAATATATTTGTCATAAACATGTTCACTACTAGTATTAAAATTGGATTTTAGTTACTAAATGTGGAACATATCTATGTACTGATTTGCAGCATCTGCTGATAAGTAGGATACTGATTTCAGATGAGATCGTTCTACGAGTTGGAAACGGGACGAGAGTCGCTGTGTTAACCGTAGATACCTAAGTTTAGGACTACCTTCGGGTGTACTTAAATTAGGAAACCGTTATAATGTAACTAGTTTGACTAGAAACATTATCTCTATTTCAGGGTTTAAGCTGTTGCGGGTATACCTTTATATTCCAGAACACTAAAGTGTTTTATTTATAAAGATGATATTCAGATAAACACATTAGATGTGAATAACAATATTATATTTTGATTATAAATAAATCTCAAACTATAACATGACAAACAAGTAGCTCATACTGATTTGATCAGATAAGACTAATTTGTGGCAGTGTTGTCTGGGACACATTAAACAAGACTCGTATATCCACACTTTTGAAGAGTGGATACTAGGACAGATTTGATTCTATTCAAATGATGTCTACGAATTTAGTTTATTAGGTAAAGTACCTAAAATACCTTTTACTTGGTAGAAGTGTAAATGCCACCGATCTGTTAGCCCTTGTTCATAGTGACCTAAGTGGGCCCATATCTAGCTAGGCTAGAGGTGGATATGAATACTTCGTAACCTTTACGGATGTGGCATCGCATTACGGTTATGTGTTTCTAATGAAACATAAATCAGAAAGTTTCGACATGAAGTAGACAAAGAGATTGGCTAAAGTATTACTTCGTCACGGTTAGACCATGATGAAAATACTTAAGCAATAAGTTTCTAGAATACTTGAAAGAGTATAGTATTCTTTCAATGATTACTCCTCCCGAAACACGTCAATTTGACGGTATGTCCAAACGGAGAAACCGGATTTTGTTGGCATAGTAAGGTTAATCATGAGTCGATCTGAGCTAACCATTTTCCTTCAAGGGATATGCATTAAACAGTGCAATACTTATTTTGAATAAGGTTCCATGTAAATCTGTTTGACAGACATCATATTAGATATGAAAAGGAAAAAAACTGGGTTTTCTCACTCCTGAAGATTTGGGAATAGTGGGCATATGTTTCTATGATACCAAACTAGAACCCAAATTGGATAAGTGCCTATCCGTAATTGGTTGTCCTAGGGAAACCAAAATATAGTACTTATACAACTCACAAGAGAACAATTTTAATTGTTGCTCACCATGCGATTTTCCTAAGAGGAATACCTAAATGCAGTGGTAAGTGGGAGGATTGTAAAACTCGATGAAAATCTGAGTAATACTATTCCATCCACTGAATCCCAATGGAACACAAATAGTTCATCAAGGATGAAATTGTACCATAATCTTCAAATACACAAGAATTGCGTAGTCGGAGAAAGTCAGAAGACAACCTGAGAGGTATGGGTTTCTGATCTCACCTCATAAAGATGTCAATTTTATTGAGAAAACTGACTACGTATGAGGAAGTGATACAAGGTATCGACTACCTTTCATGGCAAGGTACCATGACATCCGAAATGGATTCCATGTATACCAACCATATTTAGACACTAGTTGTTGTACCGTAAGACATTGTGTCTGTTGGTACTATTAAGGTCTTCAAGGAAGACATACGTGGATGGCAACAAACAAATGCACATAGCTAGGCTTGTACAGAAAGGGTATCGTCATTAACATAGTGTGATTATGACAAATCTTTTTATTCGTTGCCATGGTCAAATCCATTTGGATAATTCTTACTAATGCTGCATGTTTCATTTATGAAATATGGCAGCAGAATGTCAAGATCATTTTCCTTAACGGAAACCTTTTGGAGGATGTTTATCAACATACTAAAGGTTTTATCATACCAAAACAAGCAAATAGGGTTTGGGAGTTAATTCGATCCATTTATGGATTGAAGCAAGCATTACGTTCTTGGAACTATATCGTTATTGATATAATCATAATAGTGTATGATTTAATTCAAAACGAATTTGATTCTTCTGTATATAAGGAGATTAGTGTGAGCGCACTGACAGTAAATGTCCTATATAATGATGATATATCATTTCTTGTAAATGATATTCCCATATAACAATCGGTGAAAGCTTACCTTTCATGGAAATTCTCCGTAGAATTCTTAGGAGAAACAACTTTTATTCTATGAATAAAGATCAAATGGGTAAGATCTAAAAGTTGTTGACACTCTCTGAGTACTCGTACATTGAAATAAATGTACGTGACCTGGTGTCTCATATGCTTTGAGCATATGGAGTCACAATCAGGCAATCCAAGTGAAAGTCAATGGATTGAAGTTATAACATCCTTTAGTATCTTAGATGAACTAAGGATGATGTCTTATACTATGGAGAATGAGAACTTGAAGTGACTAGGTTCACTACTGCAAGTTTCCAAATCGACAAAGATGACTATAACTCGTAAAACGGTACTATATAGTTTGAATAACGGAACAGTGAGCTGAAAATCTTCCAAGCAAGATACTGTTACCAAATAAACAACAAAAGCGGAACTTTACTGCAACTGTCGCAGCAATAGTAGCATCTTGGATCTAAATAATTCTAATTAGATTAGAAATAATTCTCTTAGCAGCTGAGCTAGGCTACAACACAGGCTAAAGAATTAACGGTCTCATCAGAGATCCGGTATGTACTTTAAATTATTTTCATCTGATTCGTCGGATCATACATCGTGGCGATGTGATGATCGAATAAATCGCATCAGATGATAACCTTTTAAATCCGCAGACGAAAGCTGTTTCTCAGCGGAAGTTTGAGCCACCCGTACATAGTTCAGGTGTAAGACACCTGTGTGATTGGCTATAGACCAAGTGGGAGATTGTTGGACAATTATGACCCATAGCATCACTATTTATACAAAACACGGTGTTATTGTACAAATTAACTATGTAACAAAGGAAATTGCTCTTTTATCATTTTAATTGGATTACCAAGATATATAAATGATAGAAGTCCTTATGATTAGTTCCAGATTGAGATGATATGAGACAGTTTCAATCCATAAAGGTTTAATCATTAAACATCCTAGTCATAGTATTATCGAGATTGGACATCGATAATGTGGAATAGACTAGTATTGCACTTGTGCGCGTTGTGAGGGCATAACGTCATAGTTCTCATATATTAAAAGTATTGGATACTTATGTAAGTGCGATAGAAGGTTGTGTTTTACCGATGGTACGGAAAACAGCTTCGCTCTGGATAGACCCCGTGGAATCCCATTGGTAGTATGTCTGTGAGTCTTTGGGAGTCCGCTTTAGGGAAGGTGTATTTGGTCTTAACCTGAGACTTACACCGTTAATACTTGCGACAATCAATATACTTTGGTTTTGGTCGTCCAGGGCTTTAACCCGTTCTGTGTACGCCTCTTTTGGGTATATTGATAATCGTAGTGTATTGGGTGTGATGTCGAGACGGAAGTATCACTTCAGACATATGGAGATGATGATCATGTAGGATACGAAACTGGTGCTCTTATATGCTGCAGCTATCGGGATATTATGACAATGTCATGTTTATCCGATTATAGAGACTAGTTACCAGAGATCCTACATGTGCTTCGTATGGGGCAGACACATTCCCAGCCCCAGGCCTAGCACGTGACATCCGATACTGGATCGATATACACAATATTACGTATACTACGCCTGACATAGATCGTATATTCCTTTAAGAATATTTCTGGAGAATTGGGTAGGCACGGTGCTTTGCAAGAAGCTAACCATGTCTTGTAAATCGGTAAAAATGTAGTACTAGGTACGTACGTGTTCAGATAGTCCGATGACCGGATTTACTGCTAATATATCTGGGGATCTCATGGGTCGCTTCCCGAAGATTCACCGATGATGTATGACTCGCACTTTATTAATCTGGGATTAATTGGATGAGAGAGAAAATTAATCTGGGATTAATTACGGAGATATTTTATCTAGGATAAAATATTATTTAAAGAGAGAGAACGATTAATTTGGAATTAATCGATAAAATAATATATTCGATATATTAAACGAAATTGGATTTCGACTCGGAATTTAAATCAGATATTAATTCGGACAAACGAGTTAATTTAGAATTAATTCGTTAGCGATGTGAATAGTAATTTTGCTACGCATAATTATTTAATTAAATTTGATTTAATTACATCGCAACGGAAAATTCGTTAATTCGGAATTAGCGAACCCGAGCCCGAGAGTGTTTGCGTGCCCACTCGCATTTTGAATCAAGCAGAGCTCACAAGTCACATCAAGCGTCAAATCAATAGTCATTCAAGTGATGGAAGTCTCATCAACTTTTGGTGATTGACATCTAGACACTATTCATGAGTGATGTGAGTTTTTGGAAGGCTTTAATGTCTTTTGCCTTTTGACTTTGGAAGTTGAATTTTTGGTATTAGATTTTTGAAATCTAAAAACCCATTACACAACTTCTTCTCCCTCCTCTCTTCTCTCCAACTCTCGGCCAAGGGGCCAATCTTCTTCTTTTCACCAATTTTTTGCTAGGCCGAAAATAGAAGAAGAAACTAGGAAGATTTGTGCCAAATCTTTCCAATGCTAGCACATGAAGAGTCATCCAAGGTGTTAGGAAAACCTTTCCCATGAGCATGGAATCAACATTTGAAGCTTGGAGCTTGAAGACTTCTATGGAGCACACAAGGGAGGCATGGCCGAATACATGAAGAAAGGAAGAAAATTTTTGTTCTTCAAAGCTTCTCACATCCGATCAAAGTAAGTATTCTGCAACTCAACTTTGATGTATTCACACTTATTTCTTGCTTAATATTGATCTTGGCACACCTAGAAACTCCAACAAGAACAATATGAAAACGATGAGACAATCGAACCAAGACGTAGCAAAATAGCTAGAACGTCTAAGTCATTTGGTCCCGATTTTCTGACATACTTGTTGGAAAATTAGCTTCAAACCTATAAAGAAGCTATGTCTTCTCCGGAGGCATCTCTGTGAAAAGAGAGTGAGATTGATTCAATCCTACAGAACCATACTTGGGAGTTGGTTGATCTTCCTCCAGGTTGTAAGCCTCTGGGCTACAAATGGATATTCAAATGGAAGATGAAAATGGATGGATCTATAGATAAGTACAAGGCAAGACTTGTCATAAAAGGTTATAGACAAAATGAAGGCCTTGATTACTTTGACACATATTCACCAGTGACTCGTATCACATCGATAAGAATGCTCATAGCCATAGCAGCTATATTTGGTCTTGAAATACATCAAATGGATGTAAAGATGGCATTCTTGAATGGTGAATTGGATGGAGAGATTTACATGGAACAACTAGAAGAGTTTAACGTTCCTGAACAAGAACAAAAGATGTGTAAAATTGTAAAATCTTTGTACGGATTAAAACAAGCACCTAAACAATGACATGAGAAATTTGACAAAGAGATGTTGTCAAGTGGGTTCAAAATCAATGAGTGTGATAAGTGTGTGTACACCAAATCAACTCAAAAAGTATATGTCATTATGTGTCTCTATGTAGATGATATGCTGATAATTGGTAGTAATCATGAGATGATTCAGTCTACCAAAAATATATTATCCAGCAGATTTGATATGAAAGATTTGGGAATAGCTGATGTGATTCTAGGAATTAAGATTTCTAGGACATCATACGGATATATATTATCTCAAACTCATTATATTGAGAAGATACTTGAGAAATATATCAAAGATGATTTAAATATGGCTAGAACTCTTATAGACCAAACTCTTCATCTATCAAAGAATACTGGCTCAAGGATATCACAATTAGAGTACTCGAGAATCATCAGAAGTCTGATGTATCTCACGAATTGCACGCGACCTGATATCGCTCAAGCTGTGAACCGGTTTTGTAGATATGAGAGAAATATAGGACATAACCTCTGGAAATCCATAGTAAGAGTTTTGAGGTATCTGAGAGAAACTTCAAAATATGGGCTACATTATGAGAGATATCCTGCTGTTCTAGAGGGATACAGCGATGCTAACTGGATATCTGATACAGTGGATTCTAAATCTACGGGTGGATTTATTTTCACACTTGGTAGTTCAGTCGTGTCATGGAAATTCTCGAGGCAAACATGCATTGCTCGGTCTACTATGGAATCAGAGTTCATAGCGTTAGATAAAGCAGTGGAAGAAGTGGAATGGCTTCGAAACTTCCTGAAGGATATTCCTTGTTGGCCCAAACTGATACCAGTGATAAGTATACATTGTGGCAACCAATCGACAATTGGGATAGTCCAAAATGTAATATATAATGGTAAGTCTCGACACATACGTCAAAGACATAATACCATACGTCAACTGGTCTCAAGTGACACAATATCGATTGATATGTTAAGTCGAAGGAAAACCTAGAGGATCCACTAACTAAAGGTTTACCTCGAGAGCAAGTTGAGAAGTCATCGAGAGGAATGGGCTTGAAGCCTATAATCTAAGAATTATCACTGTTAGCTAACTGGAGATCCCAAGATCTAGGTTCAAAAGGGACAACAGAAACTTTGTGCAATTCAAAACAAGCACTGAAGAGTTTTATACTCTTTCTCATTCCGATAATGACGCTGAGTGCTGTCTATCATGGTCAGGATAAGCTAAGGCTTTTAATGATCACTATATTATGAGATGAATCCTAATGAGGGTAAAGACAAATTACCTCTTCATAGTAGATCACATATTTCAAGTGAGAAGTGAGCCCGCTTCCATGAGAACTTTTAAAGGCAGGTTACCCAAAAGTACTTGATGAATCCAGGACCGTTGTTCAAGGCCGAAATGAACACAATCGTATAACGGGAAATGGTCGAAGTAAAGCTGTGTGTTGGCAGTTGTCTTGGTTTACACCAATGGCAGAATAGTTCAAGACTATGGGTCACTGGTTTGCCAAGTAAATCTGATTGTCATTCACTAGGAAAGGTTCAAGGCGAAAGCTACCTATATCGATGCAGCTTTAGTTCACGGAAAACTCTCTCAAGTGTCTGCATGAATATTTAGAGAATTGTGGGGAATTGTAGAAAACTCTCCCAAAAGTACTTGATGTCCTTTGGATGGTACCCCAATAGGACATGGGCATATCGAACAGATTTCAAAACCTCGTTGGGAATGTCTCTGTATCGTCTAGCTTATGGAAAACCTTGTAATTTGCCTATAGAACTTGAGCATAAGGCATATTGGGCTATTAAAGCATTCCATTCAAACCTTGAAAATGTCAGTCATGAATATAAACAGTAATTAAATGAACTTGAAGAGTTAAGGAATGATTCATATGAGAATGCAATGCTAAAATTAACACATTTCATGATGGTGAATTTCACTAAAATATTTAAAATTGGTCAAAAATTTTACATTATAATTCTTGGCTTCATTTATTTCCTAGAAAATTATATTCCAAATGGAGTGGCCTATTTATTGTAAAGCACGTTTATCCATATGGAGCCATTGACATTGAAAATCCAAGGGAGGGTGATGTATTTAAAGTGAATGGATAATGTTTGAAACCATATTTAGAGTGTTCAAATTTTCAAGAGTATATTTTTCTTTCAAACCCAGTGTACTGTGATTAATGTATTTTTTTCCCCATTTTGTATTTGCCTAATTTTCATTTTTCTTGAGTTTTGCAGTATCTTTTTATTTATTTTTGTCAAAAACCCCCAGTTAAACAGCGGATAACGGTACTTCATGACTCTAAATCGATTCTTTCAATTTCCTAAGATTATTGATACCCTACAATCAAGGCATGTAAGAAACTATCACAAAACTTTATAATCATTTTCCTTCTCTCCCCCAAAATACGTTGATGAAAATTTACAAAATCGAAAGAATTAGGCTTCTGATGATCCATGGTAATCTTAGTGATATTCGTTGGGTAATTGAAGTAAGAGTTCGCTTGGCAGGTGAGTCATCTGACTCTTTCATTTCTTACATCTCTAGTTTAGGGAAAATCACATATGCTAAGAAACAGAGAGCTAAAGAAATATGTGTTTGTTATAAACGTGCACACTGGACGTGCCACACTCATTGTCATTCTTTAGGAATGGTGTTTGACAATCACGAAGATAAAATTCAGTTCATTAGAGATGACTTAAGTAAGGAGTCCTTGGATAATATATCATTGAATCTTGAGACACATATTAGTAGATATGTTCATTGAGTGATTTGCAATTTGCATACACAATCTCAAAAAGAACGATAACAATACAGTCTTGGGAATCTGACTTAAAAAGACCATGTTTGTCAATTTATAACAAAATTAGATGAGAAGCATATCTCTGACCCAAATAGGGCGTTTCAAACTGTTACTGGACATAAAACCAAAGGGAGATATAAGCCACAATCACAACTATCAGTACATATTTTCAAATTTATTACTTTGATTTCCTTTACTTTAAATTACTATTTTGATTTACTCTAATTTACTGTTTTGATTTCTTTTACTTTTGCCAATTGATAAGTGTGGTTTACACCCACTTATTCCTGTCTTACTATTTTGTTAGTTTTCGTATCATTTAATGTATTTTGTAGTTCTTTTATGTTTTATTTGTAGGAAGCATTGATACATTGATCTTAGGGTATTTGTAGGGGTTTGGAGACCATACGGATGCATCGAAAGTAAATGGGAAGAGCAGAAACACAAAAAGCATATATCTTGGGAGACTTCCACTCATTACTTCGCGTCATGCTTGTACGTCGCGACGTACATTCGAGAAATTTACATAAAAAAAAAAAAAAAAAAACCAGCAGCTTTGGCACCGCGGTGCCCCTCAGATAACCAAAAACACCAATTTTAGGGTTTTACATGCACAAGGTCTCCAAGGCTCTATTATTTAATCTAAGGAGGAAGCTAATACACAACACAAAACACATATTTTTAGAGATATCCAATGACGAAGATTGAAGAGCGACAAGAGGAGATGAAAACGGTGATGTTCGAAGAGGAAAAGATTCAATTTGGGTTTTATCTTCTAGTTTCTTTCTTAGAACTCTAATGATTTCCATTAGATTCATGACATGTTCCTATTGTTTTTATCTTTAGTCATGAACTAACTTCTTAGTTATGGAGAATGATATAACTGATGATTGAACCTTTGTATTGTTTGTCAATTTAGTATGAAATTTTATAAAGTTTATTTATATTTTTTTAAGTTTAATGCTTCTTGTTTGCTGGCCACAAATTAAGATGATGAATGTTTAGAATCTATCGCCTGAGGGAGAGTGATTTTGAATAGGATCTAGATAATATAACCTATAAGTTTTATAGAATTTGGGAGAATCTATAGTTCCTTTGAAGTCGTTAACATAGAATCACAAAACCTAATGAGTTGTTAATTATTAGGAGGTGAATACTTTAGGATTCTTGTCTTGTAAATAATATAATTGAACAATGATTAATTGACATGACAAGGGTATAGGGGATAGCTAGGTGAAATCAGACTCTAGAATCTCTATCATATTAATTCCTCATATTTAATTATTTTTATATCTTATTTATTTATTTAAATATTTATTAATTATTTTCTAAATAAAGTTATGATTATTAATTGAATTATTTAGTTAGATTGAACACAATCCTTGTGGATTCAACACTCTTAACTTATTTTTACTAAAACCTGACACCTTACATTTGCGGTACGATATAAAATATCACAATAAGTTTTTGACGTCGTTATAAGGGATTGTTTGTTTAATTCACATTAATAATATTAACAAGTAACCTTAGCTTTAATTTAGATTTTTATTTTCTTTATTTTTAGTTTATTTTTATTTTGCATTTATTTTTTGTTTTGTTTTGAATTTTTTCTGTATTTCTATGCTTCAGCGAATGCAAAGATCCACAAGTCTTGACTCGCTCCTATTTAATATTGAAATAGAAAGAATAGCGATAAGACTAAGAAAAGAAAGAAAAATTGAAAAAGAAGTAATGGCGGCTGAAAACAGAGAGAACAACCCAAGCCATGTGGCAATCAGAGATCACTTCAAACTGGTCATAGATAATACTTATTATGGAATTTCCCATCAACCAATCAACGTCAATAATTTTGAGCTAAAACCTCCATTGATCAACATGGTATAAAGGAATCAGTTTGGGGGTCCAGCTGTAGAGGATCCCAACATGCATTTAAGGATGTTCCTGTAGATCGCAGACACTATAAAAATGAATGGCATGACTAAATAGGCTATCAGGCTACACTTATTCTCGTTCTTTTTAAGGGATAAAGCGTAGGATTGGCTTCAATCAATATAGATGGGGAGTATCATGACATGGCAGGATATGGCCGCGAAATTTATTGAGAGGTTCTTTCCACCAGCTAAATCAGCTCAACTGATGGCAAAAATTAATATATTTAAACAACGAGAGACTGAGACTTTGTATAATGCATAAGAGCATTTTAAAGATCTACTCTGAAGATGTTTACAACATGATTATGAAGACTTGGTCCAGATTCAGTTGTTCTATAATGGGCTGAATGGTTCGAATAGGACTATGGCTGACGTAGCAACTGGGGAGCTCTATTCAAGAAATCAGCTGAGGACGCCTACAATCTGTTAGAAGAAATGACCATTAACCACTTTTAATGGCCAAATGAACGCACTATGATGACCAAAGTGGCTGGAATATATGAAGTGGACCCTCTTGTGGCACTTACAGCGCTCAGATTTCAACCCTATCAACTCAACTAGCAACCTAACAAATCCACAAGTACAACCATCTATTGAATCAGTGGCGGCTACAAATGGGCTGTTATTGGAAGGAGACCCGAGCTTTGATTAAGTCCAATATGTGAACAATCGAAACTTTAACAACTATATAGGCAATCATATGCCTAACCATTATCATCTGAACCTATCATATGCTAATTTAGAGAATATCTAGCAACCTTCATCTGGCTTCGACTATCAAAGAGCTAAGCAGAAATCTTCCTTGAAATATTTCATGAGCACGTTTGTTACTAATACTGTAGTGAGGTTTGAGAAGAATGAGTCAAGGCTGAACAATATTGAGACACACATGGAAAATATCGGGGCCTCAATAAAGTCTATAGAAACACAGATTGGGCAGATTTTGTCCTCCATGACCAATCAATAGTAATGAGTATTTGGATAAACTGTCAGAGCATGCAAGCTATCTTTTTCATGTCACAATAACCAGTTGATACAAAAGAAGAAGTCACTATGAGCATTTGGGTGGTTGCATTTGGCTGAATACGTTAAACTTAGCACTAGTGGGGGAGGCAACCCTTGCATTTATTTTATTATTATTTTATTTATTTTTATTTTTATTGTGTGCTAATTGTTTATTTATTCGTTTTGAATGCTAGTTATGCAGGTAGCAAGAGACACAAGAAGCCCACACAACCAAATTTTGACCAGCAGAAGCCTGATCAACTCCATGCACGGTAATGTTGCTCCTTAATTTTGTTTCTTTATGTTTATCTTACATTGAGGACAATACAAGTTTTAAGCTTGGGGTGAGTGCATGTAGTGATATAGTTCCAACTAAAAAATAAATAAATAAATATTTTTCTTTAATTTTTATTTTTATTCCTTGATAGTAAAGCATAAGTCTAATGATGATTTTATTTTCTTTAGATGGTAATCTAGGTTATACTCGTAAGCACTTAACAATATGTTTTTAGCATTAAGAACTTAAGTAGTTAGCAAAGTGACTAGTTGAATAAATTATTTGCCGATGAATGACCGTTTGCTTAGATATATATCTCAGTATGCTAGTATTATGATATAAGGTATGATAAGAATAAAGAAACCAATTATAATTGATAAGCGTGAAGCTACCCATGGGAGAGTGTTAGGACCACTATGAGGAGAAATATCTCTTTAAATGGTAGGTGTGTTGAAAATAAAATTTGAAAATAAAATAAAATAAGAAAATAAAATCATACCATACTAATCACTAAATAAGGTTCTACGGAATAAATTTGAGATATCTAGACTGGTTTGACCCACCGGATCTCAATTTTTGAGACGAAATCATTGAGTTAGCTTACTTATGAGTCGAGCTATGAATGAACCTTTACACACACATTGTGAGTCTGGCTTAGATGAGTTACTCAAGAACTTGGATTTGAGTCACAATTGTGTACTTTGAAGGTTCTCTGATTTCATTGATAAGAATTCTTTGAGGATAATATTATGCGTAACTATTGGGATTATTTTATTTGCTTTTTATTATTTCTATATTTTTGCATAATTGCATGTTTGTAATTAACGTTTGTGGGTATCGTCGATGTAAGCTCTTACGACACTATAACGCGTCCACTAGCGCCGCCTAGGGATTTAAATACTTGTTGCATACGCTAAATACAATCGTGATCCCTACAAAAGTGGCCTAGTTAACTTAGTTATTTTAATTGTTTATATTTATTTATTTTTATTTTATCTTTTCTCGGAACTAGCAAAATCTTAAGTTTTGGAGTGTTTGATAAGTGTGGTTTATACCCACTTATTCCTGCATTTTTAGCTTATTATTTTGATAGTTTATGTATCATTTAATGTATTTTATAGTTTTTTTATGTTTTATCTATAGGAAGCATTGATTCATGGATCTTGGGGTATTTGTACGTGTTTTGGGACCATACAGATGCATCAGAAGCACACGGGAATAGCAGAATGCAGAAAACATACATCCTATGAGACTGTCACGCATCGCAGTGCGCCATGTCTGCGCATCGCGATGCGCCTTCGAGAAATCTGCATACAAAAACTAGCAGCTTTGGCACCACGGTGCCAACTTTTTGGCGCCCCACGGACACTCAAAAACACCAATTTTAAGTTTTTACATGCACAATGACTCCAAGGCTCTATTATAAATACATAAATTCGTCCAAAACCTAAGGGGGAAGCTAATACACAGCACAAAACACAAAACACATATTTTTAGAGAGATCCAAGGAGGAGGATTGAAGAGCGACAAGAAGAGACGAATGCGGTGACGTCCGAAGAGGAAGGGATTCAATTTAGCTTTATCTTCCAGTTTCTTTCTTAAAACTCTAAAGATTTCCATTAGATTCATGACATGTTCCTATTGTTTTTATCTTTAGTCATGAACTAACTCCTTAATTCTGGAGAATGATGCAACTGATGCTTGAACCTTTGTATTATTGTCAATTTGGTATGAAGTTTTATTAAGTTAATTTATATTTTCTTGAATTTAATACTTCTTTTTTACTGGCCACAAATTAAGATGATGAATGTTTAGAAACTATCGCTCGGGGGAGAGAGATTTTAAATAGGATTTAGAGAATATGACTTAGGAGTTTTATAGAATTTGGGAGAATTTATAGTTACTTTGAAGTCGTTAACATAGAATCACAAAGCGTAATTAGTTGTTAGTTACTAGATTTTTATAGGGAAATCGAATTAGTTACCAGATTTTTATAGGGAAATCGAAGTCTGTAATTGATGATGTTTTCATTGTTGCTCGGAGAGAGGAAGTGAATACTTTAGGATTCTTGGCATCAAGGATTAATTGGCATGACAAGTATATATGGGGATAGCTAGGTGAAATTAGACTATAGAATCTCTATTATATTAGTTCCTCATATTTAATTATTTTTATATCATATTTATTTATTTAAATCCTTATTAATTATTTTCTAAATAAAGTTAGGATTATCAATTGTAGTACTTAATGTGAGTGAACACAATCATTTTGACCTTCACGATCTATTTTAATGTTCATCTAAGAATTGTCATTTTATAGGTACTAGTTATTTATTACTCATCCTTTTTAGGATCTATAAATTACACTCGTCATTTCTCTCTTCAACACATCTAGATTAGAGAGATAGCGAAAATGGAGAAAATTTTGAGACGATGAATTGCTAATATTTGTGTCTTTTGTGAAACTAGCTCAGGAACTAAACCAGAATTTGTTGAGGCTATAAAATAATTAGGTAGAGTTATGGCAGAAAGAAACATGCACTTAGTATATGACGGTGGTAATTTTGGATTGATGGGATGTGCAAAAATGTGAAAGTCAAATTTTGGGGATCATTCCAAAATCTTCGGCAGGCGAAAATCTCATTGGAAAATCAAATGGAAAAGAATGTATTTTCTCAGTTATGTCTAAAATACTTACTGAAATGATCAATCATGCTAACACTTTTTTACTTTACTAAGTGGGTCGGGCACTTTGGAAGAAATATTCATAGTTGTGTCATGGGTGACCTTGAACATTCACCAAAAACCCATTGGACTACTTAATGTTGATCGTTTTTTCGAATTTTTTTTTTTTTTTTTGTATTTCTTGAGGATGCTAAAAGATGTGTTCATTTCAAAATCGATAAAAAAATATCGTCCTAACTGTAAGAAAAATGATGAATTAATTGACCAAATCTTAACTTATGAACCAAAAATCGACTCTATTCTCTCCGAGTTGATTTGGTCTGAAAATGATCGTGGCAGGAAGCGTAAGGGGACTTGAATCTTAGTCTATAATTTTTTTCTTTTAAATAGTCGTAGATTCAATTGTCAATTCCACTCTAACCAGGTGATGTCTTTTAAACTATACTTCTTCTTTTTCAGACATTGAGGACAATGTCTCAAATTGATTGGATATGGGATAATCGACTAAATAGTTTTTATTTGTATGTTTCGTTGCAGTATTTTTCATTCAAAAAAAATCATTTTTGTGTTGTTTTTTATGGAAAAATTGTTATGTTGTTTTTGCTTTGTTATTATTTTGTGTGTAAAAAAGTATTTTTTGTTGATTTTCTTTTGTGTTATTCAAAAAAAAAAACTACACATAAACTAAAAATAAATTTTTGACTAATCAAGTGGAATTATTATTCAGAGGTGACTATGTAAGGTGTTTTCGCTCATGAGACGCATCTCAAAATAATTCGTAACAAGTTATTTTTGTTCAATTTTTTTGAATTATTTAAATTTGTGAATTTTCCATAATATTGATTAAACTTGATGTTCATAAGCTCATTTGACAGGTATTATCAATGTACACAGTAATATGATCATGGGTTGTAAGTGAAAATTTTATAATATTAAGTTCTCTAGATTGTTGAAGGTAGCACCTAAAGGCAATGGAATTTGTGTTTTTATTCAAAAAAAAATAACCATGCTTTTACTCAGTAAACTGACATTTTGCCTTAACAAGCAGTGATTGTTAGCGTAAAACGATAGAGCTTGAGTTATTTTAATAATAAAATGATAATAATCAAGCTTTTACTTTGTAACCGGACATGTTTCCTCAATAAGCAGTGATTGTTCGTGTAAAACGATAGAGCTGAGTTTGTAAAAAAATGTGTGAATAAATTCGATTTCATAGCCTCTATAACTCGAGGAATTAAATCCATAAGGGTGTTTTAACACTTAGTGTCCTAAGGCCAACTGGTTTGGGAGTCACTAGCCCAAAGCTCGTTACATGATTAAATAGAAAGTTTAAAGAATTTGAACATTTTTCTTTTTAATATCTGATATCCGAGTAATTAAGTTCATAGGGGTGACTTAACACCTAATTCCCTAAAGCCAAATGGTTTGGGAGTCACTGGCTCAAAGTTCGTTACAATGATTGAAGAATATGGTAATTTTATAAATAAACTCTCATTGACAAAAGGGTGAACTCTAATATAATTTTAGGAAAAAAAATATTACATTTTTTTCAACAAGACTTGTGAATATTGTGAGCAAAATGAATTGATTGATACCTTATTTTATGTGTTTATGGAAGAAGGGTAAAAAGTACAGGAGAATTTACTTATTTAAACATTTATAAAGAAAGAAAAAAATTATTAATTTGGATAATAATTTATCTTTTTAAAGTTTTTCGCTTTTATTACTAGGGACTATTAATAAGCTGGTTGGGGGTATTATGAACACTAAAAAGTACACATTTACTAAAAGAAAAATTAATCATTTTACACTTATGTAAGTGAAATATTTTTATTGTGATTTTATTTCTTATGTAGGTGAAATATTATTTTGGATACATAACTAGAAAAAATGGACATGACATTTGGATTTTGGAGGCCAAAAACTTGAAATGGGCGTTCTAACAGTGTACAAATTCAGAAATTTAAGCTTGCGTAATTTTCATATTTTGGCCATAACTTTTTACTTTGATATTGGATTGAAGTAATTCCAGTTCCAGATGAAAGAAGACTTGAAGATCGATAATTTTTTAGTTGACAAGATTTTCTAGTTCTGAAGTTTTTAAGACCGAAATTGATTAAAAATCCAAAATGTGTTATATGTAATTATTAAAGTTTAGAGGTGGATTATCAATATCCTCCACCAAACAACTTGTATGTTTAGGGGAATCAATTGCATTTGCATTTGCAATTGCAATTGCATCAATAGGTGCGAGCACCTCTATTTAACCTCTATAAATAGAGGTGCTTAGCACCTCAATTTTCTCAGCCCGGATTTCATACCTTTCTTTAAAAATTTGTGGAGTTTCAGGTTTTATTTTTTTGAAGCTTTCTTGTAATTTTTTTTCTTTTAATAATAAAATTATGAGTGTTTTTATTCAAGTTATGAGTAGTTAATTTCATACTGCTGAGGTAAAAGGGTGAAGCTTTTAATATGAATATTTAAATTAATCTTATTTATTTTATAATATATAATTATAATATAATGATTAATATTTAATTTAAATCTAGATAAATTATTGTCATATCTTATTACCACTTATTGGTTGGTTTTATTTATTTGGCATAATTGAGTACTTAACTGGACTTATTATAGACAAATGTTATCAACGTTTTTATGACTGGTTTTATATGTTTTGGCATAACTAATTCATGAATAAAGTAACTGGGTAATAATGATAATTTATATATTATAAAAGTAAGATCTCTAAATTTGAAATATTAAAAGTGGATTCCTTAGTCCCAGTATTTTATTTTATTATTGCAGTACAATTAAAAAACTTATCAATCATTTCAAAAAAATCCAATCTTTTAATTTTCACTCTAATTATTATTTTATCCAATTAAATATATTCCTTGTGGATCGAACTCGGTCTTACCGAGTTATTTTATTAATTCGACATTCTTACACTTTAGAGTAAAATAACCATTTTTTTAGTGTGTTATGTATTATTCCTCTAGTGATATGAGCGACCTTAATCGGGGGCCTTCTCCCATGCATTGGATTTCCCTAAGCTATCGATATGAATTCCCTACGTCTTGGGCTCAATCCCCTCTTGTCTCTACCCACATCACTCTAATTCTCTTGCCTTGGTGCTTTTGATATCTGAGTAGCTCCTCCTCGGCAATATTCTCCTATTCTTCCATCAACATAAATTTCCTTGTGTGTTCTAAGGCCATGGCATAGTCCGACATCTCTTGGATCCTCAAGTGGGACCATAATTTCCTGACCCTTAGAGCTTCTTTAAAACTCTTCAGTGCCTCCGGGGACCATCCACCTCCGAATTCTAATACCAAGCTATGATATCTATCGACGAAGCTCTTCAAGGGCTTGTCATCTCTTTGTTTCATCATCCTCATGGACTTTATTGTCTTCTTTAGTACGCACGCTTCTTTGAAATGGAGCATAGAGGGCTCCATCAGTTGTGAGAAGCTACTGATACTCCCCGGGATTAAGTTTCTAAGCCACAAGCTGATTGACTCTCCCAAGTTTAATGGGAACACCTTACAGATCGCCTCTTTTGCCATTCCCTGAATCTCTATCAATATAACAAACTTCTCAACGTGGGACTTAGGGTTCGTGCTGCCATTATAGACATCTATCGTGGGCATAGTGAATATTTTTGCCAGTACTCCTTTTGTAAAAGGTGATGATGTCTTCATGTCTTGGTCACCTCATATCCCTTCTTTCACACTTTCCTCCTACTTCCTTATCTCCTTCAGAAACTAATCCCTCATTTGGCTATCGAAGATATTGTGCTCACGTCCAAGGGCCTTATCGCACCTTCCGCAGTGAGTGTAGTACCTTCCATAGTTGGGAACCTCGCGCCTTTTCTCTGGGTATCGTTCTAGTTACTCTTCCCGAAACACGGGCTGTTGTTGGATGATTCTGAGGTTTTCCTGCCTTCTTCTTCCCATGGCTCCCTTGTTTGCATGGCGTTGGCAACAACTACAGATCTTACTCTCTCGGCATTATTCTTCCCAATTCCATGAACTCCGTCCATTTTGACGATCCTTTTTCCCTTTGCTATTTCTTATTTCCTTCTTCTAGGACCTACTTCCTCTTGTTCTCATGCCTTCTTCTCTAGCTTCTCAATATTTTCCACCCAAGCCTTATGAAGACTTGAGTTGTTTCCCTCTCTCTTCGAGCATTTCCTTTTTATTTCGTAGTGCTTCTTCCATCTTCTCAACCCACTATGTTGTCTAAGCCTCTAAAGTTCTATGGTTTCCATCTCCTTCCATTGTCTTAGTTTATTTCTTATTTTTTGTACTAATCCTCACAGACGGTGCCAACTGTTTAAAGTTATTTTTCGTTCCAGGGGTGATTTGGGAAAATCTACTCCTCAAACAAACCTTCCTCAAGTAGTGAATTTATTTGGTTAGTTAGAAACCAAAGAAAATTTGATAAGCAAATAAGAAATAACAAAGAAAACAAAAGATTAACGTGGTTCGGTAGAGAGTGGCATCGACCTACGTCCATGAGAGCAAAAAAAAAATGAAATTTTATTATAAGCTTAGGTCAGGACCGAATGATTTTCTCTCTCTATCATTAAGCTTTTAGAGCTCTTTTACAAGTTGTGAAATTTGAAAATTGCTAACCAACAAGCCAATCCCTAAATCTAAGTCTTCAACCTCTTTATATAGTGCTTTTAAACCTACTATTACACCAACCCATGATGTCAGCCACATTACACTATCACCATTGCCCATGCTCTTTTCCCAAACTACTCTACAAAAAGTAGCTCTGATACAACTATTCCCTACAAATATAAAACTATTATTCCAACCTTTTTTGCCTACTGCTGCACGTTTTGCCTACTGCATAGCTTGTAAATCATCCATTCAACGGTTTCGTGTGTCAGAGGACATGCCTCTAACATGCTCCCATCGTATTATCCTTCTGGAGATTCGAGCTTCCATATAGGGCTTACGTCATCCGTACATAAGCATGATACTGCAACTCCAACCTCGATCCTCGGGTCGGTATGCTGAGATGAGCGACGCTATTCCTTACTTCTTTTACTAGGTCGGGTCGAGAGAGATTTCTTCACTTCCTTCACTTTCTCTTTGCAATTCCTGAACATTCTTAATAAATGTTTGAAGGCTCACAAGCTTCATGTGTTGCCACTTTCTAATGTCCAATTCCTTACGGTTTTTTTAAAAGAGTCAAGCCAACATTAAGCTCATTGGCCGCTTTAATTATGGGCATGTAGAAATATTGAGAAATAGTTTCCCTTGATAAAATTTTTTGAACTGTTATGATTTTCTCCTAGCATGTATCTTCTAGTGATCACTTTCTTATGTTTCTTTGTTTCTAGTAAAGTTTCTTCAGGCGTATGTGACTATGCCTCACTTGACTCACTCCAAATTTCATTCTCATTGTTACAAGCACAAAACATATCACGTGACGGCCTCGAGTCGGTCTTCATATGTGCAAATGCTGCTAAATAATGCTTTGTTATCAGGTCGAGTCGGTACCCCAACCTATCTTCCTTAACTTTTTTAAGGTCTTTGTATTACCGGACCGGGTCATTCTTCTGTTCTCATCCTCATTAGGATCATGAGCCTTCATCCACTTGTGAAAACCCATTTATACCTTTCTTCATATTTTAAAGTTTATGTGGTCTGAAAATCACTGTCAATAATATTTAAATATTATTTTAAATAAATAATTAATGTTTGTTTATATTCTCTGAATTAACTTATATTTTAATATTTATTTTCATAAATTAATTTATGTTTTCATGTCACCGATCTATTTAGATCAGACCTTCGCATGTTCGTTGGGTGTGGACTGATGCTCATGATATCCAATGCGTATCAAGATAGAATCTGTCAATTATGTATACATGGCATAGGTATCCTACACATGTTTACGAACTATTAAATCCATGGTCGTGGTATAACTTCGAAAGTGAGTTGCGAGTGTTATTTGGAGATCGTAAATTTGAAAGTCGACTATATTATACCATAAGAATTTGACGTATTATCTATATCTCAGGTATAATATGGATAATCTGTGACGGAGAGATTATACGTATGCAATGACCTCGACTTGCATAGTTTAGCAAGATTATCTGCGGTCGTCATAATTCATAAGTGGATAAATTATGGACACGAAATTAGATTTCGTGATTGATAAACCTAAACTTAGAGAGTCCCACAATATGAAGTGTACTCGTTGAGCACTTGGGCAATGCATTATGAATAATACAGATTATTCATAATACTTCATTGGATTAAATGAATTAATTCGAATCGTTTAAATGGTTAAACGAAAACACATGCTTTTTGGGATTTTGGTCAATTAACAATTAATGTGTATTTGTATTGATACAAAATTTGATTTGATACATATTAATTAATTATCAAATGAGACTTTGGCACATGCCATTAATATATGTATTTGTTATTTAATGTAAATAAAAATACTTACATATATAATAATAATTATTATAATAATAATAATAATAATAATAATTGTATTAATTAGTTCTTTAGATATTTAAATGTTAATTATTTGAATAATTAAATGATATTTTTTTCATAATTGTTATGAAAAATGTTTAATTATTATTGGTCACATGTGGCATGATTTAATTAAGCTTAAGGTGTGCAAATTTGATTTGATAACATAAAACTTGATTTTAATTTAATTGAATTAAATTGGAAATTGACCAAATTACCCTCCCCTAAGTCGGTCAAGCCTTGTTTTAAAGTTAGAAAATTTTATTTTCTCTTTTATTCAAGCTCATATGGCCAAATACTCCTCTTCAAAATACTCTCTAAATTTGATTGATGATTCAAGATGAAAAGTGAAGAAAATCAAGAAATAGCTTAAGGAAATTAGGAGAATTAAAGGTAATTCTTTATATCCCTGAGCTTAGGAAGTATGTTTCTTGTTCATGAATATCTAGAGAGATTCTAGGGTTTCTTCTTTTCTTTAGAATTAGGGTGTTTTTGATTTGGAAGACGTAATAGAAAGTTTGGTGCATGTGTGAAGTAGAATTGAATAATATTATTGTAATATTGGTTCAATTTGATCATTTGATGATATGTTACCGTTCTAGAGTGACATGACCACTCTTGTAATGCCTAGAATTGTTCATGGGTGCTTCATTGGTGGTGGCTTGGATTGGTGTTGTAATTAATGTGATTAATGTTAAGAAAATTGGATTAAAGCATGAAATATTGATATTTTTGCTTTCTGGATCATATCTGGAAAAACTAGTTTTATGGTGATGAAAATAATGTCATATAAATATATTGGATGTGTTTTGGGTATTGGAACAATTGCTGGAAATTATTTCAGAGTTGAAATATATGAAAACGGCGAAAAAAGACATTACTGGGTGATTTTTGAGCCAACCGGGTGACTGCTGCCCAAATAGTGAATTGGTCACTATTCGGGCAGCTCATGAACTGTCCTGGCATTGTTGGGGCTGACCAGGGCAGCCCCCATGTGCATTGGGTAGTGGGTTCGGTCAAAAAGCATTTTATACCATTTTGCGGAAAAACATTTTCGCAAAAATTTTACAATGTTTCTTAACTATTTATGTCGTTATTTGATGTCGAATAAATATGTTTAGGTGAAATATGAATGAATTATTCATATTGGATATTGAATAATTTATTCAGTAATTTAAATGTTTTAAAATTATGATTTCACTTTAACTGCGAGCTTCCGCTGCACCCGCACCAAAACCCCAACAGCATCATCCTCCTGCAGGTTCGAGCTTCCATATAGCACTTACCTCATCTGTACATAAGTATGATACTGTAACCCCAACCTCGGTCTTCATGTCAATATGTAGAGACAAGTGGCACTCTTCCTTGTTTCTTTTACTAGGTCAGATCGAAAGAGATTTTTTTCACTTCCCTCACTTTCTCTTTGTAATTTATGAACATTATTGATAAGTATTCGAAGGCTCATGAGCTTCCTATGCTGCCACTTTCTAATGTCCAATTCCCTACTATTTTCTCAAAAGAGTCAAGTCAACATTATCATTGCCGCTTTAGTTATGGGCATGTAGAAATATTACGAAATAGTTTCCCTTGATAAAAGTTCTAAATTGTTATGATTTTCTTCTAGCTTGTCTTTTCTAGTGATCACCTTTCTATGCTTCTTTGTTTCTTGTAAAATTTCTCCGGATGTATGTGAATGTGCCTCAGTTGGCTCATTCCAAATCTCATCCCCATTATTACAAACACAAAACATATCAAATGACAGCCTGAAGTCGATCTTCACATGTACATATACTGTCGAATCTAATGTCTTATTATCAGGTCGAGTTGGTGCCCTAACCTATCTTCCTTAACTTTTTTCAGGTCTTTATATTATCGAACCAGGTCATTCTCCTATTCTCATACTCATAAGGATCCTGAGCCTCCTAATGTTTGTGCAAACCCCTTTATATCATTATTCATATTTTAAAGTTTCTGTGTTCTGAAAATCACCATCTATAATATTTAACTATTATTTTAAATAAATAGTTAATGTTTGTTGATATTCTCAATAAATTGAATCATTAACGTTAACTTATATTTTAATATTTATTTCATAATTCAAAAATTAATTTAGGCTTTCACTGTCTCAACGAGCTAATGATGAGAAGATTCTGTTCGGCTGCTCTCTCATTGATGATTGACCCATTATTTTATTTACGCAGACTTTTCGTTATAAGCCATTTCCTGGAACTCTCTCACTATGTCCCTCATGACGGGTTTTGGGTTTCATTCAAGTCCCAATAGTTTCTCTTTAATCTTTATCTCAACTGGGGTTGTCTGTTTAATTCGCCGGAAGGTCCTGTTTTTTCTAAAGATCCAGTTCCAGTACTTGAGCAATTCTCTTGCCGGAAAATGGGTGGTTGTTTAAGCAAAAGCCAAGACTCAGAGCCAACAGTACAACAGCGAGCCTTTCCACTATATCATAGAAATGATGCAATTCTTGGTAAACCTTATACGGAATTAAGTTTTACTAACTTACCAGACCCAACAGCCCGTCAATTACGTGATGCGATTCTTGGTAAACCTTATGAGGATGTCAAGTTACGTTATACTATTGGTAAAGAACTGGGTAGGGGTAACTTTGCTGTAACTTATCTTTGTACTGAGAATTCAACAGGTATGCAATTTGCTTGTAAGTCAATTGTTAAGAGAAAAATTGTAGGAGCGTACGAAAAGGATGATATAAGGAGAGAGATTGAGATAATGAAACATTTGAATGGGCAGCCTAATATAGTTCAATTCAAGGGTGCTTACGAGGATCCCCACTCTGTGAATATTGTTATGGAGTTATGTGCTGGTGGTGAGCTATTTGATCGAATTATAGCCAAGGGGCATTATAGTGAGAAAGAAGCAGCTTCTGTATTTAGGGTAATTATGAATGTGGTGAATGTTTGCCACTCGAAGGTATTATACACAGGGATCTCAAACCTGAGAATTTCTTGTTCAGTAGCAGGGCCAGGGATGAGAATGCTGTTTTGAAGGCTACTGATTTTGGGTTATCAGTGTTTGCTGAAGATGGTAAATTTCTTCACTAGATTATTTATTATTTCATTTTTACTCGCCTATTGGTTTGAAATGAATTCGAAGCTGACTCTTATATCTTGTTAGATTACTTTGTGTTTATGCATCTATTATCAGCACCCTATATATGCTTGTCTTTGAAGCTTATATTTACACATGTTTGCTTGTGAAGTGAAGTTTCTATGTTCAATTATGTCTGATAAATGAAGGTATTTACACATATTTTTTCTTTTGTTTCCCTTGTGGTGGTACCATCTCCAGGAAAGGTATTCAGCGATATAATTGGGAGTGCATACTATGTTGCTCCTGAAGTATTACGCGGCAAACATGGAAAGGAAATAGACATTTGGAGCGCAGGAGTTATCCTGTTTATTTTACTTTGTGGCTTACCTCCATTTTGGGCAGGTGAAAATTAATATTCACTTTGCACCTAACATCTTCTCTTTTCACTTGACACCTTATACATGTTTTCTACTATTATCTAGAAGTATAGCAGCAATCACTCACAAGTTATGATGTGCTCTACAGATACAGAGGATGGAATTTTTAAAGCTATATTGAAAGGAGAAATTGACTTTGAATCTGATCCATGGCCCCTAATTTCAAGCAGTGCTAAGCAGTTGGTTCGCATGATGCTGACACAGGATCCAAAGAAGCGGATTACTGCTGCTCAAGTTCTAGGTATAAGGCATTAGATCCTTAAGCTATTAGTATTTCTCATTTGTGGTGCTTTCATCATTATATAAGTGTAAATTGATTTAGTCTATTTAATGGTACCAATGGTATGAAAACTGTATGTACGATATGCAGAGCATCCTTGGCTTAAAGAAAGTGGAGAAGCATCAGACAAGCCAATTGACACTGCTGTTATTTTCAGGATGAAGCAATTTAGGGCAATGAATAAACTAAAAAAACTCGCTCTAAAGGTAAGTCTAAGGGCACAAGATTCCTTCCTTATTAGCTTTCACTTGAGCAAGTACAAGTATGTGATAGATAGTTAATAACATAAACATGTAAAAGTTTATATTACAAGAGGATCCTAGTGGGGCATTGGATTCTATTTGTGCAATACTTAATGAGAATCTACTCATCGTGTTTTAAACATTTATAATAGAGTTATATAAGACCGTGAATCATGAGTTCCATGTTTGCTTCAGATTTTATAACTGTACTTTTTCATCAGCTTGTTTTATTTTAGAGGTATAAACTATGTGCAAGTGCAAATGAAACTATTCATTTGACCATCCTCCCCAACTGATAACTAATTGATCTTAAACATAATTAATAAAGGTCATTGTCGAAAATCTTCCTACTGAAGAAATCCAAAAGCTCAATGAAACATTTTCAGAGATGGACACGGACAACAATGGTACTGTTAGTTACGATGAATTGAAGACAGGATTAGCTAGGCTTGGTTCAACCCTTAGAGAAATTGATCTCGAGCAGTATATGCAAGCTGTAAGGAATTCATGACTTGATGTCTGAGTTTATGTTATTGCCCATCTGTTTTACATTATACTCCATTGATATTGTTGGCTCTGCATTTCTGCAGGCTGATATAGATGGAAATGGGACTATTGACTATGTTGAATTTATCACTGCTACTATGCAAAGACACAAGCTAGAAAGATTTGAACATCTTGACAAAGCCTTTCAATATTTTGATAAGGATAAAGATCGGTAAGTTTCTCATTCCAAAATGTGAAAAGAAAAAGAAAAAAAGTGATGACCCTTTGGCACTTTTAATATCTGTATCCCTAGAAAGGCCGCTTTATTCTAAATCCCTGTGCAGATATATCACAGTAGATGAACTGGAAACAGCATTTAAAGATTATAACATGGGTGATGATGCCACAATTAAAGATATAATGTCTGAAGTTGATAGAGATAATGTAAGTCAACTTTTTTTTTTCCTGCAACTTTTTTAATTTGTCTTTCAGTATTAGAAGCTAATTCTCATTTATTTTGTTGTTTACACAGGATGGTAGGATAAGCTATGATGAATTTTGTTCGATGATGAAAAGGGGAACGCACCACCAGCGAGAATTCTCTTCTAGATCTCTATCTCATGTTGTTACCTTCAGACGCACGATACTATGGTAGGTAAATTTTACGATTCGATGTGGCGAGTATATGTTTCTTAAATTTTGTTATTGAAGTGTTGTTCAGTGTATAATGACCATAATACTCGTATATTGAATTGTACAAATATACTTCCATTTTTCCAACATTCTTGATGTTAATACAGTATTTTAAACATTTTTTTTTTATATATAAATAACATGGAATTTTCACATTACAGTGAAAATATCAATCATTTTTGCTTTCTTATTTGAAAAGCAATAGTCATAATTATGTGACATCCTACATGTATAACTAGTAACACGTATTTTAAGTGAACTTATGCTAGAAATAAAATCTCAAAATGCTATGGTTTCAGAGTTAGGCAAGCAGGCCGCCCTAGGTTGCTCAATATGACAATATCTTATTAGTTGAGTTAGATCTTACAAATAGTATCAAAACTCCCAACTAGAAATATGTGAATGTTTACTAATGAGGATGGTAATCCAGATATCCCGTCTCGATCGAGTCTCATCCCGGCCCATCTTGATTACTATTCGGGATAAAGGGATCATTGGCACAAAAGAATAAATTGACACCTAACATCGTTTGAAAAGAATTAGTACAATATCTTATTCGTTGGACTGAACTTTACAAATTCATATATAAAAGTGTAATTCTGACTAGATCAAGGTGATTAGTTGGGGGGGAAAAAAAAGCTGTTTTTTTTTTTTTTTTTTTTTTTTTTTTTAGTGTTCGGACGATTTGAAGACGTTTGTTTTTAAACTTTAAAAATATGCAGCTCCACTCTATTTACGTCGCAGCTTTCTCGTTAGTTAAAAAAAGATATTGTGGAGAAATCCATCAAAGACCCACAAAACACATAACACACAATTCAACATGCCATTTAGAGTTCCAATCTTTTCACAACGTTTACCAAAAGAACAAATGAAGGGAAGAACTGCACAAAAAATGAAACACTAATCCTAATGGATATGTTGAATCACAAAGCTCAATAATTTACCGTTTAATCAGATTCCGAATAACACATGGAAGAATGCCTCCATGATCGAAATATGCCAGTTCCACCTGTGGATTGAATTTCAGATTAGGTTGAAACTTTAAACAAAAATGAACAAGCAGAGGTGTGTTAAGGAGATACTGAAACAAAATACCTCAGTATCGAAGCGCAGTGTGCATGTGAAGGACTTTCCGGTGTCGGTTGTGACAGTAATATCTTGGCCAGGCCTTATCTCACTGACTTTCTTCGGTAGTTCTATTGTGTAGCGCTCATGACCAGTTAATCCCAGCATCTCTGCATCCTCACCGGGCTTAAAGCAAAGTGGAATGATGCCCATACCAACAAGATTACTACGATGAATTCTCTCAAAGCTCTTGGCAATTACTGCTTTCACGCCCTGACAATGTTGGTGTTGTTAAGGACATAGGGATAAAGAAGAATAAATTCCAGAAATGGTACAGCGGCAATGGCAAGGGTAAGAGAACTCACCAGAAGCTTTGGACCCTTCGCAGCCCAATCTCGAGAACTACCACTTCCATACTCTGCTCCTGCTAGGACAATGGTATCCTGGCAAGCAGCCTTGTACCTCTGCAAGTACCCACGAAATTCATCACTAAATAATCAGAAACATAGTGATACTTTGAACCTAGTTTAATATCCACCATCAGCTTTGTGTCACTTACCATTGCTGCATCGAAAACATTTAGCTTCTCTCCGGTTGGAATGTGAACTGTTTTTGGACCCACTTCTCCATTCAAAAGCTTGTTAACAATGCGAATATTGGCAAAGGTGCCTCTTGCCATCACTTCATCATTGCCTCTACGGCTACCATAAGAATTGAAGTCCTTGTGATCCACCCCACGCTCAAGCAGATACTTCGCAGCAGGGCTATCCTTGTGGATACTTCCTGCTGGAGAGATGTGATCGGTAGTAATACTGTCACCAAAGTTGAGCAAGCAGTAGGCGTCCTTCACTCCATGAGGACCTGGGGGTTCCATAGTCATGTTCTTGAAATATGGAGGCTCGTGAATGTATGTTGAGTTTGTATCCCAGGAGTAAAGAGTAGAAGTGGGAACAGAGAGCTGATTCCACATAGGGTTGCCCTTTGTTATAGCCTCATAAGTGCTCTTGAACATATCGGGTAAGACACTAGATTGAACAATCTACAGCAAGACACTCCACATTGAGGCCAAATAATAAGACAAAAGTAATATACTTACTCCAACCACAACACAACTTACCTCTGCAATTTCATCATTACTAGGCCATATATCCTTGAAGTAAACACACTTCCCATCCTTCCCAGTTCCAATTGGCTCCTTATCAAAGTCTATGTCAACCTGAAAATTTTAAAATAACTAAATAAAAAGATTATAGAAATTGGTTGCAGTCTTGCAGAGCATAAAGATGGCAACAATTCTTCTATAAGAAACTTTGACCAATCGTTATGTACTTACCCTGCCAGCAAGGGCATAAGCAACAACTAATGGAGGAGATGCAAGATAATTAGCTCTTGTCAAAGGATGTACACGACCTTCAAAGTTTCGATTACCAGAGAGCACAGCTGCTGCAACAATGTCTGCAAAGGAAACCCGTAAAATAACAAAACAAAATTAGCTTCAGAACACAGAAATGATGGTTCACGAACTGACACAAAATGCAAATGGATTGAAAGTTGATGGGCGACCAGAAAAGAATTGGATACTAAAGCTTGTCATGCAGTGTTTTATAAAAGTATGAAGATAATTTATAGTTCTACCATTTTCTGAAATTGCAGAAGCAACTGATTCATCAAGATCTCCAGAGTTCCCAATACAAGTGGTGCAGCCATAGCCAACAATTTGAAAACCTTGCTGGTTCAAGTACTTTTGTAGGCCACTACAGACATCAAAACATGGCCATAATTAATTTCTTTTTCGGAAATATACATGGAAAAACTAGGTTATCATTGATAACATACCTCTCTTGCAGATATTTTGTAACAACACCAGAGCCTGGTGCAAGGCTTGTTTTGACCCATGGTTTAACCTGGCATATTATAACATCAAGCACAATAGAAATCCATACCATAAATACAGATGCACAGTCTTTCCTACCAGATATACACAAATAAATACTCATCTCAGAAGTACGAAAACTGAATGAAAAGACCATTTGTGCGAGCAGCTAAGACTAACCTCCAAACCTAGTTCACAGGCCTTTTTAGCCACAAGACCAGCCCCAAGCATAACACTAGGGTTTGATGTGTTTGTACAGCTGGTAATGGCTGCAATGACAACACTACCATGCTTAAGTTCAGCAGGATGCCCATGGAATGAAAATTTTGCAACTTTATCCTGCTCTTCCTTGGGTATGGCAAAACCCTGCAGTAGATGAATGAATTGTAATATCACGAGAAATGATTATTTAGTTCAACAAGCTGACATCATGGAAAACTTGATTATATTACCAATTATTAAGATGCTTTAATTTGACAATAGGCTTCTAAGGCTTGAGAATAATGAATGTGTAGAAAGAGCTAAACTTTGATAGCAAACCATATGAATTTTTTTTTCATTTTTTTTTTTTGAAAAAAATACTTGTAGAGTTACAAATTCTTAGACTAAACAAACCTATAAACTAAGAAACAAAAAAGTAATCAGTTCATTACAAAGGCTGTTTGCAACTCACCTTGAATCCAACTTGATTATCAAGACACGCATGCCAGTCGGCCTTCATGTCTTTCAGAGGAACTCGGTCATGAGGTCTGTTATGAAGCATAAATATTGAACCATTGATTACAAGATACAAAAAAGGATGTATGACCAGTCAATATGATTCCTTAACTGTCAACATAAAGCATACCTCTTTGGTCCGGAAATACAGGGTTCAACATCTGCTAGATCCAATTGTAGATATGATGAGTAAGCTCTTTCTTGTTGAGGCTGTATCATGAAAATACACCTTTGAATCAGATCTGAGATGTTTATTTTCAACTAGAAGCAATAGAATGACAGGATTAGAAAAGCCTTTACCTCATTGTAATCAACAAACATTTTGTTTGCGCGCAAATATGCTTCTATCATTGAGACCTAAAGCATAAGAAATGCTCGTCACACCATTTCACATGTAATAATAATAATAAATAACCTTAGCACCTGCTCACAAAAAATATAAAAAGAACATAAAGGAATTAACTCACTGTCTCATCGCTCCTTCCAGTTAACTTAAGATACTGCAATGTAACATGATCTACAGGAAAGAAGCCCATGGTCGCTCCATACTCGGGAGACATATTTGCAATGGTGGCCCTGTCAGCTAATGGTAGTTGAGCCATACCTTCCCCTGTATACATACAAATGCATTAAAGTCGTACATACAATTGAAATATATTTCTAGTAATCAAGAAAATTCTTATTTCTGCAATTCCTCAATTGATATACTTTACCATAAAACTCGACAAACTTGCCAACAACACCATGCTTCCTCAAAATTTGTGTGACAGTCAAAACCAAATCAGTAGCTGTAACACCATTGCGCAATTTGCCAGTAAACTTGAATCCAACAACACCCGGCAAAACCATACTCATGGGCTGTAAATTTTGTAAATACACCATTAGAGAAATATAAGCTTAAGTGGAGTAGGAAAGACTCTTTGCATTAAGGAAACATATAAAGATGCATCCACGAGGGTGTTCTTAAACTGAATGACATATTTTACTACAAATATATTTTCTTCTATGAACAAGCATAATACCACTAAATCAGTTCCCTATTTAAAAGAAAAAGGTGGATCATGAACACTCTACAATCAGAATACCTGTCCAAGCATTACAGCCTCAGCCTCAATTCCTCCAACTCCCCAACCAGCTACTCCTAGTCCATCAATCATAGTTGTGTGGGAATCAGTACCCACCACACTATCAGGGTAGAGGATGCCATCAGTGTTAAAGACAACCCGTCCAAGGTATTCCAAGTTAACCTACAAATTCATTGAGAGATAGACTCAATGTCAAATCAATCAATTATATAATATATTCCACAAAACATAAATGCAAAAGTTTGGGAACAAACCAACAAAATATACATTATAGTACTTAACTCACGGACTGTATAAACTCAACCATGCAAGACAAAGGCCCTCACCTCAAATGGAAAGGGTACACATTCAACATGATACACAGCTCTTGTCAAGCACAATAGCCTTGACAATGTCTTCATATGTAACTAACAAATGTAACAAATCTAATACATGTAAACTTCTTTACCTGATGAACAATTCCTGAACCGGGAGGAACAACAAGCATGTTGTGGAAAGCAGATGAGCCCCACTTAAGAAAGGCAAATCTCTCTTGGTTCCTCCGAAATTCAAGTTCCATATTGGCCTGTACTGCATTTTCTGATCTTGCTACATCAACCTGAACTGAATGATCTATGACAAGGTCAACAGGAACCTGAATACAAATGCATTAGGTTAGAAGACATTATACCCATTGTAAAAGAGAAATGTAGCACATGCCAGGTATGGTCTAATGAAAAGAAAAGTTGAGCAAAGAACAATAAATTTCATGCTTAATTTCATCACAAACCAATGGATTGATCTTCTTGGGATCACCGCCGAGATTCTTCATAGCATCTCTCATGCAAGCCAGGTCAACTACAGCTGGCACTCCGGTAAAATCCTGGTCCAAAGAGGAAAAGAGCATTATTTGGTGGAGTTGATTATCCACGATTAAATCTAAAATGATTATTGAACTCATTCTAGAACCTGTAAGAGAACACGGGCAGGCTTGAAAGGAATTTCAACTTGCTTGGGCGAAGTATTTTCCCAATCAATAATCTTTTCTACATCATCCTTGGTAACTTCAAAGTTGTCACAATGTCGTAATGCAGATTCCAAAAGAATCCTTATAGAGTACGGCAGTCTGTCTGCAAATAACATAAATCAAAACAATGTGAATAGAAGTGCAGCAGTTTAAATACAATGTTAATATTATAAGCTAAATTTCATACCGATTCGCGGATCATCCAGAGCAGGCAAGCTGTAGAATTTTCCAAAATCTCCACCGCCAGGCTTGGGAAGATCGGTGAGAATTCCCTTGAAAGCATTTTCAGTAGCTGAAATTAAGAGAATAAACATATTACTGAATGTATAAATAATTTACATTTAAATGGGGTATACATCATATAAATTATTTACTCATTACTTAATAAGTTGTTTCCATTTCATCCATTTTCTTATCAACTGAACAGAAACACTGCAATCATCATAAAAAGACCTGCTTATCAAATTCAACCACAAATTCAAAATCCAAAAAAACGTTTCCCATTCCCACCATTTTCTCACGAACCAAACAGAAAAATATTAAATTCACCAGAAGGAAAAAAGGCAAAAAAACAATCAAACTTGATCAAATTCAACTCTATTTCCCGCCATTTCTCACCAACTTAATCAAAAACATTCCAACCATCATCAAAACACAATTTTAAAGCAAAAGCAACCACAAACGCACACACTAACGCTTCAATAATCACTGAAGCAAAAACTTTCTTAAACAAAATGGATCACAAATTCATGCAAACACACACACGCACCCATAGTGGCAATCTTTTGCTCGAACCGCTCTAGAACCGGACCGACGATCCTGGCCTGAGCGCGGAGACTGACAGGAGACCTCCAGCCGACGCCGTGGCTCCACCGCGGCGCCGAAGAGAAGCTCAAAGAACAGTACTTCTGGTTAACAAACGAAACGCATGATTGAGACGAACTGTAAGCAGACGGCGTATTTTTACATAAAGCAGGCGAAAATGAAAACGAAGAGAATTCTGAAAGTGACGGAGAGGCGAAGCGTGCGGGAGAAGCTGAATTACTCGGTATATACATTACGACGTCGTTCAGAAGCTTTCAATTCAATCAAATCGAATCGAATCGAATCGAAGTGAATTTGAAACCCCAAATGAAATGAGAGAAGCTGCTGGAGACTGATAGAGTATGGCGGGCAACTTATATAAGCAAGTGAAACTGATCTTTTCGGTCACAGTAGAGAGAGGCTTTTATATGTGGTGGAGTAAGACGGGGGATTTGTGTGAGCCGTTGGATTCCTTTTTGAATGATAAATGAACGGTGACGATGAGGCATGACATGGGGTTTGACCTTTGACTTCTTTATTCTTAAATTCAAGATTACAGGGGTAGGGGATTTGCTGAAAATCAACAATTTCGATTTTTACCTAAAAATTGTAGCATTTGAATTCAATATTTCGAATTTAACTATTTTTGATATAAAATAAGTATTAGTCCTAATTCAAAAATCGATTTATTTTTCATCTTAAATTTATAATCAAAATGTTGGAATTGATAAATCTCTCTAATAAAGGTGAAATAAACAAAATTTTGACAAAAATGAGACACCTTGACCTTGTAAAATGAGGCATCATTTGTTATTTAATTTAGATTGAGGATGGCAATGGAATGACAAGGATATCAAGTACATTATTAATTCCTTGTCTATTTCATGCAAAATTTTGTTGTCATTCCGATTTATGTGTCATAGAACAAGAAATCCCATTAAAGGAATGCCTTAGAGGCAACAAATGACAAAACCTCAACGATATCAAGTTCTTTGAGGGATGAAGGAATAATATTTTTTCTACAAGGTTCCAATAAAATTGGATTATTCCAACATAAAGCCAAGATTAAATAACACGTGTACTAGAACTTATAACACATACGGGCGGGTTTCTCCAAGTTGTATATGCTCCAGCTATTGACAGTTGCGAGTGATGGATGGAATTATTGAGTGTGAAGGTGACTAGGTTCTACCTACACTATCTGTGAAAGTGACTCAGACTTGGAATTGGCAAAAATATGTCTTGCCAATGGTCTTTATTCTTCCATAATTTGCCAAGTAGCTACCTTTATCTGATTCTTTCTAATAGGGATAGCAAATCAGATACAGATTCGGAAAAATCTAAATATTACGAGCGAGATTGATGTATTTTATAACTTGGTCTAGAGGTAATTATGGGCCAGCAAATTAAATTAAATTAAATATTATTAAATAAAAAGGAAAAAATATATAACATTTATGGGCCATTTGTATTTTTTTTACTACAAAAATTATACCCTTTAGCATCGAAAATAATCGACGCAAAAATCCACAGTTTCGACTCAAAAGTGCATTAGCGTCGAATTAATTAAACGCAAAAATTGGACGCCGAAATGTCGACAAGAATAATATTTAGCGTCGAAACAAAGATATTCGACGCTAAAAATTCTATTTTGCGTCTAATTTATTTCGACGCTAAATTAAATTTTCTGACGCTATAGGTCTGATTTTGCGACGAAATAATTCGACGCTAAAAGTTACACTTTTAGGGTCGTTTCGTTTCAACGCTAAAGTATATAAAAAAAAAATAATATTTGTATACTTACAGTGGCGATTTTTTAACTATTAGCGTCGAAACTTTCGAAGCCAAAAACACATTTAGCATCGACTATTTCGACGAAAATAGTTTAAAAAATGTGTTTTTTTTTAAAAAAAATATTAATTTACTTCTTTTTGGTCTAAAATAATTAATTTAATATTAAATTTAATTGAAAAAAAAATTTGATTAATAACAGAATTACGAAATATTATAATAATTATTATATTGAAATATTTTTTAGAAAAAATACATATTATATTAAAACTATTTGTTCAAAATATTTATACAAATTGATATAAAATTCATTGCTACTGTGATGGGGGGACGCTCGAGCCCGATGCACCTTGACTGAATGAGGCCTCCAACATCTGGCGGAAAGCCAGCATTTGCTGTTCCAACTGCTCCATCTTCTTCTCGTGGTCCACCTTGATCTGTTGTAGCTCCTCCTTAGTCTTCTTCAGCTCGTCTCGGGTGGTGACTAGCTGGTCTTGGGTGGTGGTTAGCCGGTCTTGGGTGGTGGCTAGCAGGTCTTGGGTGGTGACTAACTAATCTCGAAGAGAGGAGGCATTGTCCGAATTAACAGTATTGTGTGCAGATGACGGCTTCTTACGAGTGCCAAGGCCAATGTTATAAGCTGTCTGATTCTTGAAAACCAATTGCGACAAGTGCTCATCTGGTATCGGGTCGGACCCTGTCTCCTGAGTTTGATGTTGGAGTTCCATCATTTCGTTCTGTTTCAAAAAATAAGTTAATATTAGAATTTGAGAAAAAAAAATTAACATATATAATATTAATTATTTTATTTTAAAAACTGAAACTTAAATAGCAGCGTTCGGCTTCTTCATTTATCCATTTATTTTTCTCATTGTAATGCGTCACACGGAAAAAATCTGGAAATGATTGCACCTCACCTGTGCTACTCTGTTAAAAATAGAAAATAAATTCAATATTATTCCACATTAGTAAAAACAATGAACTGTTAAATTTTACGTTATGATATATTTACCTCAGAATATTCGGCACGATGTTGGATAAATGGCTTCGAACCTCCACGGTGGTTAAAACGCAAGTGACTTCGATTTTCCGCATTTGCGTGACATTTATCCTGCATTTACCAACACTGTAAGTACCGAAAACAAAGATAAATATAAATTTCTGTTTATTTCAAAATTTACCTCGTGTTTTTTGTTAGACCAAAGCTCACATAAGAATGTCCAGTCTTGCTCCTCTATAAAATCAGGCTTGTGTTGTGGAGCATCTGAAGGTCCATGTTCGTCGAATATTAGTTTCAGGACTTTTGTCCTATAATCTTTATAACTTTTCCCAATGTGGTAGTCAATATATTGTTGGACATTCACTTTGGTCAGATCGAAGTCGAACCACTCCTACATGAATAGCAACCGAGTAAAAATAAGTATAAAATAAAAATATTAACTAACAAACAATATCGAAAACTTAATACCGTACGGAAACTCACAAGTAGCGAAGAGAATAGCTGGTTGATTTTCGTCTCTCACGGTATCTTTCTCCAAGAAACGTAGTTTTGGGGAGCTTCAAAACGAGCTGTATCTTCTATGGCTGTAGTAAACGCTGAATTATATTGTCCGACTTGACTGTGTCCATCATCTGATATCTCAATCCGGATACGGTCGTAAGCCTTAACGTACTTAGCCAACCTCAGGCCACGGATGCGTCCTCGACCCTTCGTTGTACTGGACTCATCTGTGCTAGCAGAGACTCCACCAGGGCCAATTGTCCTTGCTGATGTAGATGGAGTCGCATTAGCCCGTCTGCGATTGCCCGGTGCCATCTGCAAAAACACACAAAGTTTCAGGTTTCCATCACAATAACTCACTTGTGGTGGCTTGGATCTAGCCTATTATATGCATGAATCATGAATAAATAGTATGAACTGCATAAATGAAAAGGTCCAAACAAGACACACATGAATGAGATGAGAGACTTGGCATTTTAACTACATACATTATTTCAAAATGGTTGGACTATTTATGATAGTCTTGCAGAGCTGGAAAGGGTAGCAAACAAAGCTAAGAATTAAGAAAACACAACTACCCCACTAACCTAGAAATCAGCACTTCATGTGCATATTAAACCAAACCAGAAAACAAACTAAGCTAGACTAAGTCAATTCCATCTAGTGCAATAATATTCTACGAATGTGATAGTGTGGATACAACACATATTGTTGGACAATTATGACCCATAGTGTCACTATTTGTACAGATCATAGTGTTGTTGTACAAGTTAACTATGTGACAAAAAAATTACTCTTTTATCATTTGTGATTAGATCACCAAGATATATAAATGATGAAAGGTCCTTGTGATTAGTTCCTGGATTGAGATGATATGAGACAGTATCAATCCATGAAGGTTTAATCATTAAATATCCATAGTCGTAGTATTACCGAGATTGGACATCAATAATGCGAAATAGACTAGTATTACACTTGTGCATGTTATGGGAGCATAACGGCATAGTTCTCATATATTTGGGTATTGGATACTCATGCAAGTGTAATAGGAGGTTGTGTTTTACCGATGGTACGGAAAACAGCTTCGCTCTGGATAGATCCCTTCGGAATTCCATTGGTAGTATAACTATGTGTCTATGGAAGTCCGAATTCAGGGTAGGTGTATTTGGTCTTAACCTGAGACTTGCACCGCTAATACTTGCGACAATCAATATACTTTGGTTTTGGTCGTCCAGAGCTTTAACCGTTCTGTGTACGCCTCTTCTGGGTATATTGAGAATCGTAGTGTATTGAGTGTGATGTCAAGATGGAAGTATCACTTCAGTTATAGTGGAGATGATGATCACGTAGGATACGGAACTAGTACTCTTATGTACTGCAGTCATCGGGATAATATGACTAGGTCATAGTTATCCGATTATAGAGACTAGTTATCAGACATCCGATATGTGCTTCGTACGGAGTAGACATAATTCCAGCCCCAGGTCTTGCACGTGACCATCCGATACTGGATCGATATACACGATACTACGTATACTACGCCTGATATAGATCGCTTATTCCTGTAAGCATGTTTCTGAAAAATTGGGCAGGCATGGCGCTTTGCTAGAAGCCAACCTTGTCTTGTAAATCGGTAAAAATGTAGTACTAGGTACGTACGTATTCAGATAGTCCGATAACCGTGTTTACTGCCAACATATCCGGGGATCTCATGGGTCTCTTCCCGAAGATTCACCGATGACGAATGACTCGCACTTCATTAATCTGTGATTAATTATAAGAGAGAGAAAATTAATCTGGAATTAATTATGGAGATATTTTATCTAGGATAAAATATTGTTTAAAGAGAGAGAACGATTAATTTGGAATTAATCGATAAATTAATATATTCGATATATTAAACGAAATTGGATTTCGACGCAGAATTAAAATTAGATTTTAATTCGGGCGAACGAGTTAATTTAGAATTAATTCGTTAGTGATGTGAACAGTAATTATGATAGGTATGATTATTTAATTAAATTAGATTTAATTACCACACAACGAAAAACTCGTTAATTCAGAATTAATGAACCCGAGCTCGAGAGTGTTTGCGAGCACATTCGCATTTTGAATTCAAGTGCAGCCCGCAAGTCACATCAAGCGTCAAATCGCTAGTCACTTCTAGCGTCAAATCACTTGTCACTTTGATTGATGTGATGTCTAGTCACTTTGAGTGACTTGACAACTTGTCACTTGATTGATGTGAATAGTTGATGTAGTGGTTGGCAAAGCTTTAATGGCTTGACTTTTGGAAAAGCAAAAATTTGAAAATGAATTTAGAAATTCATTAAGTGTATTATATACACATTTTTGCCACCTACCAACACATTCTCTCTTCTCATTTCTCTCCTCTCTCTCACGCCCAAATGGGCAGAATTCTTCTTCTTCTGTTTTGCCCACTGCTGTGAGCTAATGAGAAACATGATGATGATTTAGTTGCAAAATCAAGAGTGCTAGCACACAATGGAGTCGTCCGAAGGTGATAGGGAAACCCACTTGTGAGCTTGGAATACCATTTGAGAAGCTTGGAGCTTCAAGAGTCAGCCATGGCCGAATTTGGTGGAGGACAAAACTGCTCACTGCCGTTAGCTTCCAAGGAGGACATAAAAGTTTTTGTTCTTCGTCGCATCGCTCAACCGCTCAATGTAAGTATTCCGCAACTTCCTTGTTGTATTCGCACTTGGTTTCAATGCTTGAATCGATCCTTGGGACTTAATAGAAAAAAACCCAACAATGGTATCAGAGCGGGTTAAAGCATGAAACTTGAACTTAGGGTTAAAATTGGGTAAATTGATTTTGAGCATGATTTGGTTAAATTGTTTGATTAAGTATGCTTAAATGATGTTGTATTGAAGTTTGATTGGATCAATTTCACGAAAAGTTGTTTGGAACAATTTTCCCCCAAAATCTTGGCTTGGCCGAGAGGTAATGTTGCCCTAATATCTTGGTATTTTTGTTTCGTTGATCAATGGATGACTTGAAACGATTGGAAATGTTGATTTAATGTCGATTATGGATTTAATTGGATTGAAACCGAATCGGACATAAATAACCCCAAATTATCGAGACAAAGAAAACATGAAATGAGTTTGATTTTTGTTAAAATGTGTTGGACATGTTTTAATGTAAATGAGCATAATTAATTAGGCTAATTAGTGTTTTGGAAATATTGATTTGGTTGATTAATTATGGAATACACTTTAGTTAATTAAATTGTGAAATTGGAATTTTGTAATTTAATTATGTTGGGCTTAAATTGGATTTGGGCTTTAAAAGTTGTTATTGAGCTTTAATGGGCTTGGTTGTACTAAGATGGGTTTAGGCTAAATTGGTTGGATCCAATTGGGCCCAAAATCATTTCCATAAAGTCCAAATACGACTAATGGACCTTTAATTTTAATTGGGCCTAAATTGGTTTCAAGGCATATAAGGGTGATTCCTTTAATGGGCTTTAGTCTTTGGGTTTGACCCAAGTTGACCAAAAGTCCATGCCTTAAGAAATTAATTAAAAGCTCGTTGGACTTTAATTAAATTAACATTGGATGTTAATCGGGCTTTGAGACCCGTAACGATTAGATTTGGAATCTAAGTCGTAATAGTTCATTAATAAAGTGTAATATTTAATTTGGAATTAAATAAGTGAATTAGTATTAAATACATATTAAATTGGATTTAATGTTGTAGTTTAATTTAATTCAAGAACTCGCACTTTGAGTACTCATTCGCAAAACGAGTTTGACTCGAGCAAAATCAAATCGTTGTTTGAATATTGGATGGTCATTAATATTCAGATTAATTAATTGGATTAGATTGATTGATAACATGCTTGTGTGAATACATGGTTGCGATGCATGAATAATATATATCGGATGGATATTATATGGGTGGGGTAATTTTAGAAATTGTTGTAATAAATTTGGAATTTATTAATTGGACCTATGTGTCTAGCCTATTACCTCCATACTCTTTGTATTTCTCTTCTCACCAATGTAAATGGGGTTTCTTTAGAAGTGTTATGTAACGGGTAGAAGCAATACTTGTGCTAGCGGGAGAGAGTAAAGGGAGAGATTTGATCTATGATCAATGTGTTTAAGTATCCATATCATTATTATTTTAATTATGCGCCTTATTATGTGTTTAGAATGCATGTTTAAGGGTGTATGATGATGAGGCCTTAACAAAGATAATAAATTGGTTGCCAATTACACGCGAAAAAAAACCCTCAAAACATATTAAGCGTTTTTCCTTTCATTGAGTGATTCTTACTCAAGATCCAAGACTGGCATTGGTTTGTTGGCCAAAGTCAAGACCTTTGCCCGTCGCGGATGTGTTTGAATCATGAAGGCTTTGTTCCACATTGGTGTCTTGTCCAAGTTGTGATTTTTTGGCCAAAGTCAAGATCACTTATTGTCCATCGACATTGATTACGAAGCTTTCCAAGGTCAATGGGTTCCGCTTAACTGGGATCATTAAGTTTGTTATGCCAAAGCCAAGGCTTAATTGATTCAGAGGAAAAAGGTTAGGCAATATATTGGATATAGTGGCATAGATAAGATATATGTTTCGGACTTGGATATCCACCTACTGGATCTAGGAATTGGATTGGATCCAATTGATCTTATAGATCTACCTAGTTAAGTATCATGCAATTTGTTGGCCAAAGTCAAGATTGTGTGTTATTTAACGAGATCCTAGACCACTAGGAAACAAGGTTTCCCGAGTACTCAACAGAGGGTTATAGGCTCGCCGAAAAATAGTGGGAGGCAAGTATTAGATTTGCAATTTCGTTTAGATACTTGCCATACGAGCTAATTTCAATTTTTCGTCAAATAAATAATATATTAGTTGGACTAATATTTAATGTTGTTTTAATTAAACAATTGGACTGTATTCAAACTTATTCAATAAATAGTTGATTTTATAATTGGATTATAGTAATCAATATAATTGAATTTAACTAATTAATAGTATGGTTGATTATATAGTTGGACTATAGTAATCATTATATACAATAGTACCTGAAATCGTTGATTAAATAGTTGGACTATTAGAATCAAGATAAATTGAAAGATTAGTGTTTAAAACATAATCCTAGAGAAAATGTATTTAAACGACTTTAATTTTCAAATTGGGAATAAAATTTTAGGATAGTCCTGGAAACTAAGAAGTTACTTTATTTGATAAAATAACATCTTAGGCCTAAGCCAATAGTTAAGAAAATAAGTAGATCATGATATTTGGAAGATTCATGTGATGATATCTTTAGTGCTTAATCCATTATGCTTGCCATAATGACTCCTTAATTTCGTCGTCATAACTAAGGATTAGATCTTTAAACCATAATGTTGAAATTGAAGGATCTTCATAGGTCTATACCTAGATCTTAGAAGTACTAAATTGCAATTGTAAACTCTTGGAGAGTTAATGGCTATGCTCAAGGAGCCAAAGCCAAAGTTTGCAATAGGGCAAGAAGCGCAAGGCTTGGCCAAAGGCTTCTAGGATGCGGAAAAAGGCAAAGGTAAAATCATTATAATCTTCTAGGAAGATAAATGAAATATCCCAAGATGTCTGTCTAAATTATGGAAAACAAGGTCACTGGATCGTGACTACCGTATGGACAAGGCAGACATGAAGGTGTCTAAATTATGGCAAACATGGTCACTGGATCGTGACTGCCGTATGGACAAGGCAGACATGAAGGAATTGAAGACGGGCAAGGCTCTGACTTCAAATATGTTTGTTATAAACATGTTCATTAATAGTATTAAAATTAGATTTTAGATACTAAATGTGGTACATAAATATGTACTGACGGGCAGAATCTGCTTATTAGCAGGATACTGACTTCAGATGAGATTTATCTGCAAATCGAAAACGGGACGGAAGTCGTTGTTTTAAACGTAGATACCTAAGTTTAGGAACAACCCTTCAGGTGTGTACTTAAATTAGGAAACTGTTATAATGTAACTAGTTTGACTAGAAACATTATCTCTATATCGAGTATAACTCGTTGCAAGTATACCTTTATATTCTAGAATACTAAGTGTTTTATTTTATAAAGATGATATTGAGATAAACAAATTAGATGTGAATAACACTATTTATATTCTGAATATAAATAAATCTCAAACATATAACATGACAAACAAGTAGCTCAAACTGATTTGATCAGATGAGACATATTAGTGGCAGTATTGTCTGGGACATGTTAAACAAGACTCGTATATCCACACTTTCGAAGAGTGGGTACTAAGACAAATTTAATTCCATTCAAATAATGTCTACAAATCTAGTTTATTGGGCAAAGTGTCTAAAACACCTTTACTTGGTAAAAGTGTAAGTGCCACCGATCTGTTAGCCCTCGTTCATAGTGACATAAGTGGGCCCATGTCTAGCTAGGCTAAAGATGGATATGAATGTTTCGTGACCTTTACTGATGTGGCATCGCGTTATGGTTATGTGTTTCTTTTGAAACACAAATCGGAAACTTTTAGAGTTTCGACACGAAGTAGACAAACAGATAGACTAAAGTATTAAAACCGTCACGGTAAGACCGAGATGGAAAATACTTATGCAATAAGTTTCTAGAATACATGAAAGAGTATAGTATTCTTTCAATGAGGACTCCTCCTGGAACACGTCAATATGACGGTGTGTCCGAACGGAGAAACCGAATTTTGTTAGACATGATAAGGTTAATCATGAGTCGTTCTGAACTACCATTTTCTTTCAAATGGATAAGCATTTAACAGTGCAATACTTATTTTGAATAAGGTTCCATGAAAATCTGTTAGGCAGAATTCATATTAGATTTGAACAAGAAAGAAACTGGGTTTTCTAATTTCTGAATATTTGGGAATGCTAGACATACGTTTGGATGATACCAAACTAGAACCCAAATAGGATAAGTGCCTAATTGTGGGTTATCCTAGGGAAACCAAAGTATAGTACTTATACAACTCACTTGAGAACAATGTAATTGTTGCTCACCATGCGGTTTTCCTAAGAGGAATACCGATATGCAGTGGTAAGTGGGAGGATAGTAAAACTCGATGAAAATCGGAGTAATACTGTTCAAGACACCGAGTCCTTAATGGAACACAAATAGTTCATCAGGGATGAAACTATACCACAATCTTCGAATACACAAGAACCGCGTAAGTCGGAGAGAGTCAGAAAACAACCTGGGGGTATGGGTTTCTGATATCACCTCATAAAGATGTCAATCTTATTGAGGAAGACAAACCGACTACGTATGAGGAAGTGATACAAGTTATCGACTATCTATTATGGCAAAGTGCCATGATGTCCTAATTGGATTCCATGTATAATAACTATGTTTGGATACTAGTTGATGTACCGCAAGGCATTGTGCCTATTGGTAATATATGAGTCTTCAAGGAAGACATACATGGATGGCAACATACCAACGTACTAAGCTGGGCTTATAGCGAAAAGGTATCATTATCAACATAGTATCGATTACGATGAAACCTTTTACCAATTGCCACGGTAAATTCATTTGGATAATGCTTGCTGATGCTGCATGTTTCATTTATGAAATATGGCAGCTGAACGTCAAAATCACTTTCCTTAAACGGAAACCTTTTGGAGGATGTTTACAACATCCTGACGATTTTGTTGTACCAAAACTAACAAACAAGGTTTGCAGGTTATTCGATCCATAGAAGGATTGAAGTAAGCATTATGTACATGGGACTAATATTTTGATGTAATCATAATGGTGTATGATTTAATTCAAAACATAAATAATTCTTGTGTATATAAGAGGGTTAGTGGGAGCGTACTGACAGTGAATGTCCTAATAATGATAATATGTCATTTCTTGGAAATGATATTCCCATAATAATCGATGAAAGCTTGGCTTTCATGAAAAATTCTCCGTAAAATTCTTGGAGAAACAACCTTTATTCTAGGAATAAAGATCTATTGGGATAGATCTAAAGGTTGTTGACACTCTTCGAGAACTCGTACATTGAATAAATGTACGTGACCTGGTGTCTCATACGCTTTGAGCATATGGAGTCACAATCAGGCCAATCCATGTGAAAGTCACTGGATTGATGTTAAGAACATCCTTGAGTATCTTAGAGGAACTAAGGATGCTTTCTTAAGTTATGGAGAAGGAGAACTTGAAGTGACTAGGTTCACTGCTGCAAGTTTCCAAACCGAGAATAACGACTGTAAGTCGTAATAAATGTACTATAAAGTTTGAATAACAGAACGGTGAGCTGGAAATCTTCCATGCAAGATACGGTTACCGAATAAACAACAAAAGCGGAACATTGCTGCTACTGTCGTAGTAATAGTAGCATCTTGGATCTAAATAAATCTAATTAGATTAGATGTAGTTCTGTTAGCGCTGAGCTAGGCTACAATACAGGCTAAAGAATTAACGGTCTCATCAACGATATAGATATATACTTTAAACTGTTTTTCATCTGATTCGTCGGATCATACATCGTGGCGATGTGATGATCGCATAAATCGCATTAGATGATAACCTCTTAAATCCGCAGACGAAAGCTGTTTTCTCAGCAGAAATTTGAGCGACCCGAACATAGTTCAAATGTAAAGCACCTGAGTGACAGGCTATAGGCCAAGTGGGAGATTGTTGGATAATTATGACCCATAGCGTCACTATTTATACAGATCATGGTGTTGTTGTATAAATTAACTATGTGACAAAGGAAATTACTCTTTTATCATTTGTGATTAGATCACCAAGATATATAAATGATGAAAGGTCCTTGTGATTAGTTCCTGGATTGAGATGATATGAGACAGTATCAATCCACGAAGGTTTAATTATTAAATATCCCTAGTCGTAGTATTATCGAGATTGGACATCGATAATGCGGAATAGACTAGTATTACATGTGTGCGTGTTATGGGAGCATAACGGCATATTCTCATATATTTGGGTATTGGATACTCATGCAAGTGTAATAGGAGGTTGTGTTTTACCGATGGTACGGAAAACAGCTTCGCTCTGGATAGACCCATTCGGAATTCCATTGGTAGTATAACTATGTGTCTATGGAAGTCCGAATTTAGGGTAGTTGTATTTGGTCTTAACCTGAGACTTGCACCGCTAATACTTACGACAATCAATATACTTTGGTTTTGATCGTCCAGGGCTTTAACTAGTTCTGTGTACACCTCTTCTGGGTGTATTGAGAATCGTAGTGTATTGGGTGTGGTGTCAAGATGGAAGTATCACTTCAGTTATAGTGGAGATGATGATCATGTAGGATACGAAACTAGTACTCTTATGTACTGCAGTCATCGGGATAATATGTCTAGGTCATAGTTATCTGATTATATAGACTAGTTACCAGACATCCGATATGTGTTTCGTACAGGGCAGACACAATTCCAGCCCAACGCCTTGCACGTGACCATCCGATACTGGATCGATATACACGATACTACGTATACTACGCCTGATATAGATCGCTTATTCCTGTAAGCATGTTTCTGAAAAATTGGGCAGGCATGACGCTTTGCTAGAAGCCAACCTTGTCTTGTAAATCAGTAAAAATGTAGTACTAGGTACGTACGTATTCGGATAGTCTGATAACCGTGTTTACTGCCAACATATCCGGGATCTCATGGGTCTCCTTCCCGAAGATTCACCGATGACGAATGACTCGCACTTCATTAATCTGTGATTAATTATAAGAGAGAGAAAATTAATCTAGGATTAATTATGGAGATATTTTATCTAGGATAAAATATTATTTAAAGAGAGAGAACGATTAATTTGGAATTAATCGATAAATTAATATATTCGATATATTAAACGAAATTGGATTTCGACGTGGAATTAAAATTAGATTTTAATTCGGGCGAACGAGTTAATTTAGAATTAATTCGTTAGCGACGTGAATAGTAATTATGCTAGGTATGATTATTTAATTAAATTAGATTTAATTACGAAGCAACGGAAAACTCGTTAATTCGAAATTAATGAACCCGAGCCCGAGAGTGTTTGCGAGCGCACTTGCATTTCGAATTCAAGTACGGCCCGTAAGTCACATCAAGCGTCAAATCGCTAGTCACTTCTAGCATCAAATCGCTAGTCACTTTTAGCTTCAAATCGCTAGTCACTTTGATTGATGTGATGTCTAGTCACTTTGAGTGACTTGACAACTTGTCACTTGATTGATGTGAATAGTTGATGTACTGGTTGTCAAAGCTTTAATGGTTTGACTTTTGGAAAAATAAAAATTTGAAAATGAATTTGGAAATTCATTAAGTGTATTAGATACACATTTTTGCCACCTACCAACACATTCTCTATTCTCATTTCTCTCCTCTCTCTCACGCCCAAATGGGCAGAATTCTTCTTCTTCTGTTTTGCCCACTGTCGTGAGCCAAGGAGAAGCAAGATGATGATTTTGTTGCAAAATCAAGAGTGCTAGCACACAATAGAGTCGTCCGAAGGTGATAGGGAACCCCACTTGTGAGCTTGGAATACCATTTGAGAATCTTGGAGCTTCAAGGATCATCCATGGCCAAATTTGGTGGAGGACAAAACTGCTCACTGCCGTGAGCTTCCAAGGAGGGCTGAAAAGTTTTTGTTCTTCGTCGCATCGCTCACCGCTCAATGTAAGTATTCCGCAACTTCCTTGTTGTATTCGCACTTGGTTTCAATGATTGAATCGATCCTTGGGACTTAATAGAAAAAAAACCAACACATATATCATCCCCCCCGGCTTAATGATCAGTGTCCATAAAAATAAAATTAGGATATGTCTTGACAAAACGCCACTCATTTTCCCAAGTCGCATCGTCTACTGTAACTCCTTTCCATTTAACTAAGAACTCAGGCTTTGGACGATATTTATCTTTACGAATGATACGATGGTCTAAGATAGCGTCAGGTTGCAGGAGAATGGCAGAGTCATCGGTACATACATTACAGTTATACAACTCACAAGTGCCAAAAGCCAATGACTCACATTAACATTCTCTATCAATTGCCTTACTAATCCCATTTAGGCCCGTAGTGACATTACATAATAAGAAATGTAACCTAATATCATTCTCTGTTCGACTGACTTTACATAAACTGATTGCAACAGAATAGAATTAATCATCAATCACGTTGAAATATTATTAAGCAGTGGTGAGCGAACTGAATGCTGGACTGAACTTAGAGCAGAAATGTCAAGTACTACTATCAGGGAAGATCAGTCCTCTTGTGCTGGAAAGAATATTTGAAAACACCATTTGACAGAGAAAAGAAGGGAGCAACACATCATGACTATGTAACCTTTTCTAATGGTAATAAAATAGTAATTACAAATCATCTGATCCTCCAATTTGTAAATTTTTTAAAATTGCAAATGACTAGCTCTCTGGTTTCAAAGTTAATCAATGAGATATAGCTCTAGGGCATGAAATTTCCAGGAAACAACTTTTACTGCAATATTTGATAGGGGAAATTTTAACATTTTTCAACCAGCGGTTCCCTAGTTTCCTTCCATGAATTCTAATGCTCAGCAGAAGTAATTCCAGTTCTCTTGAATGCATACATGAACCTCCCGTATCCCCATCAATGTCAAGGTCAACAGGAACTGAAAATTTATGAGGTTTCGGATATCTTGATTTCCACTCTTTTCCTCTCCACATCAATATCTATTCATCGTCAAAAGATAATAGCATGTAGGGAACTAATTCCTGACCAAAGGGGAAAAGGTTGGAGACCAGAAATGTAACATAATAAGAACAGCAGCAAATGCTGCTGTTCTGGTCCACACGCCACACTCTCCACACGAAAAAACCAATCACTCTCCACACTCCATAAAAGCTGACACGACAACATGCATGGCCATCCAAATAACAAAATTCCATAATTCAGAAATATAAAGACAACAACATAGAGCAAGGCAGAGTATTCATCATCATCATCATCAAAGTAGCATCATCAAATTCATCATCATCATCAAAGTATCATCATCACAACTACTCATCATCATCAAATTCATCATCATCATCAACAACCATCATCATCAAAGTACAATCATCATCAAATTATCATCATCAAATTCATTATCATCATCAAAGTAGCAAATTCCAAAATTCATCATCATCATCAAAATCGCATCATCATCAAATTCCAAAATTCATCATCACAAAATTCCATAATTCATAAAATTCCAAATCCAATTCATGCCATAAGAAATGAAATTCAAAAAACACTTACTTGTAAAGTCGATGAATTTGATGAAGAAGATTTAGGTTTGAGCCGAGAAAGAAGAAGAAGACAATTAGAGGAATTTTTTTGGTCGTTTGAGCCGAGAAAGAGAAGAAACACTGGTTTTAGGGATTTAAGGGACATTTAGCGTCGAAATTATTTGCCTAAAAAGTTGGCGGTTTGCTAAAAAATTAGGGCTATTTTTTGGGAAAATTTATTTTTTTTAGTTAGCGTCGAATTATATAACATCGACGCTAAATGTATAACATTTATTGTCGATAAGAGTATTCGACGATAAATGTTAGATATTTAACGTCAATTATTATTTCGACGCTAAATGTCTAACATTTAGCTTCGACTATTCTATTTTTTACGCTAAATTGGTACCATTAATAATAATAATTAATAGTATATGATAATTATACTATAATAAAAGCGACAATCGTTCAACCATATTTAAATAATAATTCAAAACAACAACCATACATATAATAATTAAAGTTATTCATCAATCACATCATACACTAACTTCATTAATCACTATTATCTTCGGTATTTGAGGATTCGTGACTGGACTCGAAGTCATCTTCAGTTTCAAATTCTTCTTCAATTGCTACTTCCACACTAACTTCAGAATGAGGAATTATCTCAACGTCTATACTATCTCGAGTTAATATGATATTTTCAGGAACGGTGACAGTTGGTACTTAAAATATCTGTTCAGGAACTTCGAAATTGTCGGAGACTTCTTGTGTTTCATCTGATATGTCAACACTATCTTTCTCATGCTTGTCCCAAATACCCCTATGTTGTAATTGTACCACCATCTCTCCATTATCCATCCTTTTCCTACTTTAGATCAGATATATATATCACTGAACGTGCTTGGGTACACAAAATGTATGGATCATTCTTGTACCAAAAACATTGAACATTAATTGACGTAGATGATTACTAACTTGAATTCTTCTCTTTCTGGCATTTTTGTCAAACCACTTGTATTCGAATAGCAAAATATGTTGTCTGGGTCTGTATATCAACTCAATGACTGATTGCAACACTCCGTATAAGTCAATAATATCTTAACCGTGTTCTCATTGGACTATAATTCCATAATTCTGAGTCACATGAGCAATATCTCGCTGTTCGGTATGAAATCTAACTCCATTCACAATGCATCCACTGTATTCATAAGCCTGCTTTTGAGGCCCATAAGCCAAAGAAACCAACGAGGATGACGAGTCCAATTGACCATTTTGTACTTGGTTGTTTATCTAACAATGAGAGAAATATATGTGTTAATATAACAAACTGAAATATTTAATGTTAGGAAAAAAATAAATATACAATGTTAGGCCTTACAGTTTTCTCAAACCATTTAGGAAATTCTTTTTTGTGTGTTCCATCAACGTTATGGTCACCACCATATTATAGCATTGTTATATGTTGCTTACAAAAATGAGTTAGGTTAATATTGATAGGGGTAGTCTACAATGTTGTACTCTCTAGAAGATTATCCCACGAATTACGGGCAATTTGTTCAAATATGTGTAGATCGCTTTTTGACGTGGCAAATCAGAGAGTGGGAAGGTCGTGGTCAGTTAGTTCCGTGAAGTTTGTTCAATTGTGCGCGGAAGAGAGGGAGTTGATAAGCCGGTTAAGAAGGTTGAACATAAGGGTTAGTCGAGGTAAAAGAAATTTGAGGGCTTTTCGTGTTAGGTCCGTAGAGTTATATATTAAGAATGGTAGGAGGCAGTTAGAGGTTCAATCGAATGCCAATGGTATACCAGAAAAAGACGACTCAGGGAATGAATGGTTATAGACGTAGTTATCGGAAGGGGAATTGGTATCGACCTGCGCGATTTACATACGCGCGTAGGCGTTATGTTCAAAATATTCCTCGATATATTAAAAGGAATAAAGTACCCACTAGGAAGTTACAGGTCTATGATGAAGAATTTAGGGATATAGTTTTTAATAATAGTGGGGGGTGTCTAGATTGCTTAATGGTATTGCTTTGGGCAATAAAAAATCTAACCGTCAGTCAGATAAGATTGTTGTGAAAGGTATAAAGTTGATAGGTAATGTGCAACTAGGTCCGGATGCTAAAGAAGATCCTATCGTTTAGCACGTTTTATTTTTTATAGTGAGTGATAATGCGCCATCAGAGATAGTACCACTGGCAGATAAGATTTTTATTGGGGTTGGTGAAGGGAACCCAGAGACTTGGGTTATTGATCCAGATTTGTCTGATCTTTTTAAATTATTGAGGAAACTAAAATATAAACTGAGTGGAGCTGGTGGGGCAGAACAATGTAGACATGGTTTAGAGACTATTGATCGTTACGTGCCAGTAGATGTATGGACTGATTACAATGATACATTAATAGGAAACGTTGGTAGTATACAAAAGGGTGCTCTATACTTAGTGTCAGCCACTGTTAGTGGTAAAGCATGCAGATATACTTTGAGATGTCAGATGTATTTTAAAACTGTTTAATGTATATTTATATTTTTCAAATATTGTGGGACAGTTTAATAATGTCCATTTCTTTCACATAGGTTATATGATTATATTAATATGTGTTGGTAGGTCAATGGATGTGGAAGATATAAAAACCGGTGTTGTGGATGGGGTATATTCTAGTGAATATAGTTCTATAGAACTTGCACTGCCCAATTTATTGTCACATATGAGATTGAAATTTGGTAACAAGAGTATTAAGGTTGATAAGATAATGATCAAATATTCGCCTTTGTGTGCCTCTAATGCATCCGGTTTGGTTAGGGTAAATATTTATGATCGGCGATTAGATGGCATCGACTCATTACAAGCCTATTTTGTCTTTCCTGTCGATTGTCAATGTGAGTTGATATATTATGGTAACGGTTATTATTCTGTTCATGATAAAAACATCCCATGGCTTGTTAAGTATCGGTTGGAGGATTCTAATATAAAAAGAGGAGTTACCTATTGTAAAATGAAGGGTTATTTAAAGTATTCAACTAGCGAAATGCCCGAAGTAAGTGCTCTACGTGCTCCTGTAATTCAAGTGATATCTAAGAAATATACAAGTGATAATGTTGATGCATGGCATTGCGCTCATAGCAAAGTTGTGCCTATACTTAATAGGTCTTTGTCAGTATCTATTCCCGATAGAATAAGGGATATGTTGTTGGGTGGTTTTGGTGAGAGTGGATCAGCTATTGAAGAACGAAGGGGCCGATTAAGCGTTTCTGATTATGAGATGTGGAATAGGACAGAGGGTGATATTGATCCAGGACCATCTGTGTCAGAACCCTGTATGAGAAGAGATGAAATAGATAGAAGAGGTTCAGTTGTCATGCATCCAGAAGAATTATCAACGGTGCTGAAGGATGTTATAAGGAGCGTGAAAGATGTTCAAGATAACAAAGATGTAATTGTTGATGATAAGGGAAATGTTGTAAGTTAGTGAATTGACATTATTGATCGTTAATGTAATAAATAATAATTTTCTTAATAAACATCCCGAGCAATAGAAGCGAACTGGAGAACGCCACTTTGCGACCCATGATATATAACCCCAAAAAAGGCATTCAATTTATAATGAGTTTGGACTGTCGAAGACATGAACTATATGAACATAATCTAGAAAGACATCAATTTTATTGATAATATGAAATATAAATCCTTGACTCATCATATTAAAAAAGAGGCCCATAAATTGGAAAGAAAATAACATTTTCTTCAGCCCAGGCCCAGAACGATGGATCTTGTCGAATCGCAGATTCGTAACTGGAGTCCGGATTACATAAAACTATACTAGGAATACAACCTTTAATAACTTTTTTAGTGCGGTATTTTTCATTACATACATAGTCATACTAACACCCCAGTAGACCTTTCTTACATGGCAAATACTGGAAGGGAATATCATCCATTGCATTGTACAAAGCATTATTATTATAGGTAGTGAAATCGACACCTTCACAGAAATAATTATGTAGGCCTAAGCTACGAGCCCATTGAGTTTTACCCGTTTTGGATGGGCCTTCAAGGATCAAGCTCCGGCAACGGTGTGGCATGTTCTCCGGGTCCTGCACGAAGGTCACGAGTTTCATGAGTTTCTGTGAAATGGAGCATTAATCTGTTTTCCAGATCACCAAGAACACTTTCATGTTCATTAGTGACCAGGATGCGATCCTCCCAACCAAAAAATTATTGTACCCATTGTCTACGTACACAAAGAATGTTATCTGTTGCCCATTGTTGTATTTCTTTTTGAAAACCCATGAAATTATTCCATCTTGGAGTGTAGACTATAGGCGGTGTAGGCCATTTATGGTCAGCCGCATACTGCAGATTTTTAAGTTGTGTTGCGAATATGTATGGTTGTTCTTTTTCAATGCGTTGGAGGAAATCTATCTTTGATATTGATTCTTGGAGTAAGGCTGCCCAAATTTTATCTTTATTTTTGCGAGGGGACTTCCTTAGAGCTTTGAGTGTTCCTCTTTCCTCGTATACCCCACCTTTCCCTATGTAATCATGAACATCGGCATCAGATCTAGGTAGTTGGATGTTTGGGTGATAGACTGGTAGTTCATCACCTTCATTGATGAAAATATTAGGATCAGTGATATCACAGAAATTGTTATATTTGATATCGAATCTCTTGTTGCATTGGAGGAGAATGTGTAAGTGCGGTTCTCCATCTTTGTGATTTTCAGAGGCTACACGTATGTATGTTGGTTCGTGAGTAGAGAAGAGAGACCAGATATGGTCAAGAACGAATAAGAGGATAAGAGGACATTTAGGATATGTTAGGAATAAAGATTTTCCAGCAACTCTGAATTTTTTGGTTTGAGAAGGAGGCCTCACGTTTTGAAAGTGATACAATTAGGTCCGTGAAGAATTGGATGATTGCAAAGAAGGGTCTATCCACAAAATTGCATGCTATTATACTAAGGTGTGGATTTGTGGATTAGGCTTATTTCTTTGGAAAACCTACTAAGGTTTTCCACTGTCAACAAATGGATGTGGATTTTTCACTGTTGATGGTCCGGTGTCGCAATAGAAGCGAACAAAAAAATATAGTTATGCACCAAAAAAACTTACGTTAAATACGGTTGCACTTAATCACAATTACTCAATATAAACCAATGCGCACGTTGAACTTCCTCAAAAGTTAGTAATTTGACACCTACTGCTCCAAATGGTTTGCAATTTTGACGAAACACTGTGATATCTTGCTTATTACTTGCATTTCCATCATAGTTTCGTGGCCGACGATTAAAATGAGTTTCAATATTCTGCATGTACATCGAACAAAATGTTATCGCTTCATTTATTACAACAACTTCTGTTATTGACCCTTCAGGGCGCGCCTTATTTTTCACATATTGTTTGTACTCTCCCAAAGCCCTGTAGATATGACAACAAGTTTGCATTAATAATAAATTCAATGCACAATAAAATTTAAGAATGTAATATTTAAAACTGTATATATAGTACCTCTCAATGGATTACATCCATCTGTAATGGACATGACCTCCATTCCTAGCTTCAGCCGGTAAATGCACGGCCAAATGTACCATCACATCAATAAAAACGGGTGGCAAAATTCACTCCAGCTTGCATAGGATTATCACGATTCCTCGCTCAAATTCGTCATTAACAGATGTGGTTAATGTCCTCTGACATAATTTTTTAAATAAGCCACATAGATCAAGTACGACATCGCATACATTCGGGGGAGATAAGGTCGAATGCCAATAGGAAGGAGAATCTCGAGAAGCACATGACAATCGTGACTCTTTAATCCCGTTATTGTATCATCTCTGACCCAACACCCAATATTCGATGCATAATCATCAGGAAATTTAACCATTTTCAGCCAATCACATAATGATTTTCTCTCTGATTGAGTGAGCACATAACTAGCAGGTGGCTTAATAAGACCTCGAGAAGTGACTTATAAATGCAATTCACTGCGAATTCTAAGATCTTGTAGGTCCAATCTAGCATTTACAATGTCTTTTGTCTTACCGGGAATATTGAATAGTGTGCCTACTAAACTCTCACAAATGTTTTTTTTTATATGCATTACATCCAAATTATGTCGCAAACTCAGAGTCTCCTAATATTCTAACTCAAAGAAAATACTTTTTCCTGTCCAATTCAACTCTTCAGGTTGTCGTTTTCGATTTTTATCTTTATTATTAGGATGTTTACCTGGTGTGCTATCTCTGAGATATTGATGTTGACAAAGTATGTCGAATCCAGACAATGGACTGGGCATACTATGAGGTTCATGTTGACCGTTAAATAATTTACTTATCCGCTAAGGATGACTCAACTCAAGAAATCTCATGTGCCCTGTGTATCAAATTTTATTCCGTAATCGTTACGAATGTGTTTGACCCACACAAGCTGGACATGCCATGTATCCCTTAGTGCTCCATCCAGATAATGAACCATAAGCTGGAAAATCATTAATGGTCTATAATAATGCGACATGCATCTGAAAATACTGCTCGGAAGCTGCATCATAGGTATGCACACCCACATTCCATAATGTTTGTAACTCATCGATCAATGGTCTCAAGTAAATATTCATATCTTTACTAGGGGAATGTGGACCAGGGATAAACAATGACATAAACATGAACGGATCCTTCATATATTTCCATGGAGGTAAGTTATATGGAATAACAATAACGGGCCACATGCTGTAAGAGTTGTACATATTCCTAAATGGGTTAAAACCATCAGAGGCAAGACCTAACCTGACATTATGAGGGTCTTCAGCGAAACTGGGGTACATGTCATCAAATTCCTTCCACTCGATTCCATCTGCAGGATGTCTAAGTATGCCCTCCGCACCGATCCTCTTTTCATGATGCCACATCATGTCATTCGCTGTGTGTCGTGACATGAATAATCTCTGCAGCCTGGGCGTTAAAGGGAAATATTGCAATATCTTTTGAGGCACTTCTTCCCCATACCACGGACTTTGTACCGACTTTCACCACATATCAGACAATATTCAAGTGATTCATATTCCGCACGAAATAATACACAATCATACTTACAAGAATGAATGGATTCATACCCCATTCCCAGATCACGTAATATTTTCTTTGCCTCGTAGTACGACTTAGGCAATTCACTTCCAACCGGTAACATTTGCCTCAGTAACTCTAGCATCATATCAATACTTTTGTTGGTCATTCTGTTGATCGCTTTAATGTGCAATAATTTCATAATGAAATTCAAGATCGACATTCCAACACCTTCAAATGGAAATTTTTTTACCTCATCAAGTAGTTCACTAAATAAATTTTGATCATTTCCACTTAACACTGGCATGTCACCACTAACACTATGACCAAGTTGTGGACCTTGTAAGTCATGCAAAGCAACGGTTATCTCATCATTTACAGGTTGATTGTAACTACTACTCCCTTCACCGAAATCAATAAACCGTGAATGAGAATTATACTGCTCACTGTGATAAATTCGCGTACGGTAAGTTGGTGATATTCCTGGCATGTATAAATGATTATGAACTTAATCTAACTGTTTCCTTTTCCTATTCAAACAATTTGTACATGGACACCAAACACGACCTTCTGCATCAATGTGTTGCTTTGCGACTTCCATGAACTCATACACTCCATTACGATATTCAACACTCAATCTATCCAACGAGATCATCCAATTTCTATCCATTTCAGCGAAATACCTAAATATAATAATATAATTATTAAATATCATATTACACTCATCAACATTACTAATTCATTAATTATTTATTTAAACATATACATATATATTTAGTTGATAAATTAAATAGTTTACAGAAAAATTCTATTTTGTTAATTAATTAACTTAATCTACATATATGAATTAAAAACCACTAACAAAAAGTATATAATAAACATAATCATAAAAATTGAAAATAATAAAGAAATATGAAAAATGATTTACCTTAAGGAAAATTGATTACAATTTTATTGAAAATTTGTAAGAGAGTTGTGATGTTGCAGATGAGAGATTCTCAGATTTCAGAGGATGAAAATGAGAGAAAAAACAGATGGGGAGAATGGTGGCATTCTGTATTTTAATCTATATTTAGTGTCGAAACATTAAATTTGACGTTGATTGTCTGATTTTTAGCATCGAATCTTCTATTTCGACGCTAAATTTCTGATTTTTAGCGTCGACTTAAATTTAGACACTAAAGATTAAAGGATTGTCGGTGGAATCTTCATAAACCTTTAGCGACGCTACTTTGTCAACGTTAAATTTCTAGTTTTTGGCGTTGAATAAGATTTTTGACGCTAAAAGTATAACATTTAGCGTCATAATTTTATGTCGACGCCAAAAATTATTGGAATAGTTAAAATAATTTAGCGTCGAATAATTTTCGACCCTATAAGTCTTACTTTTAGCGTTAATATGTGAATTCGATGAAAAAAGTTGAATATTTGGCGTCGAAAATGATATTCGTCGCTAAAAGCTTGATATTTGGAGTCGATTATTAATTACGACACTAAAATTGATTTTTTACGTCGAAAGTTGTTTTGACGCTAAATTATTGGACGCTAAAAGCCATAATTGTTGTAGTGTTTTAAATTATGAAATCATGGTCCAAAACCCAGATTTCAAGTACTCGGATCTGGGCATGTTGACCTTGCCTGGGTCTGGATTTGCAAAACTCAAGTCCAATATGAAAAATGGCATCCGCGTTCGAGTTTAGGAAGACAAAACTTGGAGCAGCCTGAGACATTATCATCCCTATTTTCTAGTATGCTTCGATCTTTCTGTGGACATACAAATCATATTCTCAAACATGGAACGTGGAGCACATTGGCATAGTTATAGCACCATTGGTATTCATATTGAGACATTGAAATTGAAACAATGACCATTAAACTTGAAATAAGTGCATTGAACTTGAAATTTTTAATATTAAACATTACATTTACATCTATTTCAAGTTGGAGTTGAGTTTATCTCGAATTATTGTACCCATATATAAACGATTTTTTTAACTCACAAAACTTGTATTAAAATAAAAGAATTCTATAAGCCTACAACCTTTTTAAGAAACGTCGAGTTTAACATGTCTCACCTTGCTTTCAGCTCAGCCATTTCCTGGAGATTCTTAAACAATATTTCCAAAGAAAGTTAGAAATTATTTTATTGCATAGATTGCATCAAGAAATCATTTTATAGTGACCATATTTTATCTTTAGGATAGTGCCTCAAATCGACAGACATTGTCGTCCACACTTGTTAGTTTGCCTTCGTATGTTGCTTTCTGCTCATACTTGTGTTAGTGTTCCTAGAACATGTCAAGGATCTAATAAGCATGAAAAGGTGTTCATAAATTCAAAAATAAGTTGCGGAATACTTACAATAAACGGATTTGAGCTTTAAAATTTTGAGAGGAAGATCTCCAAGATCCTTCCTTTGTTGATGATTCCATCTCTTGAAGTGGTTTCCCTATCACCTTAGTTGATTTCTCCAAGTGCTAGCTTTGTTGATTTTGCCACAAAATCAAAGAGAAGAAGGCTAGAAGCTCACGCCATGGAGAGAGGATTTTAGGGTTTCTTTTGTTCCAAGTGTGTTAGAAGTGTGATGCATACACAAATGAGAGAGAGAGAAGAGTTATAGGAAAAACCAATTTACCCTTTTACCTAAACAAGGTAGTTGGGTAAATGGTTTCACCAAAACCATTCCAAGGTAGTTGGATGGTGGGTGGCTTGGCATAAATGCCAACTACCCTCCCAACTACCACATGTGAAGTGGGCCCCACATTTGAATTCAAAATTCAAATGTCTCTACGAACATTTGCCGCGGCTCGGTTCCGTTTAATCCTATTAAACGAACTTTCGTCGCTAAATAATTAAATCTAATTTAATTAAATAACGATGCCTCGCAAATATATTACGAACGTCATTTACGAATTAATTCTAAATTAATTCGATCGTTCATATTAAAGTCCGACTTTAATTTCGTAATGAAATCCAATTCATATTAATATATCTGATATATTAATTTTATCCCATTCGAATAAATTAAATAGAAAAATCAAATTTAACTATTAAATTTATTCTACCGATTAATTCCAAATTAATTGCGTTCTCTCTCTTCCGAACATACCTTAATTAATCCCAGATTAATTTTCTCTCTTAATTAATCTCAGATTAATTCTAATTAAATCAACTGTCATCGGTGAATCTTTGGGAAGCGACCCAAGAGATCCCTGGCATCGGATTAACCGAATACGTGCGTACCTCGTACCACGTGCTTACCGATTTACAAGACATGGTTGGCTTCTAACAAAGCACCGTGCCTACCCAATTCTCCAGAAATATTCTTACTGGAATATATAATCTATGTCAGGCGTAGTATACGCAGTATTGCGTATTGCGATCCAGTATCGGGTGTCACGTGCTAGGCCTGGGGCTGGAATTGTGTCTGCCCCGTACGAAGCACATGTCGGGTGTCTGGTAACTAGTCTCTATAATCGGATAACATGACCTAGTCATATCATCCCGATGACTGTAGTACTTAAGAGTACTAGTTTCGTATCCTACGTGACATCATCTCCACTATGACTGGAGTGATACTTCCGTCTTGACATCACACCCAATACACTACGATTCTCAATATACCCAGCAGAGGCGTACACAGAACCTGTTAAAGCCCTGGACGACCAAAACCAAAGCATATTGATTGTCGCAAGTATTAGCGGTGCAAGTCTCAGGTTAAGACCAAATACACCTACCCTGATTTCGGACTTCCATAGACACGTAGTCATACTACCAATGGAATTCCGAGGGGTCTATCCAGAGCGAAGCTGTTTCCGTACCATCGGTAAACACAACCTCCTATTACACTTGCATGAGTATCCAACACCCATCTATATGAGAACTATGCTATTGTGCCCTCACAAATCGCACAAGTGTAATACTAGTCTATTCCGCATTATCGATGTCTAATATCGATAATACTACGACTAGGGATATTTAATGATTAATCCTTCGAGAACTGATACTGTCTCATATCATCTCAATCCAGGAACTAATCAGAAGGACCTTCTATCATTTATACATCTAAGTGATCTAATCACAAATGATAAGAGTGCAATCTCATTGTCACATAGTTAATTTGTACAACAACACCATGATCTATACAAACAGTGACGCTATGGGTCATAATTGTCCAACAACTTGGTGGGTTTTTCCCTCACTGTACGACTTGCTGTTTTTGCCCTCTGTTGTTGGCTTTTGCTTTTATTTGCTGTCGTTGTGTTGTTTTAGCCATATATGTTCTTGCGGATGATTTAAGCTATAAATATTTCTGCTGATTTTTGGTTTTGCTTGTCGGTAAAATTTGGTTATTCCCTTAGCTTCCAAATGCTCATAATTTTCAACATTATCGAAGTCGTATAAATAATTCATCAATTACATACCCTTCTCGTCTATCCAAATCAGTGCTATTTGCTAACACCCTAAACCTAAGTCCTACTCACAGGGGCCTATTGTAAGAGTTTGTATATCAAATAGTGATAGTAATCCCACATAGGAAATGTAAAGGGAATATAAAAAGTTTATAAGTGGACTTTGCACACTTTTATTAATTGGAGTTATAAGGCTTGAGCTTGGGCTTGGGCTTGGGCTTGGATGTATGACTTGGATGATTGGCATGGTAATTAATATATATTAATTAGTCAAAAGATGGGCCTTAGCTCTTGTGATTAGTTAGCCTCCCTGAAATTTTTTTTCTTTTTGATTATTTTGGATTTGATTTCCAGTTCAAATCAGAAGGATACAACCCTTCAATCAAACTAAGAAGGAGTCACACCATATCATCATCAAATGTTCCCAACTGTCACTATATATAGAACAATATGTTCTGTAGATTATATACTTTTATTTTTATGGAAAAACGTTCATACTACTTCTGATCTTTGGAAAAATGAAATATAAAAATATATCAAGTAAATTCGCCAGGTGTCGATTTTCAGTGCAGAATTTCGACTTCCAGATTATTGAATCCTGGTGGCAGACGTCCTTCGAACTACAAGCACAAAAGTAGGGGCGAAATTCTACTATAGGACATAGTATTACACTAGCCTCAATCTAGTCAGTGTGTTTATTATTTTTTTTTCTTGCTTTGTAAGTTACTGTTTCTGATTTGTATTTTATTTGCAAGTTACTGTTTCAATAATAATAATTGAATTCGTTGATTGTTCTAAATAACACCTATTTCCAGTCTTGATTTGCTTGACCCTAGTGAGTTCTTTGAAGTTTCGGAGAGTGATATTTTCAGATGTAATGCAAAATTAATTGAAGATGAGCATCAGGAAGCTTCCACCAATCATCGCCTTTGTCTCAAGCCGGATAAACTGTTGATAGAAATTTCGAAAACCATTGAAGTTGGAGAAGCTTTAGGCTTGATTTCAGCATCAATGGGGAGGGAATCCGTAACAATGTGGCGGCCATTGTTCAAAGTGACATGGAGGTGGAGGCTATTGTCGCAAATTGAGGTACCTCTGGTTTTTTACTTATTTAGCAATGAATATACTAAGTTGGAATAATAGTGTTGAACTCGTTGGCTAAGATATTTATGGTGAGAAAAAAATTCGAGTGTGTGATGTGGTTGTTTTGTTGCTTCAGGAAACAAACTCTATGTTCCTATTGATCGTTTTCTTACTAAGAGTGTGTTTGGTTGGGGGTTTTGGAGGGGAGGGGAGGGATTATTTTAAATTATGCTTGTTTGGTTCAATTTTTTTAAGGGGAGTGGAGGGGAGCAAAATCCCTCATAAGCCAATTTTAGCTCCCCTCCAAAAATGGGGTGGGGGGGGGGGGGGGGGGGAGAAAGTGGGTAATTAAAATTTTAAATACATTGACTAAATTATCCACACTTATACATTAAAATCCAAAATTGTCCTAATTACAAATCCCTCTTATATTTGTTTCACCAATCAATTCTTCTTATTCTCTTCTCTTATATTTGTTTTAATTTTATTTTTAATAACATGTATTATGTAGAGCTTTTAATTTTAATTTTATTCTTTGTTTAATTTAAAGATAATATAAGCCGATATTGTTTTAATTTTATTTAAAAAAGGCTACAATGATAAAATAGTAAATTGTTTTAAAATTTCACCACTCTCTTCTTGAACCAAACATATATCTAATTAAAAATCATTCCCTCCCATCCTTTGAACCAAAGATATATTTATTAAAATCCCTCCCCCCATCCCCTTCGTTGAACCAAACAGACCCAAGAAACTGTGGGGTTCCTTTGATATTGGTACTATTGATTCGATGTCTTTGAGAGGGTGACTATTTTTTGGAATAAGGCTGTTTTCTCTGTATCTTCAACAGCAGTGGGTGTCGACTCGTTATATTTAGAGGGGGAGTTTTTACAGCTCAGTTTTAAAATGTCGTATTTGTAATGTTTATGCTCCTTGTAATATTTTTGATCAGAGACAATAAGGGGATTATTATTCCCGGGATTCAACCTTCCTTCAGTAGTGAATTTGTTTGGTTATGGGGGAAACCAAAAGCAAACTTTGGTAGAAGGCAAAGAGCATACAGATTAACACAAGAAGCTAACGTGGTTCGGCAGATCGAGTCCAACCTAAGTCCACGAGCACAAAACAGATAGAGGTTTTTTATTGCTGAAATGTGCTCAGTCGACCTGTTTGGTGGTCGGTCAGTGTGGAAACCGAGCTGTTTTACATGGCCATAGTGTTGCAATTTGTTTATAAGAGAAAAAATGAGTCAAATCCCTCTTAGAAAGTGAAATATCCTCCTCCTTATATACTGCAGATGAGGTGGTTTGAATGAGGCGGTTTGCTATTCCTGTTGTCCACGTGACACTTGACTCATTTGTTAAGCTCTCTGCCATAGACCTGTTCTTGTCGAAAGTAAGCCTATCCTCTGACATCTCATCGCATCAATCTGACTCTTCACTACTATATGGATTTAGTGATAGCAGCCTAGTGGGTGCTTCCGGGAGATGACATGTGTAAAGGGAAATTATATTCTCAAAGCTTCTGTCGATGCTTCTGTCGGTTGTTAAGTGGTCGGCCAAATGACTTATTGAGCTTCCCACAATCACTTCTGTCTCGACCTAAGCTAGCTGAATTCGTCACACCGTTTCAGAGACCGGATGGACTTGTCCCTTTTAAAAAAAGGAAATTCCATCCTTATCCCTGGCCTCAATGTTTGATATATTATGCCTGATTTTCACTATCAACATCTATCCCTTAGTTCTCGGTATCAATGAGTTTATGAGTTGGTGCTGGGAACTATAAAAAAGATGTTAAGCTATTCTCCATGCTGGTGGTTGCTTGGGAACCATGAGGAAAACGCTTTTGTATATTCAATCAGGTCTTCTTCTCTTGCTACTTTCAGGTTATTTTTTTACCGAGAATCTTGCTACTATCTTCAGCTCTCCTTTCAGCCCTCAGTTTTTTTATTTACTTGTTGACTTGCTCTTCTGAATCTGGTTGTGAGAAGAAAAACTCTTGAGTCTGATCATTCTTGAACCCGGCCATGAGACGAAAATTTCGCTTTCCGAGCTGATGGCAAATCCACTTGATGGAGCGTAATTTGACTTCATCTTGAGAGAAAAATCTGATTCCGGGGAAATGCTATATCTCTGGTTCAAAGAATCAGACTTCGGTGGAAATCACCCCAAACTGAGCTAGGAAATACAGTTAGACCTAGAGGAATGATACATCCTGTAGACATTGCATTTTCGCATGTGAAACCCGATGATGAGTCTCATTTGGAGGCACTACCTTTTAAGTCGCGGAAATCGCGGAAAACGGACGTCGGAAGGGAAGAGTCAATAATTGACGGTTTTGTTGGATTTAGTTCACGTGTTTAGCTTCGGGTTCGCTGTTAGATCTCCGTTTTAAAACTTAACCTTAGCCCAAGCCCATTAAATCACATCCAAAGATAATTAAAACATTTAAAATATATAACACAAATTAAAGTAAATTAAAACCAATTAAACACAAATTAAATTAAATTGAATTAAAGTGGAATTAAAATAACTAAATGAAATTAAATTAAAAAAACCTAAATTAAATTAATTAAATGATATACCAACTAAAAAAAAATATTAAAATTAAATAAATTAATTAAGTAATATACCAATTTAAATAAATCATTAAATATTAATTTAAATAAAACATTAAATAAATCATATACCAATTAAAATAAAACAAATAAAATCTAAATAATAACCTACCAAAATAATAAAAATACTTACACAAATTAAATAATTTACATGCCTAATTAAAAGAAATCACTCACCTAAATTAAATATTATCCACCTAAAATACACATATTCCTTGCCTAAAATAATACACCTAATATAATTGATTTTATTCCTTAATTAAACCCTAACCCTAATACATCCCCTCACTATATAAACAAATCAAAAATAAAACCTGTCTCCCTCTCTCTTGACCTCACACGGCAACAACCAAAAAAAAAAAACAAAACAAAGAAATACAAACCCTAATCACCTTTCATCTCCTCTCTCTGGATCTCCATGACACAAAACCAAAATAAAACCCTAAGACAATGGAGCCTCTCATCTCTCTCTCGGCATTCTGATTCATCAACCCTCATCTCTCACGCCCTAATTCACTCATCTTCACGCTTCAGCCTTCCTCCGCCAGCCCTTATTCTTCACACGCCCATAGCAGCCCTCAATCTCCACGCTAAAGCTCTTCATCCAACACATCATCAAACACTCACATTAGCCACAAACACACGCACACAAAGCCATGAACCATGCAATAAAATAACCCCAACCGACACAAGCCATCCACAAACACGTACATGGCCATACGCCACTCACACACTGCTCACTGACCTCATCCAAACCAGCCCTTCACGTAAGCCCCTTGCCTCACAATAGCCTTTCACGCAGCAGCCCTTCATCAACACCCCCCCCCCCCCCCAAAATCAAGCCACAAGCATCTCTCTCCACACCAACCAACAACAGCCCTCACACTGGCCTTCGTCATGCATGAAACCCTAAGCAGCCATTCACGTAGCCAAAACAGAAAGCAACACTCAGCCCTCCACTAAAGTAGCCAGACACATCACAAAGCCATGCACACCACATGTTGACTGCCCCTAAGCCCTTTCACTGCTTCCAACCAGTCCCTTCATTCTGCCTTCATCATTCACGCCCCAAACTGACCATATTTAGCCCCTGAACATGCACCAAATAAGCTGTGAATCAGCCCTTTATTCACACGTATAAACACTGCCTACACGTCCCTTAATAAAGCCCACATCTGCGCACATACACATCCCTTAACCAAGCCTCACGCCAACCACCATACTTCACGTCACCCAGATTACCTCTTCAATAAACCAATTGCGCACATCAACCCCACAAGCCACAGCCTCTCCTCGCTGCTCACGCCACCTAGCCACAGATCAGCCACGCCACACTGCCCTTATCCTCCACTCACGCCTGCCCTTCGATTCAGCCAGTAAATTGCCGTATATCACCAATAAAAATAGCCTTCCATAGCCTTATAAATCATCCATCACTGCACAAATAAAACCCTTACTGTCCAGCCCCCAAATCGCATAAAACTGCAGCCCCTTAACCCCGAAAACAGTCCACTAAAACAGAAGAATAAGACCTGAAACAGTGAGCAGAAAACCCGTCAAAAACAGCAGCAAAACGACGCCAAAACAGTGGGAAAAACAGTGGAACAGCGAGCCAAAACGTGAAGCTAGTGAACCGGAAAAGTAAGGAGCTTTCATCCCTTCCGATCTCCGCGAAACGCAAGTCCGAGGACAATTAAAAAGGTTAGACCTGAGGGTACTTTTTCACATCCGTTTTCAGTGTTATTTTTATTATTTATTGAGATTCGTTTGCATGATTCTTATGTAGTAATGCATGTTGTGGCCCTTGGTTAGATAAAATAATGTATGATGCATGATTGTGGCCATTGAATAAATAGTAAATGCATGTATTATGAAATGATGCATGATTGTGGCCCTTGAATAGATAGTAAATGCATGTATTATGAAATGATGCATGTTGTGGCCCTTGAGTAAATAAATATGCATGTATTGTAAAATGATGTATGTTGTGGCCCTTGAATAAAATGAAAAATGTGTCGCCTCTCGTGGTATATAGGATGGAAACCCGGACGTAAATTTCATAACCGATTCCGAATGGACGGTAGTATGATCTGCACTCGGGATACAACTCCACGTACCACTTGAGTAAACGGCGCATATTTTGTTTTATGATGTTTTGATTTGTTTGTCATTCGTTACTTGAATTCCGCATGTTTTTCATTTGATGTGTTCATGAGATGGTATTCAAGCATGATTAGTCATTTATTTTGCGTTGGGAATTCGCATTATGTTTAGTTTTGCTCTTTATTTCCGCATTATATTATTGAGGTATGCCATGAGATTATTGTATGATATTGTCGTTATAATGGTTTATTTTATGCATGCGAAATTAGAAGTAAATTATCCTTGGAAATATATTGTTTAGGCTCGGTTGATTTATTGCACAAATTATATCATCACAAGTGGCATAAGTAAGGGACCATTCCGAACCCAACGGTTTGAGGTCTTCCCTTGCGAGGGGTGAGTGCGGCCTTAAATCTTTGTCCCGGTTCACACCGGGTGGCGACTCCATGTTATTTCATACTTCCCAACTAGGCCCCGCGAGCCTAGAACAGCGTCGTCAGGTCCTGTTGTCCACACATCCCCAGTTCAAAGAATCAGACTCGGTGGGAATCACCCCAAACCGAGTTGGGCAATACAGTTGGACCTAGGGGAATGATATATCCCAAGTTTAAAGAATCAGACTCAGTGAGAATCACCCAAACCCAAGCTAGGCAATACACTTAAGATCTTGGCAGAAAAAATCCAGCTCCAAGTCGAATAATTACACGGCCTCGGCGGAACGAAATCTAGCCCTGAGCTGAATAACTGCACAGCCTCAGCGGAACGAAATCCAGCCCCAAGCCGAACAACTGCCAAGACTTACACGGAAGGGAAACAAATCAACCTTCGAGGCTCTGCTGACCCTGGCGCAGGCGTTCCCTTTACCAGGCCAATAAAAAACAAAAAACGAAGATTTAGAGTTAAATCAGTAAAAAGTGGGGGTGACTTAGCACATACCCTAAACGAAAAAATTTCACAAGTGTAAATAACAACTCGGATACTTCCGGATAGCGTTCTGCCCGAGGTCTCCAAAACATAACTCCTAACCTCTTCAAGGCCTCGACGGAATGAATCCAGCTCCAAGCTGAACAACCATGAAGCCTCGGCGGAACGAATCCAGCCCCGAGCTGATGGCACACAAAGACCTCGGTGGAAAGAATTCAGCCCCGAGCCTAACGCCATGAAACCTCGGCGAAACAAATCCAGCCCCGAGCCGATGGCACACAGAGGCCTCGACGGAACAAATCCAGCCCCGAGCCTAACGCCATGAAGCCTTGGTAGAACAAATCCAGCCCCGAGCCGATGACACACAGAGGCCTCGGCAGAACGAATCCAGCCTTGAGCCTAACGCCATGAAGCCTCGGCGGAACAAATCCAGCCCAGAGCCGATGGCACACAAAGGCCTCGGCGGAACAAATCTAGCCCCGAGCCTAACTCCATGAAGCTCGACGGAATAAATCCAACCCCTAGCCGATGGCACACAGAGGCCTCGGTGGAACGAATCCAGCCCCGAGCCTAATAATAGATGCAAGTCATGGGGTAGTTACGCTCCGGACTCGGGAGTCTGATCCTGCCACGAGAGGTTCACACTCTCCCTTATGCACTTCATCCCTTGAAGTAACTCAAACCCACTTAAAATGATAAGGGTCAGATCGGTGCAATTTACCCGGGGGTTTGATAATGACATCGGTGTTTGGCATGCCACGGGTTTGGTGCCTTTTATGTCCTCAAACTATTACCTTCGCATCGAGCTTGTCAAAAAAAATATTGAAAATAACTTTCATGTCTAATTAACAAACAAGCGAGATGTGAAAGTTTCTTTAAAAAAAAGAGAATTTTATTCATATTTAATGGACATACTGCCCTTCTTACAACTTTTTTGCAGGACATTTTAAGAGAGTCTTTCACATTTGCTTTCTTCTGCTTTCTGCTTCGCGGTCCAACTGCGTCTTCCGACCCGAGCTCTGGAAACTCTTGATGCTTTTATTGAAGTTGTAAACTTCACTCTCGAGCTGGCTCCTGCATCAGGCGTTCCGTTGGAATCCTTGATCCGAACTTGATCCCAAGGTCTCCAAGCTGGATCACAGGGTCTACTGAACCGGGCGCTCCGTCGGTGCTCATTCAACAATGGATTTTCCCGGCGCCTGGCGTGTTGAGCGCGTCCCTGGGTACTTGGGTGAGGTCTTCAATTTCTGCTCCGCGTGGCTCTCCCGGAAGACTTTTACCGCCTTTCTTCCAGTTTAGGGAGAACCATCTTACCAGTTAGAACCCCGCCCGAAGGGCGTTCACCTTGCCCTTGGCTGACTAGCTCCCTAATCAGTCCTCCAACACAAGTAACTTGTGAAGCTGGCGATCGATAGTTTAGGAAGTGTAGTTCCTTCCTACTGAGGAGCTTGGTCAGCCGCTGCCAACGGATGTAACCCATTCCTGTCGTTACATTTCATTCGACAATTCAACAAGAAAAGGTTTCCATCCATACGGACCCTTTTTTTCCTCCCATTCAAGTTTGCTTCTTCCCATTCATTTCCCCTTCCATTCATTCTACTGTTGAGATGCTTATGAGAACCACAACTTTTAACTTCTACCATCACCTCTTAACGCGAGTTGCTTCTTGTCCGATCCCCACAGACTGCGCCAACTGTTGACGGCTGGTTTTCATCTCAGAGATAATAAGAGGATTATTGTTCTCAGGATTCAACCTTCCTTCAGCAATGAATTTGTTTGGTTATGGGGAAACCAAAAGCAAACTTTGGTAGAAGGCGAAGAGCATGCAGATTAACACAAGAAGCTAACGTGGTTTGGCGGATCGAGACTAACCTACGTCCACGGGCACAAAACGGATGGAGGTTTTTTATTGCTGAAATATGCTCGGCTAACCTGTTTGGTGGTCGGTCAGTGTGGAAACCGAGCTGTTTTACAAGGCCATAATGTTACAATTTGTTTATAAGAGAAAAAGTGAGTCAAATCATTCTTAGAAAGTGAACTATCCTCCTCCTTATATACTGTAGATGAAGCGATTTGAATGAAGCAGTTTGCTAATCTTGTTGTCCATGTGACACTTGACTCATTTATTAAGCTCTCTGCCCTAGACCTGCTATCGCCGAAAGTAAGCCTATCCTCTGACATCTCATCGCATCAATATGACTCTTCACTGCTATATGAATTTAGTGATGATAGCAGCCTGGTGGGTGCTTCCGGAAGATGACATGTGTAAAAGAAAATGATATTCTCAAAGTTTTTTTCGGTGCTTCTTTCGGTTGTTAAGTGGTTGGCCAAACGACTTATTAAGCTTCCCACAATCACTTCTGTCTCGACCTAAGCTAGTCGAACTCGTCACACCATTTCAGAGACCGGATGGACTTGATCTACCTCCCCGACCCAATGTGGTCGGCTGTGAACTTGATGTGGTTGGCTTCTGGACTTCGTACCGAGCCCTGTAGTCTGGTTGGTCAGATCCGAGAGATTATGTGCGGACTTTCTGCCGAGACGAGGAGTGGCTAACACTTCTCTGAATATCCGTCCCTTTTTAGAAAAAAAATTTCATCTCTATCCATGGCCTCAATGTTTGATATATTATGCCGGATTTTCACCATCAACAGATTTCCTGATATTAAGCGGTGGGGGCTACCTATGAGCTTATCAGACCACTGCCTCATTCTTTTAGAGTCAGCGAAGTGCAATTGGGTCCTAAGCAGTTTCGTTTTTTGGCTTTTCTGATTCAAGTTAGGCGTTGGTGGTCTAATTTTGATTTTGTTTTTGTTGTGGAATATCTTGAGTTTTCAGAAAAATTCTAGAAGATTCTCGGATCGAAATATAATTCTTTAAGGGTCATAATCCTCCAAAGAATTCTTTCAATCCTAAGGGTAGTGTCATTTCTTATTAAGGAACACATCCTTTCCAATGTATTATTTAAGCCTAAGGGTTATGTATTATCATTCCCTATAAATATGCACTGTAATTTAGGAAATTTCTATAAGAAATTACCTACAAGCATGCAACAAACACAACTCTATACCTAAGGAAAGAGGTGAATTGAGTAATAACTTAAATATGCGAAAATAAAAAATCTTACCGATTTTACGCTACTAAGTTTGTAGCTTTATCAATTAAGCTTATTAATCAATTTATCAATCACAAGCTATGCTAAATAATATGGAAAGATAATATTAAGCTTGTGATAAAATAAAGAGATATAGTTAGAGAAATTGACACCGATGATTTATAGTGGTTCGGCCAACAATGCAGACATCCACTCCCCAAATTGCGCTTGAAAATTTCCACTAAGTTGAATCCACAACTTACACTGAGTTTTTTGTAGCTCACCCGAAACCAAGAGTTTTGTCCCCTAAGTTCACTCCAAATCTTTACACAATAGTTTTATCCCTAGGTTCACTCTTAAAATCTTTACAGTGAGTTTTGTTCCTAAGCTCACTCATAAACTTTTACAATCCACCCTTTTGAGTATACTCACTTATAAAAGGATTTCACAACCTCAAGTGTTTGAATATGAAGTTTAAAGATTGACTGGTATAAAGACCGGTATGCTCTATGTCGATTCCAGTAACTATGCAAACTTTAGATAGACCGGTGTGGGTGACCAGAATGGAGTAGTCCGGTTCCAGAGGCGATGCAAAGCTGCTTAAAACATAGCAAGGACACCGGAATGCCTGTGTAGGGGATCAGTATGCTGGTCTGAGTGCTAAAATGCATGATTTGAAAGTTTAAAATATTTTTCACATGATCCTAATGCATCGAATGTGCATGTGTCCTATGACCTTAGATACTTAAATTAACAATTCATTTACAAAGAGCCCTAAGCTAAGACCATACAAGATATTCTTCGTTTGACGCTTGAGTTTTCACATCCATTGCTCATCACCATCAATGTGTTTCAACATCTTTTGTAATGTCCGCTAATACGCATCGAAAACCTCTAGCATTGCATCATCAAAATCCATCTTGAGAATATGTCACTAAAACTACACATAAATAGGAGTTGTCGAAGTTGTTTTGTTCCTCTGTCCATTGGGAAAATATATAAAAATGATGTTTTTGTGATGTTGTTGATATGGATGTGTATCATGTTTTATTAGGAATTCATTGGATGTTTGATGTTGACGTGTTTCATTGGGAGGAGAAAAATGTATGAATTTAGATGATATAATAAAAATATTCAGCTAGTGCCTTATACCAAAAATCCTAACACAACCAAAGGCGTAAAGGATTCTTAAATTAATATTTAGAAACCTATAGAGGCAAACTTTGATTGTTGTGCGAGTTTGGCGGAGAAAGATAGTTTTGGTTCAAAGGAAAATCCATTGACAGGGGAGAGTTCAATTGTTCTTGAAGATGGTAACAAGTTTGAGATGTCGAAAGAAAAAATACCACCTCTATTCGATTTATAGTCGTACGTCAAGTTTCATCATCCATATAATAACTGAATTCGGGAAGGAGTTTTTTTTTTTTAAATGGGAAAGGTTTTTGAAATGCTCGTTTGAAATAGTCCTCATGATCAATACTAATTGATAATCATTGAAAGAAAGAAATACATAAATGCAGATACATTACCATTATCTAATCTATCATGTGACTACCGATTTTGATTGGGACTATCTACTTAAATTTTAATAACCTCTCTCCGCTATCTCCTATAAAGTAAAGTATTCTCACACATTTTACCATTAATCCTTTTGATATTTTTTACAATTTAATCTTATTATTTGATATCGATCACCCATACGAGTCAATTATCTCTTAAAAAACACCACCAAATCCTTCCGCCAACAAGGGGGTAACGGTTAAATCCCTTTTATTGCCAAATTTTAGACATTAAAATTTGGACTACACTATAATTGGCCTTGATCTAAATTTTATTCCCCATACAATGTAACCTTAATTAGTACTAAAAAAAATCATCAAAGCCCTCACACATAACTGAAATTACCCTTAACAAAGTTAGAAATTACATCAAACTTTTCTTGATTGAAGCTTTTAATTTCTTTCATTGCCAAATTTTTGAGCTCTTCCACTTCCTTCTCTAATCCCAATCTTTGTGACATTGCTTGTATCATCCCTACATAAAACCCATACTTTCTCATTGCCTCTATCTCCTCCTCACTTCCACCTCCTAATATCGCTCCACACGCGCCACCGCACGCGTGTAATCCACCTTCCTTTTTTTCATATGCTTGAATGATCATTTCCTTATCATAATAATATTGACTACATTGTAGCTCAAAATATTGCCCCTCTATCAAACCTTGTGATCCAAAGGCACGTGTTATCTCAACCATAGCCCGTAAAACCCGGTCCGAGTTATTTTGGGCCGGATTTTCGGAGTTGGCCAGTAATTCAAGTCCTAATGGGATCATTCCATCAACAATGAGAAGCTCTACATTTGGATTGAAAGCATGATACTTCGTGGGCTTGGATTTGGGAATAAGACTAGGCCTGACTGATAATGGAAGATTTTCATGAGTGACTGAAGCTGCATGCATGACATGCAAAGCAGCGGCAGCAGCCATGGCTTGTTCCCGCTGACCTCCCACAAACTCGCAGGCGGCAATACACAGAGCGGCGGCCGTGTTAACGGGGGCGGCGAAGACAAAATGGCGCATGGGCTCGAAAACTTCGGCTGGCTCTTTTACGACGACGTTCTGCTTCAGATATGCCTCAATATCCTCATGTATAGACGTCCAATATGAGTTCTTGTACTGGGACATGGACATGGTGACCATCATGGGTCTGTGGGACAAGGATGGACGGCTGTGATTTCGCCTAGAGGCAACGTGGGCCATTAAGTTGAAGTTGGCGAGAGCTTTAGCCATTGCAGCAATTAAAATTGAGAAGACAATGTAAGAAATTGAAACTTTTAAAGAAATGTGAATGAAGGAGAGAAAGGGCGCTAAAGAATTATTAGGGAGGATGTGTATTTTATACTGTTATATCGATATTGTCTTCTGATATGGTTTAGTGACAAATAATTTAGAACTTAATTATTAGGTTTTATATTCGAATTTGGTGGGTACATTTTTTATAAATTAAAATATGAGAAAATTATATTAGTATTATCTTTACTATCCAATATGATTTGTTTATTATTTATGCCAAATATTTTAACATTAATCCGACCGCACTCGTTTACAATAGTGTGTCACATTTAACGTATTGTTTGTAATTTTTATTAAAAATATATTCATAAAGTGAACGTGTTTTGAATATTCACACCTACTTAAACTCTAATTTTAATGTGAAGCAATAAAACATAGTTTTACTAGATTAAAAATAAAACAAATCAATGTAATATAATTAATTAAAAAATTAGTAATTTAATAAGTTCCACTGCCCTCAACTCTTCCGGTCACCGTCACAAACACACTCCTTTTTCTGTCACCTGCAAACATCTTAGATCCGGTCGCCTACAGCTTTTAACAGCACGATCAGTTAGCAGCAACAACAACCTTCTTTTTCGCCGTCAACAGCTACCCACTTCGTAATTTCCGGCTGGTGAGAAGTTTTTCTTTCTCCACCGGGATTTTTTTTGTGTGTGCCTATTTTAGTGATTTTGTTATATGCAATAATTATTATGGTTGTTATGAAACAATAATTTAATACTGATCCAAAATTTAATGAATCTGCTCATAGAAAAAAAAAATAAAGAGTCTGGACTCTGGAGCCAATAAAAATTGAAAAAACTAACTTAAGAAAAAAATATATTACAGACTTCATTAGAGAATTCAGACCTAATCATTAATTAGGAGACAATGAGTGAATAAAGAATATTCTATAGAGATGAATTTTAATGATTTGTTGTGTGGGATGGCTGAATGGTGTGGGGGTGGTGGTGTATTTTTCAATTTGTTATGTTTCTAGTTTGTTGTCTTGATGGACTCATAAGGGTGTTTTTCTATTATGGTGGTTCATCAATATAATCTTAATAATATCGTGTCGGTAGTTTGGACCGCGGTTCTTTCACATGCGTATTATAAACATTCTAAATAAATTGTAGGGATGTAGGAGGGAAATGTCCATTGAGTAGTATCATATGGGAAATGCACAAATATGTATGGACATATCCTTTAAAATTGGTTAGAATACATCTCTAGGCTCTAAAATGTATAATTAAGGAATGGGTATAATCCTTAGAATGATTACACCCTCAACCAAATGGTGCACTCAAAGGCACCCTTCCATGCCTATATAAAGGAGCCTTATGTTCATTCTTAGGATATCAAGAAAATTACAAGTTTCATACATGTCTTAGAAAGTCTTTTAAGAAAAAGATAGTTTCCACCATTTATCCTTGTTCAAGTTCTTGTTAAAGAAGTTCCCATTCTGCAAGAACCATTCAAGGAATCCTGAGAGAACATTAGCCCCATAGTATTCGTAGAGCACCGAGGCGGGGCTAATAAGTTCTTAAGGTTGGAGGTAACTCGACTTGGATTCTGTTTGATTATTATCATCTTCAAGTTTTCAGGTTTTTTTATAAGTTTTGTGGTTTATATTTAATATTGGCATGTTAGTGAATGATTAAGTTGTTTGATGCATGTTAAATTTCGTTTGATAGCACTTAATATACAACAATCTTAAGAACTTATTAAACTTTAAGTGTTGTTAGATGGAAATTTACATGTTTTAATAATCACTTTTCCTGGAAAATGTATTCTCTGCTTGAAAAATACGCAAAGGCATTCGAATGTCTGACGAACGTGTAGGCAAAAAATCCTATTTTTCGTAGTCTCGTTCGAACGCGTCATCAAACGCAACTCGAACGCTAGTCCTCTGCCTAAGAATGTTTGAACGCGTTTCCAAACTCTGGAACACTTCGTTCGAACGCGTTTACGAACACTACATGAATGTGAACTCACTGGAAAGTTTTTCTGAACTAATTAAGGAACGTGACAATAACGAAATTAATCCTTGAATTATTTTAGATTCAAAAATAATAACATAAACTTAGATTAATTATATGACCTTAAGTTATCAATGTATGGCACATATTCAGTAATGTTAACTTAGGAAAATCATATACTGTATTATTATAAACTTGGTAGTATAGATTTAAGTTAATATTAGGGTGTTCAATTATCACAGCATACACCTAGTGATAAAGTTGAAATTTAATCGTGTGTTGCATACTTGGTTGAGAATTAAAAAGTGTATCTACACAAGTAATTTCGTCCAAGCTTGATTGACTTATATATACACATCCACACATATTCATTATTGTATTGTGAATTGAAGTGCAATACTAAGTTTGAATGTTTAAGTATTTTATTGAGAAAGTGTTTAAAAGATATTCTGTCAAAAAATGCGATAATAGCCTAAGTAGGCAGAGATTTAAGTGGTTACTCCGGACCCCCCTCGCCCTCTGGGAATAATTCATTTATTATAAGAAATCTTAGTCATAAATTCAAGGACTTGTGTTATTTGGTACTACTGTCTAATATAACAACGAGTGAATTCTTAGTATATCACTTAAACAAGATCATATGTTTGATCGTTGTGCAATTTATCTTTTGTAGACTTATTGATTATTGTTGCTTTTCCAATTACACATGGCTAATGGAAATATCGCTGTACCGGTCGCTCATGGAGAAAAATCGAAAAAGTTTGGTGGAGAAAATTTTAAATAATGTCAGAGCAAAATATTATTCTACCTGAAAACACTGTAGTTGGCTAAGTACCTCAAAGATCCTCTGGGTCCTATGGAGGGAGAAACAGAAACAACTAAGCAACTTCGAGAAGAGACATGGTCTTCAGGCGACTTCTTGTGCAAGAATTACCACTTGGGATGACTTGATAATACCTTATACGATGTGTACCAAGGCGTGACTTCTGCAAAGATTCTCTGGGAATCTCTCGAGAAGAAATAAAAAATCGAGGATTCCGAACAAAAGAAATTTATTGTGGGTAGGTTCTTGGACTACAAGATGGTATATTCAAGGTATTATCAAGTTGCCACAATCATTGAAAAGTTACCTCCATCATGAAAGGACTTCAGGAGCTATCTAAAACATAAGAAGAAGTAAATGAGTCTTAAAGACCTTGGAGTTCGATTGAGGATCGAAGAGGACAGCAGGAAGTCAGAGAAGGCCAGCTACAAGACTATGGAGTCTAAGGCTAACATCGTGGAGGATGGAAAGGGTAGCAAAAAGAGAAATAACAGTGGAGTTGATTCTTCCCAGACAAACAAGAAGTTCAAAGGGAAATGCTACAACTATAGAAAAAACGGCCATATGGCAAGGGACTGCAAAAATAAGAAGTCTCAAGACAAATGCAAGAAAAATAAAAATGAGGCCCATATCACAGAAGATGAGCAGCTAAATGACGAGATCTCAAAAATGAATCTCTCAGCAGTTGTAATAGAAGCCAACTCGGGTAGACACTGGGGCTACTCGTCATATCTGTGCTGATAGAAAGATATTTTCCTCATATCATAAGGTTGATGGTGGCGATCATCTGATAATGGGAAACTCGTCTACCTCTAGAGTGGTTGGACAAAGCACATTGGTTATGAAGATGACATCCGGAGATGAGCTTACATTGAAGAATGTTCTGCATGTTCCTGATATTTCGAAGAACTTAGTCTCGGGCTCTCTCCTTAGCAAGAATGACTTTAAACTTGTATTTATTTCTGATAAGTTTGTAATGTCTAAAAATGATGTTTATGTAGGAAAATGATACCTCACTGAGGGCATTTTCAAGTTCAATGTAATGGTTGTCAATCGACATAGTGCTAATAATAAAACTACATCTTCTGCTTATATTATTGAGTCATAAAATGTATGGCATGAGAGGTTATGACATGTTAATTATGATACAATGCGTAAATTAATCAACATGAACCTTATACCTAAATTTTGATAACCAACATTTAGGCATGTGTTGAAGTAAAAATACATAGAACGAAGTTCTGAACCCTTGGAACTTGTACACTCCGATATGTGTGATATGAATATTGTGCAAATAAAAGGCGGTAAAAAGTACTGTGTCACTTTTATCGATGATAGCACAAGATTATGTTGTGTGTATTTGCTGAGGAGCAAATATGAAGCTATTGAGAGCTTTATACACTATAAGAATGAAGTTGAAAATCAACTTGGCAAGAAAATCAAAAGAATCAAGAGCGATAGAGACGGTGAATATGTGTCACAATTTGGTGAATACTATTCCAATCATGAAATTATTCACGAAACTAATGCTCCTTATTTGCCTCAACAAGACGAGATTGTTGAGCGCAAAAACTGAACGTTGAAGGAAATGATGAATGCCATATTGAAAAGCTTTGGTTTACCTCAGGACTTGTGGGGAAGCCTTGCTTTCCGCCAACTATGTTCTGAACAAGCTACCTCACAAAAGATTGGACAATAGACCATATGAATTGTGTAAATGTCAGATATTTTCCTACAAATATCTGAAAGTGTGGGGGTGTCTCCCCAAAGTGATGGTTCCTAAACCTAAGAAGGTTAGAATATGACCCAAGACCATTGATTGTATATTCATTGGATATGCTCATAACAGTAGTGCATATCGATTCTTGGTATATAAGTCTGAAGTTTCTGACATTAATCCAAATATGATAATTGAGTCAAGGAATGTGACATTTTTTGAAGAGATATTTCCTTGTAAGGAAAGATAAAGAATAAAATCTCTCAAAAGAACTAACGATATTTTCAAAGACAGTGATCAAGTTAACCAAGAATCAGATCAACATGAAAATGTTGAGGAAAATGAACCTAGACGTAGCCAAAGAGCTAAAATGTCTAAGTCATTTGGACCCGATTTTCTGACATACTTGTTAGAAAATGAGCTTCAAAGTTATAAAGAAACAATATCTTCGTCGGAGGCACCTTTGTGGAAAGAGGCTATTAATAGTGAGATTGAGGCTATTAATAGTGAGATTGAGGCTATTAATACTGAGATTGATTCTATCCTACAAAACCACACTTGGGAGTTGGTTGATCTTCCTCCAGTTGTAAGCCACTGGGCTACAAATGGATTTTTAAATGGAAGATGAAACCAGATGTATCAATAGATAAATACAAGGTAGAACTTGTCATAAAAGGTTATAGAAAAAAAGAAAGCCTTGATTACTTGTATACTTATTCACCAGTAACTCATATCACGTAGATAAGAATACTCATAGCCATAACAACTATATTTGGTCTTGAAATACATCAAATGGATGTGAAGACAACGTTATTAAATGGAGATCTGGATGAAGAGATTTACATGAAACAACCAGAAGATTTCAATATTCATAGACAAGAGCAGAAGATGTACAAACTTGTAAAATCCTTATACGAATTAAAACAAGCACCTAAATAATGACATGAACAATTTGACAATGAGATGTTTTCAAATGGATTCAAAACCAATGAGTGTGATAATGTGTATACACCAAATCAACTAAAAAAATGATATGTCATTGTGTGTCTCTACGTAGACGATATGCTGATAATTGGTTGTAATCATAAGATGATTCAGTCTACCAAGAAAGTATTGACTAATAAATTTGCTATGAAAGATTTAGGAGTAGATGATGTGATCTTAGGAATTAAGATTTCCAGAAAATCAGAGGGGTATTTATTATCTCATACTTACTACGTTGAAAAGATACTTGAGAAATATAATAAAGGGGATTTAAATGTGGCTAGAACTCTTATAAACCTAACTCTTCATTTATCAAAGAATACTGGCACAAGCGTATCACAATTAGAGTATGCGAGAATCATCGAAAGTTTGATGTATCTCATAAATTGCACACGACCTGATATCACTCAAGCTGTAAACAGGCTTAGCAGATATACAAGCAATCCATGACATAACCACTGGAAAGCCATAGTAAGAGTTTTGAGGTATCTGAGAGAAACTTCAAAATATGGTCTGCAATATACGAGATATCATGCTGTTCTAGAGGGATACAACGATGCTAACTGGATATCCGATGTAGTGGATTCCAAATCTAAGAGTGAATTTGTCTTCACACTTGGTGTTGTCTTCACACTTGGTGGTGCAAACGTGTCATGGAAATCCTCAAGGCAAATATGTATTGCCCGATATGCTATGGATTCAGAATTCATAGCATTAGACAAAACCGTGGAAGAAGCGGAATGACTTCGAAATTTCATAGAGGATATTTCAAATTGGCCCAAACCAGTACTAGCGATAAGCATACATTGTGATAGTCAATTGGCTATTAGGAGAGCCCAAAATACAATGTATAATGGTAAGTCTCGACACATACGTCGCAAACACAATACCAAACGATAACTGCTCTCAAGTGACATAATTTCGATCAATTATGTCAAATTGAAGGAAAATCTAGCGGATCCACTTACTTTAGGTTTACTTAGAGAGCAAGTTGAGAAGTCATCGAGGGGAATGAACTTGAACCCATAAAATTAAGAATTGTCAATATGGAAACCCAACCTAGCTGACTGGAGATCCCAAGATCAAGATTTAAAAGGGACAATTGAAACTTTGTGCAATTCAAAACAACCACTGTAGAGTTTTATACTCTTTCTCATTCCTATAATGACGCATAGTACTGTCTATTAAGGTTAGGATAAGTTAAGGCTTTTAATAATCACTATTTTAGTAGAAGAGTCCTAATGGGGGTAAAGACAGATTACCGCGTAGACGGAAGCTATCTATGAGGTATATTTTGACTTTGGATCCCTTTGTGGAGCATAAATAGTTTGAATGAGTGATTTTGATAGAATTTTATTATATTGTATTTTTTTTTGCTATTTTCAAAGATAATGTACATGTATTTTTTAGTGTTTATGTTATGTTAATTTTATTACTAGATATTGTCTGATTAGATCTGGTTCTTTAGTTGTATTGTTTATTACTTTCAGGGGCGTCCCAAGATATAATTGTGTGTTCAATTAAAAATTTAACATGTGTTTAAATTCAACATAAAATTTCATAAATAAGAAAAATACACCCAATAACAGGAATCTTATGAGTTTTATATAAAATTAAGAGAGTGACGTGTAACATGGTAGAAAATAAAAACACAATTCTTGAAATTTTGTCGTGTGTGTTTATTTTGTACTATTAGCCTTTGTCATAATTTGGCTTAATTCTTGGGGTTTTCTAAGTGTATTATAAGTTTATATGATCCTGATATAATTTTGACAAATTTAGTCTTTCAATTAAAAAAATAAATAAATAAGGTATCATATGCATAGATATTATACAAGTGAAACAAAAGATTGTGTAACATAACGCATGAAGGTGGACATGACGACACCATTTGGTTGTTAAGATCTTAAAATTAGAATCAAAATTTTAAAAAAAAATAATAAAAATTTAAGTATATAATATTGGAGAACAATCAAACAAATGCAATAAATTTTATTGAACAGAAACTTATAAACGAAATGCAAAATAAAACCAGTAGCTTACAAACAAAACCGACACTTACAAATCAACACAGAAACTTGCAATGTAAGAAACAAAAAATAATAACAAAATACTGACTTGTAAAGATTGAGGTTAGCATATTAAATGCTATGTCCTATAGCAGAAATTCGCCCATACCCGTGTGCTTGTAGTTCAATGGATGTCTGCCACCAGGATTCAACAATCTGAAAATCGAAGATTCTGCACTGAAAGTTCGATTCCTGTCGAATTTACTTGGTGTTTGTAATTTCGTTTTCAATGATCACAATGGTTTTGAAGAAAATGTTGTGTCAAACTGCTATGTTTTTATATACAAATATGGAAAACGTTTTTAGATGTCTTTCTGAAGGGTTGTGTTGATCAGACACAACCTCTGATTTCAATCCAAAATTCAAAAAGAAAAAACGTTTTAAAGTGAGCAAGGCATTTAGTGAATCCCCATGAGCCCAAAGGCACAAGGCACATCTTTGACTTAATTAAATATATATTAAATCTAATAATTAAATCTAATACCAAAACAACATTAATCCATCAAACCCAAGTCTTGCTTTTTTCAATTTAATATAAATGTTTAATAAACACTTATAAACCTTTCATCTTACATTTACTTTTTAGATGTGAGACTACTCCCACTATTCTTATACAAACTCTTATATATAATATTATTTTTATAAATTTTTATCATTTATTAATAAATGTCTATTTTTAAAACTCACTTAAAAGATATAATATTTAGCCTCAACTTAAGACTTTTTTTTAAGCTGAATGTAAGTTTGTTAAACATATTTATAATTCTCAAAGATATCACATATTCCTGGATATGTGACCGTTGGATCACTCAGATTTAGAAAAAAAGGATTTGCCCATGCGTATTGGGTATACGGCATTAATGGCAGTTGATTTTTGTTGGGTAAGAAGCTCAAGTTCAGTCACACACTGTCCTTGGATGAGAGTGATTCTCAAGCATCACTATTAATTATGTCTTTTTTTTTTTCTTTTCCTTCAAAAGAGGAAAATGATATTTGTATAAATTGAAAAGAAAATGGTGACAAAATCAATTATAAAATACTGATATTCCGTGTTACAATAATTTTTAAATTATAAAATATTATTAATTTATGATTAAATTTTATCACCATTTTATTTCGGTACTCCTATAAATACCCTCTATGATGGTTCACTTTCCATGTTTATAGAGAAATCAATAATGGCGTGCGCTTGCTTTTGAAGAATTTAAGGTCTAATGAAATGGAGCTCTACTCCTATCAAGTCATATATTTAAAATATTGATTTAATATATGTATAATTTGATTCACATAAAATATGGTAATTAAATAATATTTTTTTTAATAAGAATAAAATAAAATTATTTCATTAAAAATTTAAATTTTTATTATTTATTCAATATATTTTAATAAATTTTCATAAGTAGTACATGGTATTTGAACAAGTTCACCATCATAACTTTTTCTTTTCCAAGGTCGATATTAACAAACCAACAACGTACGAAAATGCACTTTCATGACATTTTTCATATGTTACATGGTTTTTGTTCTTTCATTAATAGATTGATAATTGCATGGGTGCATGCACATTTCTTTTGCTTGTAAACATATGTTAATCGGGGGATCTCTTCAAGGTCTCAATAGCGTATAACACCAAACACTTTTATATTAATTAGTATATGGTCCGTACTTCACGTGCGAGTTGAGCATATATTTTAAGTATTGATCTTATAAGTGTTCTGAATCTTGTCGATTTTGTGATGTAAAATAATTGATTAACTTACACGTAATATTTATATTTCATTCGTTTGACTTTCAGTTTTCAAATAATATTTCAAATTCATTATGCAATAGCTAATAGTCAGAATCTGCATCCTAAATCACACAGTAAATAATAAAAAATTCATGAAATAAAAAAATTTATAGAAATAATTCAAAACAAAATAACAAATATCAATAAACCGGAAATCAAAAAAATTGACTAGGTTTTATGGGCAGTTACCTATTTAGGTTTCTTATTTTAATATAAGATATTATATTTATGTATTGTAATATGTTTTTTATTTTAATAATTTATTATTTTAATTTTATAATTTAATAATAAAAACATTAATTATAAAGATTATGTGTCACTTCTATTTATTATAATAGAATATTATAATATATATTTTTATTATAATAGATAATAAAAAAATACTTATAGAGATTAAATGTCATATGACGCGATGAAAAAATTAAAAAATATTTGAACTGATATATATATATTGTAAAAGTGTGAAGCCATCCTTAATGGCAGACTTGTCATTTCACAGTTTTTTGCAATACTTATGGATTTGGCCGTTGGATCAAAAGTGGTTTGTTTTGGGCTTCATCTCTGTCGTCCATCTGCATTTGCTCTTCATATATATCATGTGCCTAGGGTTATCAGAATTGGGGGATTTTTTCTTTCATCTTCAATTCAGCTTCAAGATTGTCTTCTTTCAGTATTCTGGTCTTCGGTCTGGAGAGTTTCTCATTCATAGCCACTGTCGAGAACAATAGAAGATCCAAGAATCAGGAGTGTCAACTAGGTTGAGTAGTTGCGTCGAATTATAGGGTTTATTGTTTGTGGTTCCATTTTTGGGGAAAATCTTGTAAAGAAAAAGAGGACAGAATCTTGTATGTACTTGAATATTATAGTGCAGTGAGCTCCAAGTTCCTGAAGTTCAACGTGGATGTAGTCTGAATCTTTCAGGCGAACCACGGAAAAATTTCTTGTTGCTTGATGTGTGAATGTTTTTCTTGTTCATAAAAGATTGATTGAAATCTTGGTATTAACTGGCGAAAACCAGAAAGTTGGCCTTAAGACGTTTCTGAACGTTACAGTGGTATCAGAGCCCACGGTTGGAAGGCAACTGTGTTGAAGGACAAGATCGTGTGAGGGACGATTGGATCCTGGATTAGGGTTTACTGTGTAGACGATTAAAACCCTCACAGAATCTGAGTTCAAGAACAAGGCTTTGGGAGGTCGATTGAGTTTGTGGGCTCTCTGTCGACAATCAAAGCCCTCAAAATTTCTGGTAAGTAAAGGCTGTGTAAGGGATTGACAGGGTAGTTAAGAATCTGCTTTTAGAGTGATAAGTAAATTGTGCTGCCGAATTGAAAGAGTGAGTGGTAGTGGTCTCGCGGTTCGGGTGCCAAAAACTTTGAACTGCTGTTTGGGGTAGCTAAGGTTGCCGAATTGTGTGTCTCAGGCTCTGTGTTGCCAAATTGAAAGATTGTGGGGTTGCCGTATTTCAGTTTTGGGTGAACAATTACCGAGAGTGTATCCGATTGTTGATTGGGTGAGTAAGACTCTGTGTTACGGATTAAGTGTATGGGTTAAAAAGAAATAAAAATGTCGACTATGAGACTCGACATTGGCGTATTTGACGGAAAAGGGGATTTCACAACTTGGAAGAAGAAAATGAAGGTACTGCTTTCCCACCATAAGGTGGCTTTGGTGCTGGAACCGGACCCAGAAAAGTGGCCAAAGATGGAAAAGAAAGCGAATGATGAAATCCTGGAAGAGGCTTACAACCTGATTTTCCTTCACCTTGGAGATTCGGTCATCAGAAAGGTTGATGGAATGGACACCGCCATTCAACTTTGGGGTAAACTCGAATCTCTATACTATGTTATTTCTGCACCAAATTTAGTGTTCATAAAAGGAATTTGTTTAATTACAAGATGGACACAAATAAGTCGATAGATGATAATTTGGATGAATTCACGAAAATGACTCAAATCCTTAAAGGAACGGACCAAGCCCTAGGAGACTCTAGCGAAGCTATGATTCTTTTAAATGCACTGCCTGAAGAATATAGTGTCGTTAAGAACTCTCTACAGTACACAGGAGTTGTACCTAGGCTAGACTTGGTGATATCTGGTATAAGGGTTAGAGAGCTAGAACTTAGAACCAGTAGGAGAGGAGGAGCGAACTTATTCGTGAAAGGAAATATAATGGTCTGAATAATCATCAAACTAATAACCAAGAACCTAAAAGGAATAAGAAGAATAAACAGGATAAGAATAAGAATAGTGACAAGAAGTGCTATCATTGTGGAAAGATGGGACATCTTAAAAGAAATTGTTATAAGTTCATTAGGGAACAGAAAAATGAAGGCAGCGCTACTGTGGCTGCCGAAACGGGGTCGATGTGCCTATCTGAGGCATTAACTGTGTCTAGTGATCACATTAGTAGATAATGGATTCTGGACTCTGGGTGTTCTTTTCACATGAGTCCGTATAGGGACTGGTTTGTCAACTTTAGAAATTCTGACCAAGGGACTGTGTATATGGGTAATGACAATACCTGTAGGATACAAGGAGTTAGGGACATAACACTTAAACTTCATGATGGTAAAGTTAGGATACTTACTGACGTTAGATATGTACTTGACTTGAAACGAAACCTGATATCACTAGGAACACTAGATGAATTAGGTTTCACATATAAAGCACACAAAGGAAACATGCACATATCTAAGGGTAATAAACTAATCCTAACTGGTATAAAAAGAAACGAATTGTATGTTCTAAATGGCCAACATCTATTCTCGGAAAAACTCATTTCTGCTTTAACTTCTAATGTTGATATGACTAATATATGGCACTTGAGACTTGGCCACATAGGCCAGAAAGGAATGCAGGTACTTAGCAAGCAGGGATAATTTAGAAAGGACCAATTGAAGCCACTTGAGTTTTGTGAGATCTGTGTGTTGGGCAAACAGCACAGACAGAGCTTCCCAACTGGAATTCACTTGTCAAGGGCGAGTCTGGAGTATCTACATTGTGATATATGGGGACCAGCAAAGGTCCAGACTCATGGGGGTAAGAAATATTTCCTCTCTATTGTTGATGATTAGAGTAGGAAGGTATGGACATTCTTACTAAAATCAAAAGATGAAACTTTGACTAAATTTAAAGAATGGAAAGTGTTAGTAGAAAATCAAACTAGTAACAAAGTGAAAGTCTTGAGAACTGATAATGGCTTAGAATTTTGTAATACTGAGTTTGATCAATACTGTACTAGTGAGGGTATCCTGAGACATAGGACAGTGAGTCACACCCCCCAACAGAATGGAGTTGCGGAAAGAATGAATAGAACCCTATTAGAAAAGATCAGATGTCTTTTATTTTCTTCCGAAGTTCCGAAGCCTTTTTGGGGTGAGGCCCTCAATACTGCTACTCATTTAGTTAACCTGAGCCCAAATAGTTCCGTTCAGTTTAAGACTCCTGAAGAAGGTTGGTCTGGTAGGGCTCAGAAGCTTGCCCACCTTAGAGTGTTTGGCTGTGAAGCTTATGCTCACCGGTCCATAGGTAAACTTGCACCGAGGTCCATCAAGTGTGTTTTCTTAGGATATCAAGAAGGGACAATAGGGTATAGGTTATGGGAAAGAGAATCACATGGAGTCAAAATCATAGTTAGTCGGGATGTTATATTCAATGAACTTTATTTTCCTTGTAAATCTACTAACAAGAATGCAGGTGCCTTAGAAAAGGATCTAGCAGATTCTGATCTTGCAGGTGGAGCTCAGATGCAGATGGAGCCAGGGACATCAAGGACCGCTGATCAAGTTGGTGACATGTCAGGCACGGAGACATCTGAGGACTCTCAACCCAGGAGAAATAACCTGGAGGAAAATAGAAATGAAGTAGCAGATATACAAGAACAAAGTGAAGATGACACAGTAGATCAACTGAATCAAACTGAGCAGCATGCTGAAACACCACAAGACACATTGGCCAACTACCGGCTAGCAAGAGACAGAAGTAGGGGGCAGGTAAGGCCTCATACCAGGTATGATTACTCAACTAATGATTTGTATTTCTGTGCATTAATATCAAGTCATGAAATTAATGAGATTGAGCCTGCTAGCTTAGGAGAGACATTAAAGTCTACCCATAAACTTGAATGGGAAGCGGCTATGGAATATGAGATGTCTTCTCTTAGGAAAAACCAAACTTGGACTTTAGTTCCTAAACCTAAAAACCAGAAGTTGGTTGAGTGTAAGTGGCTGTTTAAGGTCAAAGAAGGACTACTGCCTAGTGACCCTGTTAGGTTTAAAGCCAGACTTGTAGCAAAAAGATTTACTCAACGGGAAGGGGTAGACTATAATGAAATTTTCTCACCTGTAGTTAAATTTAAAACTATTAGAATGATGTTAGCTCTAGTAGTGCAATATAATCTTGAATTGGAATAATTGGATGTGAAAACTGCTTTTCTACATGGGAAATTAGAAGAGAAAATTTACATGTCTCAGCCTGCGGGTTTTATTGATAAAAACCATCCTGAGTATGTTTATCTGCTTAATAAATCCTTATATGGTCTTAAACAGTCTCCTGGGCAATGGTACAAAAGATTTGATACATTTGTGCTTAGTATTGGATTCATAAGGAGTAAATATGATAGTTGCTTCTATTTCATGCTTGATGAAAAATATCCTGTGTATTTGTTATTGTATGTTGATGACATGCTTCTAATCTCTGAATCAATGAATGCTATTAACAATCTTAAGAAGCAGTTGAATAGTGAGTTTGACATGAAAGACCTAGGTAGTGCAAAGAGAATCCTAGGTATGACCATTGATAGAGATAGAGGTAAGAATTGTCTTAAAATACATCAATCCACATATTTGCAAAAGGTAGCATCTAGATTTGGGGTAAGTGGCTGTAAACCTGTTAGTCAGCCTCTTGCGAGTCATTTTATTTTGTCTAAGTCACAAAGTCCTGCGAATAGGTCTGAGGTGATTAAAATGGAAAATATACCTTATGCAAATGCTATAGGTTCTGTGATGTATGCCATGATTAGTACTAGACCTGACTTGTCTTACCCTGTATCTTTATTGAGCAGGTTTATGTCTAATCTAGGTGGAGCTCACTGGAGTGCTTTGCAGTGGTTGTTAAGATACATAAATACAACTGTTGATTATGGCTTATGTTTTAACAAATCTAATGCTTTAGACTTGGTAGGGTATGTTGATTCTGTTTTTGAAGGTGACAGGGACTCAAGAAAGTCAACTACAACTTACTATTTCACACTTGGTGGAAATTGCATCAGTTGGAAGTCAAGCCTGCAACCGTTGGTTACACTCTCAACTACCGAAGCTGAATACATAGCCATAACTGACGTGTTCAAGGAAGCCATTTGGCTTCAGGGTATCTTAACCGAAATACAACAGCTGCAGGGTAAGATAGTTGTGTATTCTGACAGTCAGAGTGCAATATATTTGAGTAAGAATCCAGTACATCATGAGAGAACCAAGCATGTTGATGTGAAATATCATTTTATGCGGGAAATTATCTCAAGTGGTAAGATTGAGATTAAGAAGGTTCCAACTGAAGATAACCCATCTGACATGGGGATAAAAATTGTGACTGCTACCAAACTCTCCCACTGCATGAAGTTGTTGCATGTGGGGGTTGGCTGAGTTCGCAGCCAACATGAACAATGAAAGGAACTTTGATACTTGTTGCACTAATGATATCCCGGCATAAGGTGTTTATGGATTGAAGCGAGTGGTGTGAAGGTTTCAAGGTGGAGATTGTAAAAGTGTGAAGCCATCCTTAAGGGCAGACTTGTCATTTCACTGTTTTTTGCAATACTTATGGTTTTGGCCGTTGGATCAAAAGTGGTTTGTTTTGGGCTTCATCTCTGTCGTCCATCTGTATTTGCTCTTCATATATATCATGTGCCTAGGGTTATCAGAATTGGGGGATTTTTTCTTTCATCTTCAATTCGGCTTCAAGATTGTCTTCTTTCAGTATTCTGGTCTTCGGTCTGGAGAGTTTCTCATTCATAGCCATTGTCGAGAACAATAGAAGATCCAAGAATCAGGAGTGTCAACTAGGTTGAGTAGTTGCATCGAATTCTAGGGTTTATTGTTTGTGGTTCTGTTTTTGGGGAAAATCTTGTAAAGAAAAAGAGGACAGAATCTTGTATGTACTTGAATATTATAGTGCAGTGAGCTCCAAGTTCCTGGAGTTCAACGTGGATGTAGTCTGAATCTTTCAGGCGAACCACAGAAAAATTTCTTGTTGCTTGATGTGTGAATGTTTTTCTTGTTCATAAAAGATTGATTGAAATCTTGGTATTAACTGGCGAAAACCAGAAAGGTGGCCTTAAGACGTTTCTGAACGTTAAATACATACATATATATATATATATATATAACATATTATACTATCCGATTAATTTTTGAATAATATGACAGAAAATCTGACAAAGATTGTCTATGATATTATATCCTAGCAACTGATCGCTGCATTATCTTCGTGGTGATTGGTGACTAAAAAAAGAGGGGATTGAAATTACCTAAGTATTATATGGTTCAAATCTAGATCATATATTTACTAATCCGTGTTGGATTTAGCATTCAAGGTATTGACATTGATACACATTTGAGACGCAATTAATTACATCTATTTAGTGTTTTTTAATCCGATAGAACTATGTTATATTTGCCATATGTTAAAAATTATTTCTTCTTTTCAAATCAAAATTGATTGAAGTTAGAGTATATAGTACTGCAAATATTTTGGAAAATTATAATGAAAAAATCAAACAAGTTTTTCCTTGGGAAAATGAAAAAGCCAATATATTCCCAAAATTTACTCAAATGTACACGTAAATTCTATCAGTTTCCGAAATAATTATATCGAAAAATGATTTACATATATAATTTGTTATCATCATAATTAATATGAATGTGATCTTTTTGGTTAACATGATGGTTCTATCAAATATTTATTCCCTCTACATGCAATAACGCACGACAATCATTAATCATTTCATATATATAAATATATTATATGACCTTTTAAAGGGGAAAAATAAGTAATTCAGTTTTTGTTAGTTTTAGAGTACCATAAATTTAGATGTTTCATATGCTTAGTAAAGAAATAGAATTAGATAAGAAGAGGTGATTGTCATGCCATTATTCATTGTTGGGCTATCACGTGTAATGCAAAGGTTAATAATTTGTTTAAATATTATAAATGAAAAGTAGTTGATAATTATTAAAAACATTTGCAGTCATTAAAGGATAAAAATTGAAACTAAGTTATATGTAGACATTTAAAAAATCCCGGGTCTTACGCAAGTCTGGTACAATTTTCTCAAGGGGTCAGGTGATTAATCAACTTATTTATCTATCACTAGTTCTTAAGCTCTTAACTTATTACAAGTTACAAGATGCAGTAAATGCTAACCTTTAAATCTGAGACTTCAACCCCTTTATATAGACTTCCAAATTCATTATTCCACCGCCTCTGACGTCATCTCATATCAACTTGCCATAATTGCAGTCATAACTCTCCTTAATAACGCTTAAATTGGCCAATCATATCCACTAATTTCACTGTTTGCACCGGCCTCTGGCGGCTCTGCTCTGCCACCTTCCTACCACTACATCAATCTATGGCAGCTGGCATGGGCTACTTCCAATGAGAACTATTGTTTTTCCACAGTCATCATTATTTAGGGCATACGTCACATGACTCCAATACAGGTCGGCATGTGATTCCATCTTCATTGGTCGGGTCAGCATACCGATGCAAATGATACTATTAAAGCATCATTTACCTCTCTCAACTAGGTCAGGTTGACATATAGGAACTGCGTTAGGTCAGTTTCAACAAATCCCAAGAGAACCTTAAATTCATCACTCCTTCATGAGATCGGGTCGGTAACAATGATTCTCATGCCTTCAATAGATTATATCCTTGGAAGAACCTATATGCATCATGCGGTCGGGCTCGTCTATCAAACTGCTTTCGTCTCTCTGGGCCCTTGGGCCTTTATCATCCATTTTTTGGCTAAGTACAATACTCATTCCACCCCTCATTGATATTTGAACCTTCCTCGGGGTGAAAAATCACCATCAACATATGTCTCATAGTTCTCGATATCAACGAATTTGTGAGTTGATACCGGGAACATTATAAAAGATAGTGGTGTAGACTGATCTAGTGTCCTCAGGTTATTGACCTTTTGGAGAAAGCTACATCACTTCAACTCTTCTCAGGCTCATCCCCCTCAAGACGGGTTGTTCTACATACTGCTAAAGATATCCTTTTGTAAGGATTGTATTTCTTTCATCGCCGTTTGAAAATGCACTCATAGGATTTCTAAAACGTCCCTATGAATATGTGATGGCATAATGGTCTTCCTTAAATGCCCATCATATCCACCAAATCCCTTTTTATTTCATCTCCCCGATGTGCCAAGTGTCACCCATCTGTGACTTGGGCTCTAAAACTCGGGTGGCTAAGATGAGCCGATCTCGTGGCTCTCATCTGATACCTTAATTTGAATTAAATGATTGCGATCGGCGCAACACGTGTCATTAATTTGTTTCTCTCATTCCTAATCAATGATCAATATTTGCTCGGGTAGCCTATTTAAAGGCCAATTTCGTCTATCTTCCAGTTTTTACAAGCTTCACCTTCTCCAAACACTTTCAACAGCCTCAAGCATCTTCTACAACTTCGAGCCCGTTCAATCAACCTTAATAGCTCAATCTCTATCACCAATACACAAGTAGGTACTTATTAACACTATTTTTATTTCCTTTGCACTAAGCATACTTTATATTAACAATTGATGTATAACAAACACAATGAACTTGTAATATGTTTTCTCATTTTTTGTGGGTTTATTACGGTTTTGGGTTTCTATTGCTGCATATATATGTGTTTATGGTCTTATGAAGCTGTTGTGTGGGTGTGTGTTTTTGTTTTGTGTTTTGGTGTTGAATGTATATATTTCTATGATTTGTGATGAGTCTCGCTTTGCATGGATAGAAAAGGTTGGTTTTCTGTATCTGATTATGCTTTTGCTTGCAAATTCAGTGTTTTGTGATTGTTAGGGTTTATAGAGCTTTCTCTAGGGTTAGTCACTTGGTATGGATGACATATCAAACCCTAGGTAAACATTAAGCCCAGCTAACAATAAGAATAGGCTCATATAAATTACAAACAATGATTAGGTTAAATTTACTCCCCATATCATCCATTTTTAGGAATGTAAGAATCCGACTCCTCCTCTGCAACTCCCTTCGACGTTCTGCCTCCTAACATACATGTCCTGCGTCCAATTGAGCCAGTCAATATGGGAAGCTCGGAATCGGTGGGAGACGGTGATTATAACACAACACCAACCTCTTTAGAAGAAGAAAATCAATCATATACAAAAAAGAGTAGCCCGACCTAAGCCAACACCTCCCCACTTGGACTTCATTAACATGGACATGGACAGAGCCTCTATCATCACCCATGTTGGACTGGACTAGCTCAGGGAGAGATTCAAAATTCATGAGAAAATTGGTTTGGACGTTCCTGATGAATGAGATCAGGCAAGCCGACAAAGTGGCGATCAAGTTGCCTTTTGCACGGCTTTCTTTAATATGGGACTGCGCATGAGCCCTTCCAATGTTGGCAGCAATGAACCTGGTCCATGGGACTGCGCATGAGCCCTTCTAATATTGGCAGCAATGAACCTGGTCCCATGCTAATTGAACCTGAATGGATGGAAGGTGTTTTCCGGGCTATATATCATCTAGAGACGAGCCATCAGTTGAAGACCTTAAGAGGCTTTAACGATTGAATGTGAACCCTAGAGAATATAAGGACTGTTACTACTTGTCCACCTATGCAGGTGGCAAACATTTAATTACCCACCTCTCAGCCATCAATAAAAACTTTAAAAATAAATAGTTCTGGGTTGGGGGAGCATGAGGAAAAAACCAAATCATTTACGGTGAGTATATTACTATATTGATCGTCTTCAGAGTTAGAGATAATGACTCATCCTCCTTTCATTTTTTCCTCTACTTAGAATTCCCAGCTTCATCTTACTAACACTCTTGCACCCCTTATAGCTTGTTAGGGTGACCCTCCGAAGGTTCGCCATGAGGTTAAAGCAATGGTAGATCATGTATCCCAATATGCAGGTCATTACAAAGACCTCATCGACCCGTCTTCTTTCACAGATGTTGGCTTTATCTCGAGCTCCCCTCCACCAGCTGGCAAACAAACCAGTAAATAATGACTAATTGACTGACCCTCATTGTATTATATTTTTACTGTTGTTTACTATTTCCCTTTATGCTTTGCCTTTACTGACCCGAGCTCCGGTTCATTATTTATGCCTTTGTGTTTTTCTTGATACATGCATGATTAGAAAAAAGGCTCACCCCTCTATAGATTGCACGGGATGGTAGACGCCAAGCCCAGAATGGGCCAAGTGACACCCATCCCCAGCTCACCACCCCAATTCCTCCATCCCAAAAATAGAAAACTCCAATGCAAACATCTACCCCAATGATCCAAACCATCAATACATCATCACTTAGAAAATCCCAAATACTATATGCCCAAACTTCACAAACTCCAACCCCTGCACCAGTGCCCTAAAAATGATGTCTCCACCAGGTCGAGGGTGAGGGTAAGGAGCGCCCCAAGATAGGTCATCAGAAGAAGACCACTGCCCTATAGGGTAAGACTCGGGTGGCTTTTGCTCCTAAGAAGGGGGATTCCATAGTTTGAGAGTGGACGATCTCCTGAAGAGTGCAATGGAATGCATGATTCACCTCTTGCCGGCCTTCAACTATTTAACCCTTCATGTGGAATCAACAGAGACTTAACTTATAAGAGCTTTTCCCCCGATGAGGTTGTCCAGAAAGTGGGCCGCCTCTAAGCGAAGGTAATTGCTTTTAACTTAGTGTTTTACCTTCATTATTTTTTCACAAACGAACATGTTATCTTCATGTGCAGCTGACATATCTCATGTCCACCAATATGGACATGCTTTCAAGCACCATTGTTGAAGGTGGTAAGGCTCAGAGGTTCGAGAGTGAGCTGGAGCTCCTCAAGAAGGTGGATGAGACCAATGGAGAAATTGAAGCCTTCTTCCAAGCCTTCTAAGATGCAAGAAATAAGAGGGATGATTCATGTGTTGAGACTATTTCCAAGGCTTTAGAGCTCAATTTGTAGCAGGCGAAGACAACCATTGTGAATGGAAGCTCGATGAAAATGAGACTGGGCTTAAGAAAGTCAGGGATTAGCTTATCAAGACCCGAGCCGAGTCGGATGATTTGCAGGCCAATATCGCAAATCGCATAGAGAATGTCAATGTTGATACCCAGGTCGAAGGCTTGGAGAAATCCCTGGAGCTGATCGAGGAGACCTACCCCGACCTTGATTTAAGTGAGCTTTAAAAGGTTATCAAGGTTGCCAAATGAGAAATGACATTCGAGTAGGACTTCAGCACGAGCCGTGAAGAAACTGAGGCAATCCCCGATCCAGCTCCTCTGACCTTAGTGCTGCCTTTTGCTAAAGATGCCTCTGCTCCCTCATTCGCTGTTGTTGCCCATGATGAAAGTGCTTCTACTACTGCTCCCCCTGTTCCAGTCGAAGATGTTCCCGGTTCATCATCCTATGTAATCTACCTCCCTTCGCCGAAAATACCGAGGGGGCCCATGATATAACTAAACAATGAATAAAATTTCATTTTTTATACTCTTATGCATTTCTATTTTCACACTGAAGCACATACTGAGTAAAGACATTATCTATGACACTTTATTCTTTCCAACACTTAGCAAAAATTTCAAACTTGAAGTAATCAAGCTTAAGGGTGGCAATGGGCCGAGCCCGGGCTTTGAAAATCCCGGATCGAGCCCGAAAGATAAAATGTTGGCCTGTGCCCGGGCCCGAGAAAATCCCGGCTCGAGCTTCTGCTGGACCGGGCTCGGGCCCATGCCAAATCCGACTCGATTTTTCAAAAAAATAATAAATCTCACCTTGTTTTGAACCAAAAAACAGTAAAACATCATTTCCTCATTTAAATGTTACTTCCAAAAGCACAACAAGTTCTTCAACTTCACCAAATTGATTGGCTTTGTACCAAAAGCATATTTGGATTTCTTCAATTTGTCAAGAAAGGTTACTTTTTGGATTTCTTCAATTTTACTGCACCCATAAAAGAGTAGAGAAAGTGCTTTGATTTTTTTTTTTTGTAATTTTAATATTATTTTTTAGCCCGGGCCGGGGCTACCCGAGTCGGGCTTATGTTTCTAGGGCCCAGCTCGGCCCGTTTTTATCCTGGACCGTTTTATGCCACCCTTAATCAAGCTTAATCAGATAACTTGATAGTTTAATAAAATTACCTCCATCAACCAATTCAATGATGACCTTCCCCTCATAAAAAATGGGTACCACGAGCACATCAGCTGGCTGATCTTATTTTTAAGCTATCCTGACCAGGATAATAGTATATCAACCACAATCATTTTAATGCTCCAATGGGGCCACGCATCCCAATCCGATGTCAATATGCATCTTTCGATATTTAAAAAATTATGAACTCTTCAAGAAAAAAATTCTCTTCAATGGTTATCATTGTCCCCAGCCCTTTTATCCTTTTAAAACTAGTTAGATAGTGCTTCAATCGAAGCTTCCAAAGAAGTCATCTAATGGTTACGAAAATTCTTTAATCCCGATTATTTTGACACCGTAGTCTAATGTTATTCATTTGATACAAAAATAACCTGACCTGATCACTTTGACCTGCTCCGACGCCCTGAGGCATTACTTTGTTATCATGACTGACCTGAGTCAGCGATGGATGACACTTGCCCAATACCGCGATCGGCGTCCTCACCTCTACTCCTTTCGTATCCATTCTGAAGTCTGATCCATAAATATATCCTAGGGTATGACTTCCCGTGTTGTCCGCTATATTGATCCCAAAAGATCCCAAACTTATAACTGTCATTTGTTTCAGTTAGGCCATGAGGGAGAAACTATGTTCCCATGCCATCCATAATAATGATTCCCGAGAGAGTCTGGCCTTTCGTGCTGCTCCTCTCAGCAAGACCATATGGGGAATTTTGACGCCAGATCTTAATAATAAGGTCTCGGCAGAAAAAATCTTGTCCCGAGCTAATCAGATCATCTGGTCATAAGGGAATGAACTCTCTTTGTGTTATTCAAGTAATGTCATGAGGGAGAAACTCTGATCTCATGTCATTCAATGTACCAAGGTCTCGGCGGAATGAATCTAGCCCCGAGACCATCTAACATTTGGCCATAAGGGAATAATCCCTTATTGTGCCACAAGGGAATAATATCTCCTTATGCCACTTAAGTAAGGCAATACGAGAAAAGTTTTGACCTATGACATCCAATATAAAAAGGCTTCAGCAGAACGAATACAACATTGATCTGACATATACACTTGGCCATAAAGGAATCATCCATCTTTGTGTCATCCACTCATCATTAGGGCCTCGGTGGGGCATACCCTACCCCGAGCCTTTCAATAAACTTGGCTATAATGGAATGATCTCTCCTTGTGCTATTCATTTAACAATAGAGTCTCAGTGGGTCGTCCCCAACCCTTAGCCATTCAACAAATTTAACCACAAGGGAATGATTAATCTTTGTGTCATTCAAGCCTAATATAAGGCATCGGTGGAACGTACCCAATCCCAAACCATTCAACAAATCTAGCCACAAAGAAATTATCTCTCCTTGTGTCATTCAAGAATAGTACAAGGCCTCGGTGAGACGCACCCAACCCAAGCCATTCAAAAATTTGGCTACAAAAAATGATTATTTCTTGTGTTATTCAAGCATAATATAAGGCATTATTGAGACGTACTCAACCCCGAGCCATTCAACTCAGAAAGACCTCAAAAGAAAAATTTTCAACCTCATAAACACTGGTGATTGTGTCTCATACCATGCTGTACAACAACAAAATAAAAAAAGTTTGACGAGGTGACGTATCACACACTCCGTATCGACCCAAAACTAGGGGTGGGCATTATCGGATTCGGATCGGATCGGACCGAATCCGAATCCGATCCGATCCGATTAGTATTAGTTTGTTTGATCCGATAAGGTTTGATAGCCTTATCAAACTCGATCCGATCCGATCCGATAACTATCGAATCAGATCGAATTTGTTTGATCCGATTCGAATACTTAACAAATCGGATAAATCCGATTTGATAACGGATTCGAATTCGATAGAGAATCCGATTTGATAATGAATCCGATAGTGGATTCGATTTGACAACGGATCCGATTTGATAAAATTGATTTGAATTTTAAGTTATCCGATCCGATTCGGTAAAATTGTTATGAATTTACAAATTTTCAGATAAATTTTTTGAATCGAATCCGTTATCAAATCGGATTTGTTATCAAATCGAATTTACTATCGGATTTATTATCAAATCGTATTCTCTATCGGATTTCGAATCCGTTATCAAATCGGATTCCTTATCGGATTCAGATTTGTTATCAAATCGGATAAAATCCGATTCGATCCGATAGTTATCAAATTTATCCGATCCGATCCGAAATTCGACAAATGAACCAAACATGATTCGAATCGGTTCAATAGCCAAATCCGATCCGATTCGATCCGATAGTTTCCTCGATGTTTTGGGTAGGGGTGGGCATCGGATCGGATTTGGCTATCTCAGTTTCCTCGATGTTTTGGTTCGATAGCCAAACCCGATCCGATCCGATGCCCACCCCTACCCAAAACATCGAGGAAACTGAGATAGCATCATTCCCCACTTTACCTAAAATAATAATTTTGAACCTCACGATTCAAACGTCTCAAAAAATCGAACTACGGATCAGGAGCGGCTAACGCCATGAGGGTATGCTATGGATGTCTGAGGTGTCAAGCGCCACACAGGTCTTCACGTTGTCTTTGAATGTACAAACCATCAGGTACTAACATTCCGACCCAAGGATTTTGATAATGTCATTGGTGACTGATGTGTCATGGGAGTGTGTGCTTTCCGCACATCATTTTGCTTCTGTTGTCTGACCTTCGAAAGCATAAGACATCAGGTACTAACATTCTGACTCGAGGCTTTTGATAATGTCAACGGTGATTGGTGTGCCACGAGGGTGCACACTTTCCGCACATCGTCTTACACCAGTTGTTGGCACCGATCATAGGTATTTTCAAAAAATATTAAGCAAGTAATTCTCATTCAAATAATAACAAGCATGTAAAAGTGCGAGTAACATATTAAAAAATGGAAAATTTTACTTGTATTATAGACATCTAATATTCATCTTACAACTCTTTGAGAGTCATTTTAAAAGAGGCTCTATTGATAGAATATATATGTTACAAGGCTTCTTGAGTCGGGTGTAACTAACTACTCGAGGTGATAGGCATCTGCCTAAATGACCTCTACTACCTCTGTTGTCTAGCTTTCATGGCCTCATGATTGAAACATTCCTTGAAGTAATCATTCCTCACCAGATCCTCAATCTTCTCCCACTTGTCTTTATAGGCGTCAGTGTCATGTCCATTATAATGTGATGCACACAATAGGCTCTGATGTCCCTCTTCTCTACAAGCAACCTTCTCAGATCGGGGGCTCTATCAGCAGATATTTGTCCTGTTTTTCCCGAGCTATCTGAGATAATGTCATGTTGAGGGTCATGTAAGCCGTGCCATTCACAACATGCATAACTTGTATTGGAGGCCTTCTCTCGGGCTTCAGGTTGCCCTGTGCCATGGGCCTGAACTCCTGCCTCATCGGGCCCAATTCCCTTCATCTACCGCCATCATCACGATAGATATATGGCCTTGATTTTTTCTTCTCCCAAACTTTACCTCTTCGGGCTATTTTTTTCCTTCCAAAGATACAAACCTTCTTACTTGTTCCAATACTGTTGGGTAGTATGGAATCTCCTGAATCATGATGTGTTATTATAATCTCTCAAACCTCAGTGCTCCCTTAAAGCTTTATAACACTTCTGATAAATCATACGCCCCCACATCCAATATCAAATTGTGGTATCTATCCAAAAAAATCATTAGTGGCTCATCATCCCGCTGCTTCATTATCCTCAACAGTACGACTATCTTCATTGGTGTGCATGCTCTTTTGAAGTGGAAAACAAAGGATCTATTCAATTGGAAAAAGCTATTGATACTCTCTGGTGTTAGATTTCTGAACCATAAGCTGACTGGTTCACTCAAGGTCAGTGGGAAAACCTTGCAGACTGCTTCTCCGACCATGTATTGGATCTCCATCAGCAAGATCAGCTTTTCAACATGGGACTTGGGGTCCGTATTATCCTTTTAGATGTCCATCGCAGGCATGGATAACCTCATCAAGATCTCCAGTTCAAACATCTTCCCTTTGAATGGAGAAGTTGTCTATGTATCTTGATCATCCCGAGCACATCCTCGCATGATCATCTCTCATCTTCTCATATCTTGTTGAAATCAGTCCCTCAAGTGGCCCTCGATATCCTTCTGTCTTATGCTGGAGGCTTCCTCATAATATCATCTTTTGACGTGATGTCTCCTCCCACGTGAAGGCTCTATGCCCTTGCTTCTCATAACACCCCAGGTCTTTCTCCCTCAAATAGGGGCTATTACTAGATGATTCGAGCATTCATCAATCGTCATATCTCCCCCGGACCTCTTCTGCTGGTATTTCGCTTGTTATGACCACCGACCTCACTCCCCGTTGTTTTCTTGTCCCGATCTCTCTCTCTATTACTCCACTCATTGGTCTTTTCCCACTAGCAATTTATTTCTTTCTGCGATTAGGCCTCGCATGAGCTTGTTTTCCTGATTTATTCTCTAACTTCTCGATCTCCTCCATCATGGTTTTCATGAAGGCTTGAGTTGTCTCCCTTTCTTTTAGGGTATTTTTCCTTTCCAACTATAAGTTCTCTTTCATCTTTTCCATCCACTCTGTCGTTGAGGCCTCCAGAGCTCTATGATTCTCGTCTCCTGCCATGAATTATTTTTTATACTGGTCTCCACAGATGGCACTAACTGTTGATGATTTTTTTCATTCCAAGAGAAATATGAGAAATTAACCTCTTCAACAAATCTCACTCAGCGATGAATTTGTTTGATTATTTAGGAACCAAATAAAATTTAACAAGAAGACAAATGAATCACAGAGTTTACGTGGTTCGGCGAAGAGTGGATCATACATACGTCAACATGAGAAAAATAGAGGTATTTTATTACTAGTGAGAGTCAAGACTGACCCGAGCTGCAATGGGTAAATGAACTCAAAGTGATAAAAATACATCAAGTTTTACACAAACCCGGTACTATTCGCTTAATGGGTCGGGTGACTGACCAACTTTCTCTCTCTATCATTAGTTCTTAAGCTCTTAGTTTCTTACAAGTTGTAAGATGCAAAAAATACTAACCCTTGAATTTTAGATTATAACCTCTTTATATAGGCTTCCAAATTCACTATTCAACCGTCTCTTACATCATCTCATGTCACCTTACCAGTATTGCAGTCATATCTCTCCTCAACTACCATTAAATTGGCCAATCAGATCCACCCATTTCACTGTTACTTTTATGCAGTCATCATTAGCCTTTGATCGGTGGTAAACACACACGTAACGCAAGTGCACGTATTGCTCAAGTAGTATAAAAATATCGATCCCACGAGGACTTAATTTCTACTCTTGTTATTAATTATTGATGCTAAATGTTTACATGTATCTAATTGAGATGAGAAAGGAATGGTTGCTTGATTGGTTGGTTGAATATGAATTTGATAAATAAATAAATAAATAAATAAAAATACAAAATAAAATAAATGAAATTAATAATAAAAATATACATCTAGGGTTGTGATTCCACAAAATATTATTTTAATGATGAATTGATTCTCTTATATATGTGTAATAAATCAGTTTGTTAACCTAAAACACGAAGATATGCAAAAGCATCTATCGATAGTCAGACGCAAACACTCAAAGTAACCCAATTAACTATATGTCTATATTAACCAAGAAACTCTCAATTCATTAGGTTCAAGTTCCAATCGTGGTTACCCACGCCCGACAAGTATATGTCTATCCTGGAAGGAAATCTCCCCAAGGAAAATCTACCCTAAGGTGAGAGGCTGAAACCTAAAATCCATTTGTCAAGTTCATTTTAAGTTACCACATTATTCTTATTAGTGATCAGGCAACAAGAAGCATTAAGCTTATGATTCAATAAACAAGCCTAAAGTATTACCCATTATATAATTAAATCAATTATTAAACTCGTGAATATTGTGCTTCATCATTTTCCTAAATTAAAAATAAAATACTGGGGTTAGGGGATCCACCTTTACTATTTCTAATTTAGAAATATCCCTTATTATAATATATAAATTTTCATTATATTAAGAACCGACCATATAGGCGGTATCCTGATTTAGTCATATTATAATTAATTCCAACTGACCATAAAGGCGGTATCCAATTAAATCAGGTTAAAATTAATTTAATTAAGTCCAACCGATCATAAAGGCGGTATCCAATTAAGTTAGGTTTTAAGATAATTTGTATATTATAATTTAAGGGAGATTAATATAAATTATCATAATAAAAGTTTCACCATTCCTCGGCTGAAATTAAGTACAAAACATAAAAGAAAGATAAAATAAACAAAATACTATTACTACTAGAAATAAAAATATATAATTAGAAATACAAAAATTAAACACATAAGATACAGTCCTTAGATACTTATTAAGAACCTTAAGGAAAGTATGAATTTAGAAAATGAAATCAACTTTAATTTATAGGCAAATTTCGTCCTTACATGTCGCGACGTAAAGTGCTTTCGCGTCGCGACGCGCGTGGATTTCTGACACGTGGCACGCAGCTTTGACGAGATGATGACACATGGCATGCAGCTGTCGGTAGTTGAATTATTGGCTCAGCGTCGCAGCACGTGAAGACATGGCGTCGCAACGCTGACGTCATACTGACGCAAGGAATGACCCGTGTCGACAGGCTGAATTATGGTGCTAATGTCATGATGACGTGGCGATGATGCAAGTGCTGACATGGTGATGATGTGGCGATGACGAGTGTCGACAGTATAGTAACTGAGGCACGTCGCAACGCAGAAGGTGTGCACGTCACGACACGAAATTCCAATTTTGCCATTTTTGTTCATTTTTTGTCCCAAGTTGATTCCTTTGAGTCTCAAAATTTTATTTATCTGCAAAACACACAAAAACACATCAAAACATTCATAAAACCCGAGAAACTAAACAAAATATTAGGTCAAATATGCAGTAAATAGTGATATATTTTACGCTCATCATACACTCAAACCTAACATTTTACTAGTCCTCGAGCAAAACAACAAAATAAAGTACAATAAAAACTTAAATTAATCTAAACCACTTTCATAGGAATCATGGTTGCATTTAGCATATGCAACAAGCCTTTAAACCCCTAGGTGTCCCTAGTGGACGAGTTGTAGTCTCGTGAGAGCTTACAGCGACAATACACACAAACGTCAATTAAAATGCACATGCAATCACACATAAAAACAAAAGAAAGAAATAAAATAAATAAAAGGAAAATAATAGCTATATATACAATGTCTTCAGAGAATGTCTAGCAACAAAGTTAAAGGAACCTTCAAAATGCATACTACAACTAAAATCATTTCCTTTGAACAAAGTATCTAAATCAGACTCTAAGTGTGTGTGTGAATAGCTCTGTAAATAGCTTCGTTTCTAAGTTATTAACTAGGTGATTTTGTCTCAATTCTCAGTAGTTAATGGTTAAACCAACTTGACTATCTAAAATTATTATGTCTACTACAAAATACGTAAAGTGAGGTATGTGATTTTTTTTATAACATCTTCAATCCTAGTAGCAAGCTTTGGGCCAGTGACTCCCAAACCAGTTGGCTTTAGGGCACTAGGTGTTAAAACAACCCTAAGGAATTAATTACTCGAATCTCAGATGTTAAAAGTTCTACCGTTTGACGCGAACAATCTATGATTACTGAGGCAAGACGTCCGGTTACTAAGTAGAAACGTTTTATTGATATACACAATTTTTTTACCTCACATCATAAATAAATGTAGACAAAAATATATATTCAGGCAAACTATCATTCATCAACCATCTATTATTTCAACTAGTCACTTTGTCAATTTCTTATTATTTAACTGCTACAGAACTATTTTTTAGTGCATATGAGTCTGACCTAGATATTAGGTTCAAAGTCCAGGATAAAAGTGAAATTAGTATTTATCTTTTCCTAGAACTTTTTACTAAGACAAACAATCTCACCATTAGACATTTTTTTTCAATAAAGTAAGCAAAAATTAAAACATGCAAAACACACGACATGTAGGGAGGAAAAACATGCATGAAAGAAAAAATTAACAGAGAAAACAAATAAACATAAACAACCTTACCCCCAAACCTAAACTTAGCATTGTCCCCAATGCGTTACAAAATAAAGGAAATATGAAGAACAATATTACTGTGGTTTTTTCATTCCTCAGCCCCATCATCGTCCTCACTGATGTCCCCTGGATAGGATGGAATCTGATCATCACTCAATCCCTGATGATGTGTAATTCGCTGAAGCAGTTGAGAAATGTAGTCGACCCAAGGTTCCAACCGATCTACACATTGTGATATAGCGCGAGATCGCGATGGTCGTTGCTCTAGTTGAGGTTGATGTTGTGGTTGTACGAGTGTTGATGAGGAAGAACCGGCATGTGCAGGTCTCTCTGCTCAGAGTTATTGGATAATTCGAGTGGTCAATGCAGTGGTGGGTTGCATCATTTCTTCCCTAAAGTCTATGGGAACCCTGGCCAACGTGCATATGATTGTAATTAAGCTACAGTACAGCAGTCCAATTTTTGTAGAGCGTGATGCCCAAGCTATATTGGTTGATATCAGCCCACAGAAATCAATGGTATGTCCTTCCAGCATATAATATAACAGGATCATTTGTTCCCTTGTGACATTGATAATATGAGTGTCTAGCAGCAATGCGCGGGTAAGGAAATAAAACCAAACCCTGGCACCATGCTTAAGATATCATGAGCTCATATTCAAATATTCCACGCTGGTACGCATATCCCATACAGCATTGGGGATGCAAAGTGTTTATGTGAGATGAGTCATATCTAGATGCTCCATAGCTGCCGTATATTCATCTACTTCAATATCTGGCAACCCATAATACCTATTAATTATGGATATATCAAACGTCATATGTTGACCTCTAACTAACACATTGTACACCTGATGCTCGTAATCATTGGCGTAGAACTCATGGAAAACTAATATACAGGCTGGGTTAGGCTGTTGGCAAAGCTTATGTCAGTGCCTAATGGCGATAATTCTATCAATCTGGGGAAACTGTCCTGGGTTAATCTCAAAACCTCTCTCCATAATCGAGACTTTTTTCTAATCCCTTTTTCATATCGATGCTCAGCAGTAGCCAATACAAATTTTCTTGCATCGTAATTCGATCCGGCAGTCACTGAGGTTCACGTTCTCTTAGGGGCCATTTTAATTTTTTAAAATTTCGGTGAAATTTCCCCTAATTTTCAAGATTTCCCAATTTTTCAACCTAAAATTTCTAACATTTCAACAATTCATAAAATCACCTTCGCCCCAAAATCTACAAATTTACCAATAGTCAATGCGACAAACACACGCATAAAACTTAACAACAAAAAACGCACTCTATTTTTTTCACAAATTTGCACAAAAAAAAATTGAAGATAAAAGAGATGAAGGTACACAAATCGTGATCTTGAATCCCCAAATGCGAGTGGTTCATGCGCAATGGCGGATGGGTGAGTTGGGGAAGTGATTTGGCGAGGTTTTTCTTCCTTAAATTCGAACTTAAACACGAAATAGAGAGTTGTATTTCGTTTGGGAAGTGATTTTGTAGGTTTTAATGAGTTCGGTTGAAGGATTTGGTGAATTGAATTACTGATTTGTGGAGGAAATTGAGAGAAAATGAAGAAAATTGGAGATGAGTTGTGAAGAATATGGCGTCTACTGTTTTATGGCCTGGAATTGCGTGCGCGTCACGACGTGCAGCGTTTCTACGTCGCGACACGACACCCTAAAAATTGGGGGTTGTTCACGTGTTAGGTCAGAGCATCGTTACACCAGGGTTTTACGAGTCACGATTGTATGACACAGAAATCGGCGATGCTGTCCCGGGCTCCTGGCCCGGTTGGGAGTACGGAATAGCCCGCGGGGGAACTAAACCGGAGAAATAACATGAAGTCGCCACCCGATGTGAACCGGGAAAATGATTTAATGCCACACTTACCCCTCGCAAGGGAAGACCTCAAACTGTTGGGTTCGGAATGGTCCCTTACTTATGCCACTTGTAATGAAAGGATTTGTGCAATAATCTAACCAAGCCTAAGCAACATATATTTCCAAGGATAATCTACTCCTAAGTTCGCATGTATAAAAGAAATCATCATAACGGCAAACATACGATATCACACAATAATCTTATGAACATGTTGAATCATCAGACACGAAAAATAAATAACAACCTAAACATAAACGTAAATTAAACACCTACTGCGAAAGAAGATAACAAAATCATGAATAGAGGAATAACGTACTAATGACTAAATCATGCTTGAGAAACAAGTAACATCCTAACGACCTAATCATGCTTTAAGAAACAAGTAACCTATTAACGATCTAATCATGCTTGAACACAATCATGCGAACACATCAAATAGATAAATGCGGGAATACAAATAGATGATAACAAAAAAATTGTCAATAATGGAATGGTATGATTAATTATATAATGTAAGAGAAATCACCCAAGAAGCAATTAGGCATGAAATGTGATGAAAAGGAATCGGTTCAGTGTATGTGTGTTCGTGTAGCGTTTGAAAACATGTTCGAACGGTAAACAGAAGGTTCGCATTCGTATAGCGTTTGAGAACGCGTTCGAACGGGATAAGACCTGATGCATGATAGAACAAAAAAAACACATGCGCGTTCGAGTAGCGTTCGTAAACGCGTTCGAACGGTAAACAAAAGGTTCGCGTTCATATAGCGTTCGAGAACGTGTTCGAACGGGACAAGACCTGATGCATGATAGTCGACGCAACACATACATAGATAAGAAAATTCATAATGTAGGATCCCGTGTGCCCGATTGAACTCATTCCCATTCAATCGGGTGTACCTCGTCCGGCGCGGTAAAATATCGTGGTAAAGGTAGCCTTTAGGCATTTTCCATCGAATAGATGACCTTTAATCCACCCTAGTTAGCCCATGCGCACTAGAATGTATTACATGTGTAAACAGAGCAATGATATGCAAAAGGTCAATGACATAACAAAAGGCGCAGTAAAACATCGTGGTAAATGTAGCCTTTAAGCCTTTTCCCTCGAATAGAGGACCTTTAATCCACCCTAGTTAACCCATGCGCATTATATTACTATACATACAAATGAATAAAACAATGATGTGGAACTCCGTATGTCCGATTAAACATATCTCACATTCAATCAAACATACTTCATCCGGGGCGGCAAAACATCGTGGTAAATGTAGCCCTTTAGGCATTTTCCCTCGAATAGAGGACCTTTAATCCACCCTAGTTAGCCCATGCGCATTACATCATCAATACACAAACAAATAACGTGCAGAAAGTAAGCGAAAACGACTAAATCATGCTTAAACATAAATAACATACTAGCGACTAAATCATGCTCAAACACGAAGTTGGATGAAATAAAATATGTGTGTCTCTCAAGCGGTACGTGACGTTGTATCCCGAGTACAGACCGCACTACCGTCCATTCGGATTCAGCTACAGAATTTACGTTCGGGTTTCCATCCAATATACCACGAGAGAGAACACATATTTTGTTCATCCGGAAATCACATCATGCACCAATCCACAATACTCATGCAAAATAAAGTAAGAAAATAAATAAAAGAAAGGGTGCCCTCAGGTATAACCTCTTAGGTCGTCTCTCGAAAGTGCGTTATACGGAGAAGGATTGATGCTCCGCAACTCTTCCGGTTCACTGGTCCACTGCCCTCGTTCGTTGCCTCACTATTTTGAGTCGTTGTTTCCTCTATTTGTTCATTGTTCTCACTGTATTTTCTTGTCACTCTTTTCACTGTATTAAGGGACTGTTTTGTGTGAAGGTATGGCTGGTATCGGGGGTTCATTTATGCGGCAATGTGGAGGTGTTTTGAGGGCTGTGGGATGCGGTAATGGATGGGTTATTTGGTGAGTGTTTCCGTGATGGTGGAGTTGAGTAGGAGAGAAAATTATTTGTTTGCTTCTTGCTTTTTTTGTCTTGGGGCGTGTGAACTAGGTGAGTTTTGGGTGTTAATGCTTTGCAGAATTTTCTATGATTTGTATGTATGTGCTAGGGTGTGAAAGGTTGGATTTGTGTTTCTTTTATAGGCAAAGGCTAGGGTTTTCTTTGTTTGAATAGGAATGAGATTTGTGTTAATATGGGGGGGGGATATTTTGTTTAGTATTTCACAAGGAAAAATCGTTTTAAATTAGGGAGGAGATTTGGTTTGATTGGGAAGGTGATATATTTGATTTGTTTTATTTAGGTATGAGAATTATTTAGATTTGTGACATGTGTTTTAAATGTTTTAATTATTTTTTGGTGGGTTTTAGTGGGCTAAATGGGCTTGGGCGTGAGGCTAGCAACAAAACCAGAAGTACCGACACCGTTCGAACACCGATTCGAACGCTACACGAACGCCCGTAATCTGCTTGACGTTCGAACGTGTTCACGAACGCAGCACGAACGAAAGCAGTGAACATGTGAATTGAATCTGATGACATACTTATTCTGAATTTCCCCTTCCGACATTCATTTCCCGTGACTTCCGCAACCTAAAGAGTAGTACCTCCGTACGAGACTCATCATCAGGACTTATATGCAAAATGCAGTGCCTACAGTCGCCCCACTTTGATGGGACTTGTGCAGTGTGTGACAATGACAATCCTATCAAAGTTGTGCAATGCATTTTTACTTACTTGGCTCGCCAGCTGCCACCTAACTTGCATGCTGCTTCGAGCTGAATTGATGATATAGTAGACCTCGATCCTGGGACACATCCCAATACTGCAACCGACAACGGGGGCCTCGACCCTGGGACATAACCCAATACCGATGACAATGTGGGTCACGACCCTGGGATGCATCCCCAAAACTGATGATGCATGGGACAACTACCCTGGGACGCATATCGATAACTGCAACCGACAACGGGGGCCTCGGCCCTGGGACGCATCCCAATAACGTTGACAATGTAGGTCACGACCCTGGGACGCATCCTCAAAACTGCTGATGATGTGGGTGTGGGCCTCGCCTCCGGGACTCATCCCCAAATTTCATATTGATGCTGATGTGGGTCTTGACCCTGTGACTTATCCCTAAAACTGTTGATGATGTGGATGTGGGCCTCGCCCTCGCTCCATCCTCAAACTGATGACACTGTACTGGTGTTGCTTCTGGTTAGCTTACTTTTGCTGCTTTCTCTTTTTCTTATTTGAAAACTGTTATTACAAAACAGAACAAAAACAAAATAATGCAAATATGTTACGTGTATGCATGTATGCATGAATGAATTTCCTATTCCATTGGGTTAGGTCTTCTGTCGGGTCTTCTCTTCCTCAGGCAAAATATTGCTTCAATCTGTCCACGTTGATCGGCTCGGTGAACTCGTTCCCTTCCAAATCTGACAGTCTCACTACCCCATTTCCCATTACTTTCTGCACTATGTAAGGCCCTTCCCAGTTGGGTCTGAACTTTCCTCTTGGGTCTGTCGTCGACGGCCTTGACTGCTTAAGTACCAAATCACCATTTCTGATCTTAGTAGGACACACCTTTTTTGTTGAATGCTCGGGCTAGTCTCTTCTGATATATCTGCATGTGATGTAAGGACTTCATTATCTTCTCATCCAGTAGTGCCAACTGTTCAAATCTCTGCCAGACCCATTCTTGTTCAGATAACTCTGCTTCTGCTAATACCCGCATAGACTGTATCTCAACTTCCACTGGCAGTACTGCTTCCATTCCGTAGACCAAAGAGGAATGTGTGGCTATTGTTGCTGTTCTCACAGATGTTCTGTACCCCCACAGGGCGTACGGTAGCTTATCAGCCCAATCTCTATAGTTTTCTGTCATCTTGGCTATTATCTTCTTTACTGTCTTATTGGCTGCCTCAATTGCCCCATTTGCCTGCAGTTTGTAAGCTGATGACTTGTGATGTCCAATCTCGTATCTCTGTAGCATTACCTTCGTTTCCCCTTGAAACTGAACTCAGTTATCTGTCACTACATGATGCGGCATCCCATATCGACATATGATGTTCTGAGCTATGAATTTTGCCATCTGCTTTGTTGTGACGTTACGAAATGACTCGGCTTCCACCCATTTTGAGAAGTAGTCTCCTGCTACTACTATGAAACGATGTCCATTCGATGCATTCGGTCGAATTTTTCCGATCATATCAATTCCCCAAGCTAAGAAAGGCCACGGCTCTGATAGCCCATGCAACTCTGTGTGCGGCAGATAGTTCAAATTATCATGTGCTTGACAATCATGACAATATTTTACCAGCTTTGCACAGTCTGTCTCCATGGTCAACTAGTAGAAACCTTGTCTTACAATCTTGCGAGACAAATTCAACCCATTAATATGTGGTCCACATACCCCGGCATGTATTTCTTCCATTGCCTTCTGAGCCTCTTCTTTTCTCAAACACTTCAGTTGAACGCCTTTTACCTGTCTCTTGTACAATTCACCTTTCAAAATCACATACTGAGAAGCCAACTTCTGAATGGTTATTCTGTCTTTTCTTCTTGCTCCTTCAGGGAATTCTCTGTGTTCCAGGTATCACTGAATATCATGGTACCAAGGTTTCCCGTCGTCGATCTCAATTTCCAAAACTCTTTCTATCTCATAAACAGGTTTGGTTGCTGTTATCAGTACTAATGGTCTCATCACTAACTTCTCTGGATTTTCCCAAGTCGCTGCAAGTGTAGCTAATGCATCTTCCATCTGATTCTATTCTCGAGGCAAGTGCTGAAACTTACAATCGGGGATAGCATGTTCCAACTTTCTGAGGTGAAAAATGTACGGTTTCAATCGTTCTTCCTTCAATTCCCATTCTCCTTGTATCTGTCGGACTACCAACATCGAATCTCCGTGGACCTCCACGCTCTCAACCTTCAAGGCTATCAATGCACTCAATCCAAAAGCACATGCTTCATACTCGGCCATGTTGTTAGTTACTCTGAACGTCAACCTCTTGGCCATAGGCAAAGTCTCTCCTTCGGGAGTCACTATCACGATCCCAATTCTGGCTCCTTTGCAATTCACTGCTCCGTCGAAATATATCTTCCATCTTTGAACTGTTATTGCTTGGATCTCTTCATCTGCGAATTCAAACTTGTACTGATCCCCTTCAATAGGTTGTAATGCCAAGAACTCTGCTACGACTCGCCCTTTGATTACTTTGGAGGTGAGATACTCAATGTCAAACTCTGTCAGCAACACTAACCATCTGCCCAACTTCCCTACTAGCGAAGGCACTGAATGTAGATACTTCAAGGGATTTTCTTTGGCTACCACCTGGATCTTGTAAGACTGGAAGTAATGCCGCAGTTTTCTGGACGCCCATACCACTGCCAAACAGATCTTCTCTACCTCTTGATAACGGGATTCGTACAGAAGCATCTTCTTACTAAGATATTAGACTGCATGCTCTACCCCTGTCTCATCTGCCTGTACCATTATTGCCCCCAGTGCTTCTGATTCTATGGCCAAATATAATATAAAAGGTATGCCCGGTCTCGGAGGTTTCAATACATGAGGCTTTACCAAGTATTCTCTGATCTTGTCGAAGAATGCTTGACATTGTTCATTCCATTTCACTGGTTGGTCTTTTCTCAGCAGTTTGAAGATAGGCTCACACACTGATGTCAACTTGGCGATGAATCGACTGATGTACTAAATTTTCCCAAAGAATGCTCTGACTTCTTTCTCTGTCTTCGGTGCTGGCATATCTGTGATTGCTTTGATATTCTCAGAGTCTACCTCTATTCCTCCCATTCCCACTGTATGCCCCAGTAACTTTCCTGATGTTACCCCAAACACACATTTCTTGGGATTCAGCCGCAAGTTGTATTTGTCAACTCTCTGAAGGAACTTCTCCAGTGCTTCTATATGCCCAATTCTTGTCTCTGATTTCACCATCATGTCATCCACATACACTTCAATCTCTTTGTGCATCAAATCATGGAATAGCGTAGTGGCCATCCGCTAATAAGTAGCTCCTGCATTCTTGAGCCCAAATGACCAAAGCAAGCGCGTGCCATGTGTCAATCTCTCATTGGACCGAATATTGGACAAATCACATGTTTCCATGTGTAGACCTCTCATCTGACCGATCCTAAACGCGTGCCACGTGTTAACTTTTCATTGGACCGAAAAACCAGCCAATTATCGTGCACCACGTGTCACCTTCTGATTGCGCCGCTCTACCGCGTGACACGTGTCACCTCCTGATTGTGCCGACAATACGCGTTGTCAAAAACCATATTGAATGTAAATGCGTTCCAGCGTCGCGACGCCGGGTGCTAAGCGTCGCGACGCCCACTGCCGAATCTGCCTATAAATTCAGGCCTTCACCATTCATTTGGTGTGCTTTCCTTGGGATTTTTTCCCTGATTTCATAGGAAGCATCTAGTTTTGTAATATTAAAATTATGTATTTTTATTTTTAGTTTTTATTACAGCTTTTTATTTATTTATTTTATGTTTGTAGTTAAATTTCCGCTGGGGTAAAAGGTGAAACCTTTAATATAATTATCTAGGTAAATCTCACTTAATTATAATTTATAAATTATAAATTATAATTTAACTGGATTAATTAATGTCAGACTTTATTACCGCCTATATGGTCGGGTTAAATATAAATTACTTTACCGCCTATATGGCCGGTCTTTATATGACATATAATTACCGCCTATATGGCTGGTGTAGTTGGACTAAATAGATTACCGCCTATATGGCTGGTTTTAAATGTTTAACATTATTAATTCCTGAGAAAGCAGAATATAAAATAATTTATATATTATAATAAGTGAGATTCCTAGATGAGAGATATTAAATGTGGATCCTCTAACCCCAGCATTTTATTTTTATTCTAGGGAAGTGATGAAACATAATATCCACACTTAATAATTGATTTTCTTTTTATGGGTAATTCTTTAGTTTGTTTATTGAGTCTTAAGCTTAATGCTTCTTGTTGTCTGATCACCAATAAGATTGATGTGGTAAACTTAAAATGAACTAGACATAGGGATTTTAGGTTTCAGCCTTAGATTCAATAGCCCACGATCTTCCTTGAGGATATATAACTGATGAGTGGTATTTATATCACTATTTCTCACTCATTTAACCTAATATTTTGTATAGTTTCTTGAGTCTTGTGAATATTTTGATGTGTTTTGTGTTATTTTGTAGATAAATAAAGTTTCAGGTCATTCTGGAGGTGATTTGGGCCAAAACAGTGAAAATTGGCAAAAAAGGGCATTTCGGTAATTTTGGCGCGTCGCGACGCCTAACGTGCACCATAGCTGCTAACGTGCGCCGGGTCAACGGGTCAGAATTTGAGAAGTTTGACTTTGCTAACGTGCGCCGTGCCACGTGTCACCATCACAACCGATCTGCTAACATGCGCCGTGCCACGTGTCATCATCCTACGGTGCCGACAATTACTATTTCCACGTATGCCACATGTCATCCTACGTGTCGCCACGTCATCCGGTCAACGAGTCAACTCTACCACGCGTCTTGCCACGTCATCATCCATGTCAGCAGGTCAACCGAGTCAACATGCCACGTCATCATCAGCCAATCACGCCGTGACACGTATCGCAATCCAACGGTGCCGACAATTGATCTCAGCCGCCTTGCCACGTCAGCGCCACGTCTTCGTAATAATTGAGCTCTTAGCCGCCTCGCCACGTGTCGCCTTATCTTTTTATCTGAATTGCCACGTGTCAAAACCAGAGCATGCCACGTCGACTGCATCCGGCGTAGCGATGCCAAAGGCCTTGGCGTCGCGACGCTGGAAGCCCACCGAGGCCTATAAATTCAGCTCAAGATTTCAGATTTTGTTGTACCATTCTCTCTCCTTTCTTTGATGTAAATAAGGAGTTTCTCTCTCTAGTGTCTTTAATTTAAGTTTTGTAATTAAATTTTAATTACTTTTTGTAATAATAGTAATTTACTTTCTTTACTTTTTACAGTTTTTACTATTCACCATGAGGAGGTAACTTCCCCAGCTAGGGTGAAAGGTAATTCTTTTACTATTGCTATTTAGATTAATCTCCCTTAAAAATAATATATTCACTATTTAAAATTTGACTTAAAAAGGATACCGCTATATTGGTCGGTTGGTAATTTAATTTTAATCTGGTTTAAACCTGACTAATCAAGGATACCGCCAGATTGGTCTGTTGGTAATTTAATTTTGGTTCCGCCTTTATGGCTGGTTTATGGACAAATATTACCGCCTTAATGGCTGGTTGGACTTAATTTGACTTAATCAGGATACCGCCAGATTGGTCGGTTGGTAATATTATCACAAGTTTATATATTATTTTATGGGAGATATCTAAATTAGTAGTAGTAAAAGTAATTCATTTTACCTTAGCATTTTATTTTATTGTAATTTACTTTTCAGTATTTACTTTACCGCATTTTTACTTCATGTCTTTTATTTTCAAGTTTTTACTAGCCCTAGTTATGTATTGTAACTAAATTAGTTATCTGGGGTTGTGATGACTTTTAATATCACTGGTTTATAAGGGGTTAAATTAAAGTTTGTGTAATATAAAGATTTATTTATTGAGTCTTAATTTTAATGCTTTTTAATTAACTAGCCATTAATAAAATTGATTAGGTAAACTTAAAATGAACTAGACATAGTGATTTTAAGTTTAAGACCTCAGACTCAATAGCCCACAATCTTCCTTGAGGATAGATAACCCTTTAATAGATTTCCTTACAGGATAGGAATATACCTGTCGGGCGGGGGTAGCCTTAATTGGAACTTAATCTTAATGAATCTAGGTAATTTGGTTGACATAGACATATGGTTCAATTGGATTATACTAGGTATTTGTAATTGACCATCGGAAGAGGCTTTTACTTAATTTAGTGTTCCAGGTTAATAAATCAATATATTACCCAACTTTAAGATAACCACTTCATCTTTAAAATGATATTAAAAGAAATCACAACCCTAGATAGTTTTTAATATTGAATTTTCTTAAAACCTACTTTCGACAATCTTATTTACTTGCTTTTAAATTTAGAATCGTCACCATTTCAAATCATTCAATTAATCCGTTAGATACTAGTAATCATTTGACTTCATAAAATTAATAGTTTAAATATTAAGTCCTCGTGGGATCGATATTTTTTATACTACTTGAACGATACGTACGCTTGCGTTATACGTGTGTGTTTACGCCGGTCAATAACCCTTTAATAGATTTCCTTACAGGATAGACATATACCTGTCGGGCGGGGGTAGCCATAATTGGAACTTAATCTTAATGAATCCTGGTAATTTGGTTGACATAGACATATGGTTCAATTGGATTATACTGGGTATTTGCATCTGACCATCGACAGAGGCTTTTGCATATTTTCGTGTTCCAGGTTAGCAATCTGATTTATTACACATAAATAAGAGAATCAATTCATCTTTATAATAATATTGTGTGGAGTCACGACCCTAGATCCTTGAGTCTTTTCTTTTATTTTCCTTAGTATTTTCTTTTGAGTCTGTTTTTATTTTATTTTGCAAAACCACATTCAACCAATCAAAAGCAATCAATTCCATTCTTCCTAGAATTAGATACTTGTAAATAAATAGTATCAACAATTAATAACAACAGTAAGAATTAAGTCCTCGTGGGATCGATATTTTTTATACTACTTGAACGATATGTGCGCTTGCGTTATACGTGTGTGTAAGCACCGATCAAGTTTTTGGCGCCGTTGCCGGGGACTTATTTTTCTTGAGTTGTTAATTTTGAAGCTATCCAATTTACTTGTATCTAATTTTCTTTATTTTTATCTGTAATTTTTATTTTTTTCTTTTATTTTCAGGTGATTGAAAAATGGAACATTATTAGGAGATTGAGAGATTACGTGATTTACAAGAAGATACACCCCACATCTGGGAGCAACAGTTCGGTTTTCTGAGGCCTGTTGTACAGCCCAACGACTATCACTATATGCCAGAACCAAGCACTACTACATTTGCTTATCAGAACGAAATGGGGAGATGTGTGATTTGTGATGGTAACCACCCGAGCGATCAATGCATATACTTTTCAGAGTGGCAGAATTATCAGAATCATTCAAGGTACGAAGAACCATCATATTTTCCATCTTATCCACCATCTACCTACGATCTTCATCAACAATCAGAATAATCAGAAGAAGATCAGATGATTGACATGCTCAAAGATTGGGTCAAGAAACCAGACGAAAAGTTGGATACAATACTTGAAACATGCCAGAATCAATTTGAAAGTATTCAGAGACAATCAGAATTCATTTAGAGACTGACAGGTCAAACGAGACAATTACCTCAAGAAGAATTATCAGATGAAACTGACAAATCCTTCGAGTACCCAGAGATCCACAATGACACCTTAATAGAGGAGGAGGCTGAGCAGTATCAACAACCAGAGGTATCAGTTCAGGAGCCCAAACCTAGGTCTATATTTGACTTTTATTATTCAGATTCTAACAAGGATGAAGCTGATCTATTTGTACCAACTGCACCAACAACGGAAGATCAAACTTTCAATCCTCAAAATGAAGATCTTGAAGCATGCTTTACCATGATGTTTGATGAAGATCTACCTGAACCATCCATTCCAGTCGTATAAGAGGATGAAGACCTAATGTCAGAAACATCTTTACATCCTCAGGTAGATACTTATGGAGCATGCATTTCACAGATGACGGATGAAGAGTTGAATACGGAAATTTTAAACTTCATATGTGAAGAAAATGTGGAGCAAGAAGTAGAGCAAATGAAGGAGTAAATGTCTGAACTTATTAAAGATCCAAAGCATTCAGAAGAAACATCACTCTTTTGGGGAGTACAAATTACACATATCTCCCAGAAGCTTGACAGAATGGAACTCCCATTCCAAGTAAAGCACCATACGAGACCTCCTGATTTTCTTTCTTTCTTTTCAGGAACCACTGGAGAGGCAAAGAATAAAAATGTGGCACAAGCACTGAATGAGACAAAACTATTTTCGCTACCTTACCGTTGGAAGAGACCCTTCAAAAGCAACGCTTATGAGATTGTCTTTAATCGAACATCCAAAACGACACTAAAACCGCCTTGACAGATGGATTTCAGTCACGTATGGCTGAAGACGAAAAATTTAGCGCTAGCAGGGAGGCAACCCATGTAATTTTTTGTAATTTGTTTTCATATTTTGTGTGAACTTTTTAATTTTGTTTTATTTTTACAGGAAAAATAAAAATGGAATATTTCAGGACAAAGCAAGCCAATGCCAGCAGGATTTTCACAAAATAAAATTTTGACAAAATCACGAAGATATAAAGTCAATCCAGTAGACGACGGCCTAGTAAGGAGTCCGCTCTTGAGACGCGTCCCAGTGAATTTATCTGTCGAAAGACTTGGTTTTGCCAAAAAAAAAAAAATCATGCGTCGCGACATGAAAACCCTGTGTGTCGTGACACCGAAGCCTCAAAACACAAACCCTAGCCCTAAAAAACCGAGTGTCGTGACGCTGGATCGATTTCATGATATAAACCAGCAGCCGCCGAGACAGGTTTCACTTCCCTCACTCAAACCTCACCATTTTCTCTCAACCAAAGTCAACCACCATCACCGAGATCCATCCACCCTCACTGAGATCCAGCCAAAACCGAACAAAGTCGAGCCTTCGTCGAGTCTTAGCCACCACCTTCGAGACCGAAACCATCTCCACCATTTTCCGTGACCCCCACCACCTGCTGAGCCTTTGACCGAGATCCACCAGCCGTACCCACCGAGAGCCACGACCACCCTTACCGGGATAAGTGACCGAACCAAGCCTTTGCCGAGACACCACTAACCGAGAGCCCATCACCAAGCCGCGAACCCACCCTAGCCGAGACAGGCACCACCCACTGATTTCTCTAACCGAAACCATCACACACGACCAAGACACCCACGGCCGAGACCACGCTCTCTCCCTCGAAACCACGGCCGAGACCATCCATCGTCATTTCCGGTCATCAAGCAGAGAATGGTAAAATCGTGAAGGGGTAAATCTGTGCTCTTCAATTTCAGAATTTACAAAAGGGTAAAGGCTGAATTTATGGATACTTTGTGTGTTTAATTTTGTAAAAATTGGATGCTATTGGATTTGAAACCATTGACAGTGAAGGGGAAGACCGAAATTTGTGAAAGTTGTTGATTTGTGTGGTGAAATTTGTTGAAACTAGACTTGGAAGTTTGGCAGTGAGTAATTGGCAGATTTCTGATTTGAGGATTGACTGATCGGTTGATTTCGTAGATTTTGGGGGCGAAGGTTGTTGTGTGGTGATAGTTTTAGGGTGAATTTTGGGGAAATTTTGAGTTTTTAGAGGTGATTCTGCCGAAATGTTTACTAAAAAATGGTCAAATAGCGATCGTGGTAAAAAGCGTAAATTGGACATAGATCTTAATCGGTAATTTTTCCTGAAAAATTTCAGCTAACCAGTTATTATCTTCTAAACTCTTCTTCCATTGTTTAAGACATTGGGGACAATGTCTCATTTAGGTTTGGGGGAGGGAATTAGTTGATTAGTATCTTGTTTTTAGTTGTGTGTTGTTTTTATTTTTTAGTCCAAATTTTTTTCGAAAAATACAAAAATTTGAAAAAATTACAAAAATTACAAAAATATTTTGCGTTTTTGTGTTTTTATTTTGACTAAAAATGTGAAATTGGTAAGAGATAGCTGAGTAAGGAGTTTCCACTCTTGAGACGTATCTCAAACCTATTTCGGAACAAGTTAATTTTTGTTTATTTCCTTTTGAATTATTTAATTTGTGAATTCTCCATAAAACTGACTAAAACGGATCTTCATATGCTCAGTTGACATGTATTATCAACATGCATAGTAACATACGAATATGAACTGTAATTGAAAAGTTTGTAATATTAAGTGCTCTAGTTTAATTGGAGGAAGCATCTCAAAAAGCAATGGAGTAAAAAAATAAAAAAAAAATAAAAAAATGAGATCCGAGTTATTAAGTCTGTAAGGGTGTTTTAACACCTAGTGCCCTAAAGCCAACTGGTTTGGGAGTCACTGGCCCAAAGCTCAATACATGGATCAAAGATGCTGCAAAAATATATATATCTGAAGTCTGAGTAATTAAGTCCGTAGGGGTGTCTTAACACCTGGTGCCCTAAAGCCAACTGATTTGGGAGCCACCGGCCCAAAGCTCGTTACATAGATGGAAGATATTGTATATAAATAAATAAAAAAAATCAAAAATCAAAGAAAAAATCAGAAAAATGAGAAAAAATATTCATTGCTACAAAAAGGTGTGAATTCTGATAAAACTTTAGGACAAAAATATTACTCTCTTATCAACTGCACTTATGACTGTTGTGGGCAAAAATGAGTTGTTTAATATTTTGTTGGCTGTGTATATGGAGAATGGTAAATATAATCGGAGAATTTACTTATTCAGTAATTTAGAAAGAAAGAAAACAACTAGTAACTTGGAGTGGAAGTTTCACCTGATTAGTCACTAACTTCTTTATTCTCTTTTCGCTTGTCTTTTTGCTTTTGTGTGCATTAGTTTCACTACCTTTTTACTTTTGTAAAATGTTTGTGGGTATCATTGTTGTAAACCCTCACGAGACTACAACTCGTCCACTAGGGACACCTAGAGGTTTAAAGGCTTGTTGCATACGCTAAATGCAACCGTGATCCCTACGAAAGTGGCATAGTTTAAATTTGTTTATGTTATTTTATTTTTTGTTTTGCTCGAGGACTAGCAAAATGTTAGGTTTGGAGGTGTGATGAGTGGTATTTATATCACTATTTCTCACTTATTTAACCTAATATTTTGAATAGTTTCTTGAGTTTTGTGAACGTTTTGATGTGTTTTGTGTTATTTTACAGATAAATAAAGTTGGGAAAGTATTGGAAGTAATTTGTGACCAAAATAGAGAAAAAAATGACAAAATGGGCATTTTCGTAATTTTCAGCGTCGCGACGCCTATCGTGCTCCGGACATGCTAACATGCGCCGAGGTACACGTGTCAGAATCTGAGGAATTGGACTTGCTAACGTGCGCCGACCTTGCTAACGTGCGTCGTGCCACGTGTCATCATCACATAAGATCTGCTAAAATGCGTCGGCTGCCACGTGTCAAAATCTCATTTGACCAAAGCAAGCGCGTGGCACATGTCAATCTCTCATTGGACCGAATATTGGACAAATCACATGTTGCCACGTGTCGACCTCTCATTTGACTAATCCTAAGCGCGTGCCACATGCTAACTTTTCATTGGACCGAAAAACCAGCCAATTACCGGTGCCACATGTCGCCTTCTGATTGCGCCGCTCTACCGCGTGACACGTGTCACCTTCTGATTGTGCTGACAATGCACGTGGTCAAAAACCACGTTGACTGTAAACGCGTTCCAGCGTCGCGACGCCGGCTACTATAGCGTCGCGACGCCCACTGCCGAATCTGCCTATAAATTCAGGCCTTCACCACTTCATTTGGTGTGCTTTCCTTGGGATTTTTTCCCTGATTTCATAGGAAGCATCTAGTTTTGTAATATAAAATTATGTATTTTTATTTTTAGTTTTTATTACAGCTTTTTATTTATTCACTTTATGTTTTGTAGTTAAATTTCCGCTGGGGTAAAAGGTGAAACCTTTAATATAATTATCTAGGTAAATCTCACTTAATTATAATTTATAAATTATAATTTAACCGGATTAATTAATGTCAGACTTTATTACCGCCTATATGGTCGGGTTAAATATAAATTACTTTACCGCCTATATGGCCGGTCTTTATGTGACAGATAATTACCGCCTATATGGCCGGTCTTTATGTGACAGATAATTACCGCTTATATGGCTGGTGTAGTTGGACTAAATGGATTACTGCCTATATGGCTGGTTTTAAATGTTTAACATTATTAATTCCTGAGAAAGCAGAATATAAAATAATTTATATATTATAATAAGTGAGATTCCTAGATAAGAGATATTAAATGTGGATCCTCTAACCTCAGCATTTTATTTTTATTCTAGGGAAGTGATGAAACACAATATCCACACTTAATTATTGATTTTCTTTTTATGGGTAATTCTTTAGTTTGTTTATGAGTCTTAAGCTTAATGCTTCTTGTTGTCTGATCACCAATAAGATTGATGTGGTAAACTTAAAATGAACTAGACATAGGGATTTTAGGTTTCAGCCTTAGATTCAATAGCCCACTATCTTCCTTGAGGATAGATAACCCTTTAATAGATTTCCTTACAGGATAGACATATACCTGTCGGGCGGGGGAGTAGCCATAATTGGAACTTAATCTTAATGAATCCAAGTAATTTGGTTGACATAGACATATGGTTCAATTGGGTTATACTGGGTATTTGCATCTGACCATCGACATAGGCTTTTGCATATTTTCGTGTTCCAGGTTAGCAATCTGATTTATTACACATAAATAAAGGAATCAATTCATCTTTATAATAATATTGTGTAGAGTCACGACCCTAAATCCTTGAGTCTTTTCTTTTATTTTCCTTAGTATTTTCTTTTGAGTTCGTTTTTATATTATTTTGCAAAACCACATTCAACCAATCAAAAGCAATCAATTCCATTCTCCCTATAATTAGATACCTGTAAATAAATAGTATCAACATTTAATAACAACAGTAGGAATTAAGTCCTCTTGGGATCGATATTTTTATACTACTTGAACGATACGTGCGCTTGCGTTATACGTGTGTGTAAGCACCGGTCACTCACCCAACACATCCTGAAAGATCTCAAATCCGGGCACCACGATCCCATTGACTTCTACCGGTTCAGGTTCTCTCTGATATCCCGTTTCCTTCACAAAACATTCCATCAGCTTCAACCATTTCTTCTTGGCCTTCAGCTTATCCTCATCAGACTTGTATCCCAATCCTCTTCGGGTAGCCTGCCCTTTAAAGTTTGGCCATGCTGAACTTTTACCCGGCTCGAACTTCATCTTTTCCATTATCCTAGCCACCATAGGATCCACCCACTCCTCAAAAGTTACCGACACTTGGAACCTTGTGAAAGGTTGTATTTCCAAAGCAGCCACAGCATTATCTACCTCAGCTCGGATGGTGACAATCTCTCCCCCGTATGAGAACTTAATAACCTGATGTAGAGTGGAGGGTACGCCACCAAGCTTGTGAAACCAAGGCCTTCCCAACAACAAAGCAAAAGTGGCCGGGATATCCAGCACTGTGAACTCAACTTCATCCTCATTCGGGACGACCCTGACTACTGCAGTAAAGGTACCCTCAACTCCCCACTTGCTATCATCATAAACTTTGATATTCATACTGGAGGGGTCCAGATCTGTTGCCTTCATACCCAGCTTTGCCAAAATCTTCAATGGACAAACATTGATGGATGAGCCATCATCTACCATCACACAAGATGTCTTCTTGCCCCTCACTTCAGCTCTAATGAATAAAGGTTTATTATGGTTCCTTCCCTCAGCCGGGAGTTCCTCCTCAGAAAAGGTTATTATCTGCGAAGCTTCCTTTTGTAGGGGTTTTAGGGGCAGAATCTGGTAACGCAGCGGAAGCGGTGGAAAATCGTATTTTCCGATTTCAAAACTTTTTCTCGAATTAAATAAATTAATTAAATAAGCATATTTATTTAATTATCCAATAATCAAATTATGAAATAAAATTCAAATAAATCATATTTAAGTGAATTTACCAAATTGCCCTTATATTGGTATTTTGTCCATTTTAGTCCGAAATTGATCTAATCAATTTTGAATGATTCTAAATCATTTCTAAGATGAACTTAGCATGTTCAAAACATCAAAACACCAAAAGCACCAAAAATCCCCAAAAGTCTATCCTTGGCCGAATGCATTACATTAGTGCCATTTTTGTGCACTTTGTCATTTCATGCATCAAAAAAACACATCAAGATGTAATCCAATGAAAATGAAACTTTATATGCATCATATACACACACACATACACAACATATATGAAAAGCCCCCCAATTTGGAATTGGTCAAGAACCCTAATTTTTTCAATTTCATCAAATTGGACAAATTAGACCAAATTGGTTAAATCCAATACTTCAATCATTTTTTTCTTCCATCCAATCAAAGTATCAACACAATGAAACAACTCAAGATCAAATCTAGGTCATCTAAGCGTGGGTCAACAACTCTAGATTAGCAACATGGTTTCCAAAACTTTAAAAGAAAGCTTATAACTACAATAGTCACAACCTTCCTTCATCATACATGCTCAACACTTCCATCAAAACTCCATCAACAAAAAACACAAGGAATAAAGAAAGAAAAACCTAAGAACATCATATGTTAAAGCCTAGATCCTAAGAATATTTTCCTTTCTAATAGCAAGTTGGAAAAACTCACTAAAATCCAAGCTTTCTTTGATTTCTTCTTTTCTTTCTCACAAGCTTCCTTTGCTTCCATTAATGGAGTTTTTCTTTAAAGTGTATTAGGTTAGATACCAAATGAAATGAAAAATAATTATACTTGCATCACAAAGGCCTTGGCCGAATTTGGCAAAGGCATATACAAGAAATATTAATTTCAATTTCATTTGAATTTCATTAAATCAACTTGATAAAATATCTTAATAACACTTTATAGATATTTATATTAAGTCAAAAAATGCAACTAAGAACAAATATAACTCTTATATTTTATAAGTGTTGGCTGAATTTATCAAGAAATAAGGAAAAAGATATTTTCATTTTTCAAACAATTTGAACAAATATCTTAAGAAGTCAAAATCAATTTGACAACCCTTCCTTTAATGTATAAGTCAACAATTGCAACTTATAATCACTTACTAACTTTATCATTTGGTGATATATTTATATTTAATTATATTAATCATTTAACAATTAAATAATTAAATATTAATTAAATACAAATATATCAAATATATGTATTATATTTACTTTAAATATCTCAAATACATATATTGATGATATATGTCAAATAACTTTATTTGACTATTTATTAATGAGTATTTAATAATATCATATATTAAATACAAATACACATTAATTAGGAAATGACGGTTCGGCCCGTTCGCATGTATTTTTCGTTTAACCGATTTAAACGATTTATAAATAATCATCATTATTCATAAATGTTGCTCTAGTGCTCTACGAGTATGTTCATTATTGAGACTCTCTAGATTCAGGTATATCCATCACGAAATCCAATTTCATGTCCATAATCTATCCACCCGTAGATTATGACGATCACGGATAAACTAGCTGAATCATATAGGTCGAGGTCATTGCATACGTATAATCCCTCCGTCACAGGTATCCAGATAATCCCAGAGATATAGATATGAACGTCAAATCTCTATAGGTATTATCTCGTCGACGTATCTATTAGCAATCTCTAAATAACACTCGGAACTTACTTCCGATTTATACTGTGGCACACAGATTAACAGACTGCTAAATATATATGGACTACCTATGCTCTGTACACAGAACTGACGGATCCTATCTTGACACACACAGGATATCCTGAGGATCGATCCACACCCAACGAACAGGCGGAGGTCTGATCTAAATAGATCGGTGACGTGATGCCATCTAAGTGTGGAGGATGTCTCATACATCCACAGTGGTATCTCAAGTCGAATGACCACTATGCTACTCAACCCGAGAAGATTCTTATTGACGTTGGCGTACCATCCATTAAGAATCTTCGGTGAGCCGTTCAGTGTTTATCCACTTAAAACACTACACGTCTATACGAGTCTCCATAGACTCATGGTTCATTGGGATAAACCATCGGACCAAGTCTCGATATACGACATGTACTGGTCTCAACGGATTTGACTAACCGACCCGTGTTAGCAAATCTTGACCAGGAACTATGTTTGATAATATTCATATAGCAGTGACACTTCCCAATGTCAATTACAAAACTAACTTTGTAACTGTGTACTACATTATATATTATCGGGCCTTTTGTCTAATATATACATATCACTAAACCACATTTAGTTTCAATCTAATCGTAATCAAATCGAATCCGTATATAAGAACAAGAGGGCAACCATAAATAAGTAATATTATGGAATAAGAGGATGTTCGTATTCATGAATCATACATAAATACGGCCGGGATTGGCGCTCTGAGCACCAACCCCAACAATTTCTCCCACTTGCTCTAGTGCAAATCCACAGTATCATATACTCATCTCAATGTGCATCGTATGCACATGGCCCTCAAAAGCTCACCCAATACTTAAGAGGTAGGCAACAAAAACAAGTCCGCTATGACATATTGAGTTTGTCAAACAAACTCCATCGTTTCCCATAGTCAGCATCATTCATATTTTGTAGAATCTAGATTATACATTAATATGACTCTGATGCTACATCAGTATTGTGCTACAGCTACTGAGTTGTCCAAGTATTTAAGGATCAAATCCAAAATATATGAAGACAACCGCAAGCACAATAACAATTCAAAGCTTCTATTTATAAGGTCACTATGCAACTTCATAAGTCAATACTTATAAGTTGCATTTAATTCCACTATAAAAGTAGAATCCTTCGTGACACTTCCACTGCATCTTTTCTGACTCTTATGACGGAGTAGACTGTCTAACGTCATAATAAGTTCTCAAAACTAATATGACCCTAATGGTTGCAGACTATATTCTCCATGAATTAAAAACTCGTTCTTAATATCTCAAAGATCACAAAGAACGTGTTTCAAGATCCATCATATGGTCTATAGGATGTCAAAATAACTCGTAACAATTACGATTAAATCGACATCGATATCGCATATAATAAAGTATTCACTATGTCATCATCAAATGATACATAATATTGTTTAGACATTCTAATCAATATCTCTTTCGAAAAAGGAATCATCCTTTACGAATGACGAATACTTTGTATAAGACATACAATAACTGTCGAACAGTATACTAACTGTCATACATATAGCCTTGTTATGTCCTTCATTAGATCATATCTAATGTACGACTAATAGGAGTATCTCACAAGTCTCCAAGTTTCATATCATATATAAACTTTATATCAATATAACAGAGACAACTCCCACTGCTTTCACGGAGTAAAGAAGACTTAGGTAAATCTTTTACCTCACAAACATCTCATTATAACAATAATAATGATAATGTCGTCAGGATATATAACACTAGAAAGTATTTTGTACGCTCCCACTAACCCTTCTAATCACATATGTATTCTCTATACTTTGACAAGATCAGACAATCTGACGATATCAAAAATAGAGAACACATATTTCTGGAAGACTTATCCGAGTCTACAATAGGCTCTGTAAGCTAGCACACTAAACTGCGATCTCAGCAGAACACAAACTCTAGGGCAATTTCAGAATGAACTCTTCAAATTAGGAAATCACAACTGATCTCTTATCTGAATAAGTCATCCAAAAACGCCACTTTGCATTCTTTAGCTAAAATATACAGTTTATTATCAACATTAACCAATATCTTTAATTGTTCATTAGTGTGACTAGAGATAAGTTTTCTCAGAATCTACAATAGATTGCCTGAGTATAACTTTTCTCACTGTCATACTGTAAAGGTCAAACCTTTAATAAGCTCACAATGCTTTCGCTGCGCAAACAATTAGCACATATCATGAACTAATTCATAATGAAAGCTTAATCAAGTTCAAAACTTGATAGTAGTAAGCTATGAACAATCTTAGATCTATGGTTCAATGGTGAACTTCCAGAATCGATATCAAATATCGCTTCCATTATAAGTTATAGGATAATTTTTCTTCAGTAAGAAAACAACGGACCATTAAGTATCAAATACTCGTGAATGATTCTGTTATCCTATTGGACTTGTACGGAAGATGTATAAGGGGTTGTTTCATCTTATTAATTACGTAGTTCCATTTATAATTTATCATTCTCACATTTGACTTCAATAAGTCAAGTCTTTTCTACAATAATAACATCAGATGTTACACACCAAGTAATAAAATAATTTTATTACTTAGGATCGTAGGAAAGATATTCTATTAAATAGAATACAATATTCTATTAAACAGAATAAACGATAAACTTTTACTTATACCTCCAAGGTGTAAGTAATTTCCATTATATAACTATATATAAAAGAAACATTCAAATCTTAAACTTTTCAAGATTCAATTTTCTACATATACATATCATATATGTAAACTGTAGAAATTAATGGAACATTAATTAAAGAGATGAATTAGGTTACTGGAGCATAACCCAAGAGTATTGAAACTAATTCGGTAACATTCAATATCAGACGAATCAAATTATATAAGATTCGATTGCTCCCACTATTCACTTCCATCAAGATGGAATCGTGGAAGAATAATATTGAATATGAATCATATTCACTGAATAACCTTAGAACTAATTGCTTTAAATTCAAATGTTTGATCGTATCAAAGATCTTTGAACAGTTCAAAGACATGTAATGAATTTTAAGGATAGAATTCTCTAAAACCTTTAGATTGAATATATTTGAACAAGTCAAAATGTTCAATCTACGTTTCATCAAAACGGATTGAAAGTACTTGATACTTTCAAGACTTTCAATGTGTGTTCCTTCAGAAACACATAACTAAGTTATGACAATTCATCAACTAAGTTACGAAGTATAGAAAACTACCTTAAGCAATTATTATTCATTAAATACATACATCCAATGTATCAGTTTAAAATAATCTGGTGGTCCAATGACAATCATTGGTTTTAAACGAGATCTTAATCACTTTCCTGAATACAATATTCATTAAATGGATAAGGATTGCGGTGTGATCTAGTATCAAACCATCTTTCACCATACGGAATAAGCATCCAATGCTTAAGTGATTAAACCCATAAAGCACCGTTCTAAATTATTTACTTTACCGAATAATTTTTCTTAATGTTTATCTCTACGTCAATGACAGTACTAGTTATTATAAATATGTAACAATTGTTTATAAAGAACAAGTGACTATCCAATAGTCGCAAGTTCCGATATCATAATATCAAAACAATCGTTAACCAATATTTCAAATAACTAGACGGGAGATCTGGTATCCAATACCTATAGTTGTAGTATTGTGAAAATCGATATTTTCTATACACATCTCATTTCTTTAGCTTTACTATTTGCATTCAACTATTCACAACAATTGCAAATAATTGATTAGCAAATTGTGTCAGACACATTACCTCTAAAGGTAATTAAAGCTTAGAAATGTCATTACTAGATAAACAAAAACTAATGGGGCTTTCTTAATGCCAGTCAAGAATCTCGAGACATGAACTAATTCAAGTCAATTCTTACTGCATAAGAAACTATTCTCTCTGAAATATTATATCCTAAAAGGGATATCTATCTAGATTATCTGTTGTGACTTAGAAACTAAGTCATTAACCATCTTTATTTTTTTTAAGAAAATCGGAACAATAGTTCCCGATGGTTTAGACTAATCTAATAATATCCTTGTCTAATAGTATCTAGAACCTATTCTAGAATAACTGCAACCAAGAGTCTAGTCAGATAACATATCAAATATGTGTGCAGTAAATAAAAGTTTAATTCTATATAAACAATAGAATAAGGAAACAAACAAGCGGCAATTTCCATAATAACATACACTGCCTAAGTTATGGAATATTTTAAACTTAGCAGTGCCTCCCACTATTTTTACGTAATGCCGTAATCCCCAACGAAAGACGAGATTCAATAATTAAATCAATTCCTAATGGGAATAGAGACCCCATGAATATATTTGACTCACAGCAGAGGCACAGGCTCGCCTACGTATATTCACAAATGTAGACAACTAATTGTCAATCACTCACTAGTGACTCCAAGGTTCCGGTCCTGGTCGTTTCTCGTTGTCGCTGCGAAGGCAGGCCCACAAGGAGACGTACCAAGGTTAAACTTGTCAATGATAAACTCAAGTTACTCGCGTAAACCTGACAGCTAGGGCACGTTCAGGATTCCGCTTTCGCTTGAATTTATCTAGTATCTAATATACATTCGGCATAAATAATTTTCTATCAGCTACACCCTCACAGCAGAGGCACGGTCTCGGATGTAGTCAACGAAAGATATTTATAAACCGTATTGACAAGACGGACCAAGAAACAGTATTCCAAATTAGTACTTTTAAAACCTTATTAAGTGGGGATATTCCATTAAGTGTCATACACCCTAAATCTAATCAAATTAGATTATAACATGCATGTATAAAGTCAAGAAAACAGGATTAAACATTAATAAACAAGCTAATCATTTATGGAGGCCTAGAATCAGACTCGCTCTGATACCATTTTGTAGGGGTTTTAGGGGCAGAATCCGTTAACGCAGCGGAAGCGGTGGAAAATCGTATTTTCCCGATTTCAAAACTTTTTCTCGAATTAAATAAATTAATTAAATAAGCATATTTATTTAATTATCCAATATCAAATTATGAAATAAAATTCAAATAAATCATATTAAGTGAATTTACCAAATTGCCCTTATATGGTATTTTGTCCATTTTAGTCCGAAATTGATCTAATCAATTTTGAATGATTCTAAATCATTTCTAAGATGAACTTAGCATGTTTCAAAACATCAAAACACCAAAAGCCACCAAAAATCCCAAAAGTCTATCCTTGGCCGAATGCATTACATTAGTGCCATTTTGTGCACTTTGTCATTTCATGCATCAAAACACATCAAGATGTAATCCAATGAAAATGAAACTTTATATGCATCATATACACACACAAATACACAACATATATGAAAAGCCCCAAATTTGAATTGGTCAAGAACCCTAATTTTTTCAATTTCATCAAATGGGACAAATTAGACCAAATTGGTTAAATCCAATACTTCAATCATGGTTTCTTCTTCCATCCAATCAAAGTCTCAACACAATGAAACAACTCAGATCAATCTAGGTCATCTAAGAGTGGGTCAACAACTCTAGATTAGCAACATGTTTCCAAAACCTAAAAGAAAGCTTATAACTACAATAGTCACAACCCTCCTTCATCATACATGCTCAACACTTCCATCAAACTTCCATCATCAACAAAACCAAGGAATAAAGAAAGAAATAACCTAAGAACATCTATGTTAAGCCTAGATCCTAAGGAACATTTCCTTTCTAATGCAAGTTGGAAAAACTCACTAAAATCCAAGCTTTCTTGATTTCTTCTTTCTTTCTCACAAGCTTCCTTTGCTTCCATTAATGGAGTTTTTCTTTAAATGTATTAGGTTAGATACCAAATGAAATGAAAATAATATATATACTTGCACACAAGGCCTTGGCCGAATTTGGCAAAGGCATATACAAGAAATATTAATTTCAATTTCATTTGAATTTCATTTAAATCAACTTGATAAAATATCTTAATAACACTTATAGATATTTATATTAAGTCAAAAATGCAACTAAGAAAATTAACTCTTATATTTTATAAGTGTTGGCTAATTTATCAAGAAATAAAGGAAAAAGATATTTTCATTTTTCAAACTTTGAACAAATATCTTAGAAGTCAAAATCAATTTGAACAACCATTTCCTTTCATGTATAAGTCAACAATTGCAACTTATAATCACTTACTAACTTTATCATTTGGTGATATATTTATATTTTAATTATATTAATCATTTAAAACAATTAAATAATTAAATAATTAATAAACAATTTATCAAATATATGTATTATATTTACTTTAAATATCTCAATACATATATTGATGATAATATGTCAAATACCTTTATTTGACTATTTATTAATGAGTATTTAATAATATCATATATTAATACAAATACCCATTAATTAGGAACTGACGGTTCGGCCCGTTCGCATGTATTTTTCGTTTAAACGATTAAACGATTTATAAATAATCATCATTATTCATAAATGTTGCTCTAGTGTGCTCTACGAGTATGTTTCATTATTGAGACTCTCTAGATTCAGGTATATCCGTCACAGAATCCAATTTCATGTCCATAATCTATCCCTCGTAGATTATGACGATCACGGATAAACTAGCTGAATCATATAGGTCGAGGTCATTGCATACGTATAATCCCTCCGTCACAGGTACCAGATAATCCCAGAGATATAGATATTAACGTCAAATCCTATAGGTATTATCTCGTCGACGTATCTATTAGCAATCTCAAAATAACACTCGAACTTACTTCTCCGATGTATACTGTGGCCACAGATTTAACAGACTGCTAATTATATGGACTACCTATGCTCTGTACACCAGAACTGACGGATCCGATCTGGACACACACAGGATATCCTGAGGATCGATCCACACCCAACGAACAGGCGGAGATCTGATCTAATAGATCGGTGACGTGACTGCCATCTAAGTGTGGAGGATGTCTCATACATCCACGTGGTGTCTCAAGTCGAATGACCACTATGCTACTCAACCCGAGAAGAGTTCTTATTGACGTTGGCGTACCATCCATTAAGAATCTTCGGTGACCGTTCAGTGTTTATCCACTATAAACACCTACACGTCAATACGAGTCTCCATAGACTCATGGTTCATTGGGATAACCATCGGACCAAGTCTCGATATACGACATGTACTGTCTCAACGGATTTGACTAACCGACCCGTGTTAGCAAATCTTGACCAGGAACTATGTTTGATATATTCATATAGCAGTGACACTTCCCAATGTCAATTACAAACTAACTTTGTAACGTGTGTACTGCATTATATATTATCGGGCCTTTGTCTAATATATACATATCACTAAACCACATTAGTTTCAATCTAATCGTAATGAGATCGAACGTATATAAGAACAAGAGGTGCAACAACATAAATAAGTAATATTATGGAATAAGGGGATGTTCGTATTCATGAATCAGACATAATACGGCCGGATTGGCGCTCTGAGCCCCAACCTCAACACCTTTTGTACTGATCCACAAACATCGCGGGGTTGGCAATCCTCCGTCACCACTATCTTGCTCAAGGCCTCAACCATGGCCCGCCTGTGCTCCTGAGATGAACACAATAATTCCCAGATGCTGACCTGTGCCCGTGTCTTCCTCAACTGACGTAGCACTGCATCCCCCTCAGCATTCTCCATATTTTCAAACATGTCCCTCCCTTCTGTCAATACTTCTGTGCCCTTTTCTGCAGTATCACTATAAAAATGCCCACTACGGGTCATCCTCTTCACTTTCTCTCTTCATCACTACTGGAGAAGTCTTCCCAGAAATTCTTTCCCTTCTCTGTTTCATCCTCACTGTTGCTATCCCAAATTCCCAGGCAGAAGGCTTCGTGGTCAAAGGATTTGAGGACAAGGTTTTCGGGTAGGCCAGAGTTTATCATATAGGTTGGTGGTGGGACAGAGTGGTAATTCGGCAGTGGTTTTTGTGTGTGTTAGGCTGTTCTGTTTCAGGGTCGGGTATTTTTTGGGAGTTTTTAAGGTCCTGGATTTCATGGCGGAGGCGGGCACAATTGTCAGTGTCATGGCCCTTCTGTTGGTGGAAATGACAATACTGGTTCATGTTAGATGCGGTGGGGGGGGGTGTGGAAGTGTTTTGGTCTCTAGGGTTTCAGAAGTCCAGGTCCTCTTTAATTCTCCAATACCTTAGACAAGGGTCTACCTAGGTTGGAGAATTGCCGGTTTCGGACAGCAGCAATCTCAGCACAACAGGCTTGGTACCTTATGTCCCCCCAATGGGCCTCCTGTTCAGGCTATAGAACTTTCTGTTCTCAGTTTCTTCTTCTTCAATATCCATGACAGACTCCCTCAAATGTCGAAAATCAGTAATCATAGAGGTTATTCTCCTCAGCTTTCCATAAATTGAGGGCTTAGTTCCCTTGATAATCATCTTAATCTGGTCCTTCTCTGAGGGCTGAGTCTGCATCTTTAGAAGTTGGCTTCTCCAGTGGTCTACATACTCTTTGAAGCTTTCTTCCAGCTTCTGCTTATTGTTATCCAAATCGCGGAATGACAAATCAATCTCTAAGTCTGTAACATACTGCTTCAGAAATGCATCTGCCAATTCCCTCCAGTCTTCCTTAACCTTTCTTTCAAGGCTATGATATCATTGTTGGATAATATGACCCATAGCGTCACTATTTGTACAAATCATGGTGTTGTTGTACAAATTAACTATGTGACAAAGGAGATTGCACTCTTATCATTTGTGATTAGATCACCTTAGATGTATAAATGATGAGAGGTCCCTATGATTTGTTCCTGGACGGAGAATGATATGAGACAGTATCAGTCCACGTAGGATAAATCATTAAACATCCCAAGCCGGATTATTATCGAGACAGGACATCGATAATGCGGAATAGGCTAGTATTGCACTTGTGCGCGTTGTGAGGGCACAACGGCATAGTTCTCATATATTTAAGTATTGGATACTTATGCAAGTGCGATAGGAGGTTGTGTTTCACCGATGGTACGGGAAACAGCTTCGCTCTGGATTGACCCCTCGGAATCCCATTGGTATTATGACTATGTGTCTATGGGAGTCCGACATCAGGGTAGGTGTATTTGGTCTTAACCTGAGACTTGCATCGCTAATGCTTACGACAATCAATATACTTTGGTTGAGGTCGTCTAGGACTCTAACCGGTTCTGTGTATGCCAATACTGGGTATATTGAGAATCGTAGAGTGTTGGGTGTGATGTCAAGACGGAAGTATCACTCCAGTCATAGTGGAGATGATGTCACGCAGGATACGGTATTAGTGCTCTTAAGTGATGCGCATCCAATCGTGATATTATGACTAGGTCATGAATATCCGATTATAGAGACTAGTTACCAGACATCCGACATGTGCTTCGGACGGGGCAGACACTTATCCAACCCCAGCCCTAGCACGTGACTACCCGATACTGGACCGACATACGCAATACTTGGTATACTACGCTTGATATAGATCTTAATATTCTTAGATGAATATGACCGAAGATTTTGGTAGACATCGTGCTTTGCTAGGAGCCGACCTTGTCTCATAAATCGGTAGAACGTAGTACTTGGTACGTGCGTGATTCAGATACTCCGACGACCGTATTTACTGCCAATATATCTGGGGATCTCATGGGTCGCTTCCCGATAATCCACCGATGACGCATAACTCGCACTCTTAAATAATTTGGGATTATATAGAAGAGAGAGAAAATTAATCTAGGATTAATTACGGAGATATTTTATCTAGGATAAAATATCGTCTAGAGAGAGATAACGATTAATTTGGAATTAATCGGTAAATTAATATATTCGATATATTAAACGAAATTAGATTTCGACGCGGAATTAAAATTAGATTTTAATTCGGGCGAACGAATTAATTTAGAATTAATTCGTTAGCGACGTGAATAGTGAATTCGCTAGGCGTAATCATTTAATTACGACGCGACGGAAAATTCGTTAATTTCGAATTAACGAACCCGAGCCCGAGTGTGATTGCGAGCGCATTCGTATTTTGAATTCGAGTGCGGCAACGCAAGTCACATCAAGCGTCAAATCATTCGTCACATCAAGCGTCAAATCAAATGTCACTTTGAGTGATGTGATTGATTGATGTGATTGATTGATTGATTGAAAAGACAACTAGTCACTTTGAGTGATGGTAGTTGTTGGAATAGTTGATGGTTGTTGGAAAGTTTGATTTGCTTTTGTATTTGACTTTTATATGTCAAATAATTGGTAAATCAAATTATTATTTTTTGGAAAAATATATAAGTGTATTAGATACACTTTTCAAAACAATTCAACACAATTCTCTTTCTCTCTTACTTCTCTTATCTCACGCCCAAGGGGCTCCAAAAACAGCTCACTGGTTTCTTCCAAAAACGTGAGCAGTGGGAAGCAAAGAGTGGATGTTCATGGTGAAAATCCAAGTGCTAGCACACTTACGAGACTTGCGAATGTGGTAGGGAGGTTCACCCATGAGCCGGGATCCGTTCGACGAAGCTTGGAGCTCCGTTTCGCAGCTCAAAAATAGAAGACGGAAGACAGTGAACTGCACAACCAGTGAGCAGTCCACGCCCAATGCAGTGAGGTTTTTGAAATTTTGTTGCTTGCCGCGTCTCTCAACCGATCGATGTGAGTATTTCGCTACCTCCATTGATGTGTTCACACATGATTTTCATTGCTTGTTTGATCTTGGGACCTTGAATAAACCTAACAATGGTATCAGAGCCTTAGGTTCAAGCATGAAAAATGTAGGGCTTAAAATTTGGGTAAATTTGTTTTGAGCATGATTTGAATAAATTGATTGTTTGAGTATGGTTATAACTTGTCTAATTGCATTTTGGTTGGACCAATTGTTGAAAATTAATTTGGAATAATTTTCCCCAAAATATTGATGTTGGCCGAATTTAAAGGGAATTTTTAATTCTTGGAATTTTTGATTTTGATTCATTAGGTGAATTAGAATCATTAGGATGATGTTAATTTAAGGTCAATCGGATTGAATTTTGAATTGAACATAAATCCCTAATTTTTCCCCTTGGCCGAATTGGTGTATGCCCTTGAATGTCTTGGATTTTGATTTTATGAACATTGGATGTGTATGAAATCATTCGGGAAGTTAATACGTTGTCGATTGTGTAATTAATCGGATTGAATTCAAATCGGACAAAATAACCTTCCTTTGCCGAGACTAAAGAAGCATGTAATATGGGTTTGATTTTCATTAATGTGTTGGACATGTGATGATGATGATGAACATGATTAATTGGACTAATTTCATGTTTTGGAAATATTGATTTGGGTAATTAATCATGATATACACTTTAGGTAATTAAATTGCGATTTTGGAATTTGGTAATTAATTATTTAGGCTTAATTGGATTTGGTCTTCTAATGTTGTATTTGGGCCTATTGAGCTTGTCTTTATCAAGTTTGGTTTAGGCCAAGTGGATTGGATCCAATTGGGCCCAAAACCTTAACCATAAAGCCCAAATGCGACTAATGAACCTTTAAAGTTCAATTGGGCCTAATGGGCCAAGATTGATTTATGGGCTTATGGGGTAAATCCCGGATTGGACTTTGGTTATCGGTTTGACCCGAGTTGACCAAAAGTCCACGCCTTAAGAAATCAATTAAAAGCCCATTGGACTTTAATTGAATTGACGTTGGACGTTAATCGGTCTTTGAGACGCGTTACGATTAAATTTGGAATTTAAATCGTAAAAGGTTTATAAATAAAAGTGTAATATTTAATTTGGAATTGAATAGTGAATTAGTATTAAATACATGTTAAATCGGATTTAGTGATGTAGTTTAATTTAATTCATGAATTCGTACTTTGAGTACTTATTCGCAAAAATGAGTTTGACTCGAGCAAAATCAAATCGTTGTTTGAACATTGGATGATCACATAATTATCAGATTAATTAATTTGATTAGATTGATTGATAGCATGCTTATGTGTGAATACGTGGTTGATGAATGAATAATGTATATCGGATGGATATTAGATGGGTGGGCAATTTTAGAAATGTTGTAATAAATTCGATTTATTAAATTGGACCTTCGTGTCCAACCTTATCACCTTTATTCTCTTTGTATTCTCTTCTCACCTATTCCCCTCAATGTAAATGAGGTTTCTTTAGAAGTGTAGTGTAACAGGTAGAAGTAGTACAAGTGCTAGCTTGAGTGAGAAAGGGAGAGATTTGATCAAGGATCAATGTAAAGTATCCATCCGCATATCATTATTATTTTATTTCATACTCGCTTTATTATGTATTTAGAATGCATGTTTAAGGGTGTATGATGATGAGACCTTAACAAAGATAATTAAATTGGTAGCCAATTTGCACGCGAAAAACCCTCAACAAATATCATGCGTTTTTCCTTCCATTGAGTGATTCTTACTCAAGATCCGAGATTGGCATGGGTTGTTGGCCAAAGTCAAGCCCCTGTCCGTCGAAGATGTGTTTGAATCACGAAGCTTTGTTCCATATTGGTGTCTTGTCCAATTTATGGTTTGTTGGCCAAAGTCAAGACCACTTCTTGTCCATCGACATTGATTACGAAGCTTCCATGGTCAATGGGTCCGCGCTTGACTGGGATCATTAGGTTTGTTGTGCCAAAGCCAAGGCCTAGTTGATTCAGAGGAAAAAGGTTAGGGTATATATTGGATATATAGGCATATATGAGATAATGTTTCGGACTTGGATGTCCACCTACTGGATCTAGGAGTTGGATGATATCCAATTGATCTTCGAGATCTACCTAGTTAATTATCATACAATTTGTTGGCCAAAGTCAAGATTGTGTGATATTTAACGGGATCCTAGCCCACTAGGAAACACGGTTTCCCGAGTACTCGACAGAGGTTAGAGACTTGTCGAAAAATAGTGGGAGGCAAGAATTGAATTTGCAATATTCGTTCAATTACTCGCCATACGCGCTCAAACAAATATCATTCGTCGTAATATTAAATATTAGTTGGACTAATATTTAAATTGTTGTTTTTAATTAACAGTTGGACTGTATTATATTTGATTATATAATTGGATTATAGTAATCAATATATTTGAATTAATTGATTTCAATTTACAGTTGATTTATAGTTAGACTATAGTAATCAATGTAATTGAGGTTAATTAATTTAGACTATATTTGATTATATAGTTGGACTATTATAATCATTATAATATATAGTACCACATATCGTTGATTAAATAGTTGGACTATTAGAATCAAGATTAAAATTGAAAGATTGGACATTTAAATATAATCTTGGATTAAAATATTTAAATGGTTTAATTTTCAAATTGGGAATTAAATTTCAGGATAGTCCTGGAAATAATAATAAGTTATTCTATTTGATAAAATAACCTATTATGCCTAAGCCCAGAATCAAGCAAATAAGTAGAGCATAATCTTTGGAAGACTTATGTGATGATGACTTTAGTGCTTAATCATAATACTTGACATAAATCTATGTTTAGATTTAAGAAGTATTAAAATTGCAATTAATAATTCTTGGAGAATAAATGACTAATCTCAAGGAGATAAAGTCAAACTTTGCAATTAAGCTAGTAGCGCAAGGCGCACCTTACTTCAATATTCTAGAAACCCAAGGGCTTGGCCAGAGGCTTCTGAAATATTGGAAAGAGCAAAGGCAAAATCATTATGATCTTCTGGGAAGATAAATGACATATCCCAAAGTGACTGTCGTTTGATTGGCAGACACGAAGGAATTAAAGAAAGGGCGAGGCTCTGACTTTAAAAAAATTATTTGTCAAAGTTATGTTCACTACTAGTATTAAAATTAGATTTTAAATACTTAGTGTGGTACATAAAATATATGTATTGATGTTCAGAATCCGCTATGAGCTGGATACTGACTTCAAGCTGGATTGCTCTACGAATCGGAAACGGACGAAGTCGCTGTTTCGACTGTAGATACCTAAGTTTTAGGAACTGTTATAATGTAACTAGTTGGACTAGTAACATTATCTCTATATCAGTGTTTAATCCGTTGCGGATAACCTTTATATTCTAGAACACTAAAGTGTTTCATTATATAAAGATGATACTGAGAATAAACACATTAGATGTGAAAACATTATTTATATTTTGAATATAATTAAAATCTCAAACATAAAAAATGACAAATAAATAGCATCAATTTGATTTGATCATAGAGACTTATTTGTGGCATTGTTGTCTAGGACAGAATTAAACGGACTCGTATTTCCGCACGTTTGAAGAGTGGGTACTAGACTGATTTGACTATTCAAATAAAGTCTAGATCTAGTTTGTTAGTAAAGTACCTAAAAAACACTGTTTTACTTGGTAATAGTTGTAAGTGCCAAGCCAAGCCACCGATCTGTTAGCCCTATTCATGGTTGTTTGTAGGCATTGCATTTTCGCATGTGAAACCCGATGATGAGTCTCATTTGGAGGCACTACCTTTTGAGTCATGAAAGCCGCGGGAAACGGATATCGGAAGGGGGAATTCAGAATAAACAAGCTCACTGTCTTCGTTGGTGCTGCGTTCGTTACTTCGTTCGAACGGAAAACAGATTGCGGGCGTTCGTGCTGCGTTCGAGGAAGCGTTCGAACGGTATCGGTAATTCTGGTTTTGCTGCTAGCCTCACACCCAGCCCATTTAGCTCCCCAAAGCCCATAAAACACATCCCAAATTAAATAAATAAATATTAATTTAAATATTAAACATTAAATAAAATATTTAAACCATTTACCAATTAAATAAAATATTTACCTAAACTAAAAAGAAGATATGCCTAATTAAAATCAATCTTAACCAATTAAAGCCAATCATATATTTGACTTCCTAATCTAATAAGATATTTACCAATATAAAATATTTGTATTCCTAAACCAACACAAATTAAATATTACAACTTCCTAATTTAAAATATCTTGTCCCCCCTCAATCTTGTGTATGTCTTTCTTTCTCACCTCTCCTAATTTGGAACAAGATCCCTTCCCTTGTCAACCCTAGCCATTCTCTATATAAACAACCCCTAACCAAGGCCATTCCTCTCTCTTCACACAACACAATTCACACCCAAGCTCTCTCAAAATCTCTCTAGACTCTCTCTACACACACCCAAAACAGACAAAAAGAGAAAACACTTCCTACACACACAAAAAAGAACAAAAGAACCTCAACCATCTCCTCCATAGCCGAATCTACCACAACTAACCACCCACCCTCACATCACCGAAACTACAAGCACCAAACAACCCCTAATCACCACCGAAAACCAGCCCCTCTAAACCCCATACATCACCGAAAATCACACAAACACAGCAGTCCAAATCCTTAAAAAAAAAAGTAACTTAGAAAACTACATAGATAATCTTAAAAATAATCATTTTAATTGCACTAAGAACCCACACAACTTGGAATAGTTCTTTGAAAACATTGAAACAGGTAGCCCGTGCAGTGAGCAGCAAAACAGGAGCCGAATAGGAGCAGAACGGAGTTCGAATCGTAAGCAAAGCAGCGGAACAGTGAGCTAGGACGTTGAACCAGCGGACCAAAAAGTTGCGGAGCTTTACTCCCCCCTTTCGATCTTCGTGGAACGTGAGTCCGAGAGACGGCTTAAAAGGTTAGACCTGAGGGTATCTTTCACACTTATTCTCATTTTACTTTCTGGTCATTTATTTTGATTATATTTTCTGTATTTGTGGTACTATTGTGTGTATGATGTATGTTGTGGGTATTGGATGAATGAGAGATGTGTCAACTCTCGCGGTATATCGGATGGAAACCCGGACATAAATTTCATAGCCGATTCCGAATGGACGGTAATATGATCTGTACTCGGGCCACAATTCCACGTACCGCTTGGGTAAACGGCACCATCTTTCTTTTGTTGTGTTGCTCTTGTTTATTTAGTTTGCTTACTCTTGAATTCAATATGTCGTTAGTTATGCATGATTCAACCAAGCGCATGGGCTTAGTGAGTTAGTCCAAAGGTCCTCCATTTAGGAGACAAAGAGCCGAAAAGGCCACCTTCGTGACACTACTTCGCCGCGCCGGTTGATGTATGTTCGGTTGGACGCGAGATACGTTCAATCGGGCATACTTAGTTTGATATTGTTATCTTTATTTTCGTATGTATAAGTCAATCGAGCGCATGGGCTTAGTAAGTGTGTTGTGAGATCCCCTATGGGGAGGGGCTAAAAGCCCTTTACCACGATGCTTTGCCGCGCCGGTTGATGTGTGTTCGGATTGGATGTAAGATGTGTTCAATCGGGCATACTTGGTTGATATGATTGGTTCTATTCTTGTATGTGTGATGTGACGCGCATGGGCTTAGCATGTTGGTCTAAAGGTCCTCTCTTTGAGAGATCAAGAGCCCCAAAAGGTCACCTTTACGGCAGTGCTTCGCCGCGCCCTTTTATTTTCTGTTTATATATTGCATCCTATTTCATGCATCAGGTCCGTGTCCGTTCGAACGCGTTCACGAACGCAACTCGAACGCGCATGTGTTTTTGCCTTATTATGTGTCAGGTCTCGTATCCGTTCGAACGCGTTTACGAACGCTACTCGAACGTGAGCATTCTGTCTCATTTCCGTTCGAACGCGTTTACGAACGCTACTCGAACGTGAGCATTCTGTTTCATTTCCGTTCGAACGCGTTTACGAACGCTACTCGAACGTGAGCATTCTGTTTCATTTCCGTTCGAACGCGTTTACGAACGCTACTCGAACGTGAATTCTGTTTCATTTCCGTTCGAACGCGTTTACGAACGCTACACGAACGTGCACACACTGAACTGAGTCTGTCTTATTATATTCATGCATAATTGCCTATTGGTTGATCTTTCTTATGCAAATGTGTCACAATTCGTATGCTTATGTCATGATAACATTTGAGTATTATTTCTTGCGGTATATCGGATGGAAACCCAGACGTAAATTCCGTAGCCGATTCCGAATGGACGGTAGTGCGGTCTGTACTTGGGCTACAATTCCACGTACCACTTGGAAAAGTGCCCATATGTGTGCTTGTATGGTCAATATGTGTGCTTGTGTTTTTTCCCGAATGTGATATGTAATTTTGTATGTTCATTGCTATCTTGATATATATTAAGCATGCAATTTTGATATGAGATATATGTGAAATACATGTATATTTAGGTGCATATTTTATTTTATAAATGTGAATTTAGAAGCATGATACCCTTAGAAATAAGTGTTACTTCAGCTTGTTTAAATTATTATATAAATCCTTTCATTACAAGTGACATAAGTAAGGGACCATTCCGAACCCAACGGTTTGAGGTCTTCCCTTGCGAGGGGTGAGTGCGGCCTTAAATCTTTGTCCCGGTTCACACCGGGTGGCGACTCCATGTTATGTAATCCTTCCCAACTAGGCCGCGAGCCTAGGAACGGCGTCGCTCAGTTTCTGTGTCCCACAGTCTGGCGACTCCACTGGGGATATGTATTTTGGCCCCGAAATATTGTCTTGTAATGAGTGGATTTATGTTTTAATTGGCCATGTCTATAGTGGATAAGTGAGGGTTTAATCAAGGGCACTTTGAGGCTAGGTAATGGTTTGGTGTCTTCCTTCATTCACTACCTTTCTAGAAGGAAAAGCTGTGAGGACACCTATATGGCCATCTACTTGTAGCCTTTGTGATGGACTAATTTGGAGGACTCGTTGTTTATTCCTGACAACAAGCGATAAGAGCCTAAGAGGCTTGGGTATTTAAGTGAGCCTCGCTCCACCTTCCCTCTGGGGGATCTACAACGGGAAATCCATTTGACAGTCCGTCACACACCATAGCTCATTGGCACGTACCTTAGTGTATAAAAAGGGATACGCTCACTTGGTCACTTGAACCCTTGAGTGGGGAGACCTAGTTGTGGGCTATCCTTCGCCAGTGAGAGCCTTTGTCCATACTCTTGCAAACCCACCCATAGACTGGTTTTATGGTTAAAGTAGCAATTATTTCCTTGAGTATGTGCTTGTGGACCATCCTCATTTGGATGCAGTTGGACTATTGTCAAAAATACGGGCTTGCTGGGCCATTTAAACTGGGGCAAGTTCGTACTGTATGACTATAGGCCCAAGGCTTCTGAAATGTTGATGGGCCATTATGTAAAAATTATTATGATTATGTTTGCATTATCTCCCTTCTATGCTTATGTTTGGGAACATCACCGTTTGGATCCATTTGGACCATTTGTCATGGGATATGGGCTTGTTGGGCCATTTAAACTGGGACAAGAACGTATTTCATGACTATTGGGCCAAGAGCTTCTAAGTGATTGATGGGCCACCTTGTGTTTGTTTTCGGAATATTATCATTTGGATTTAGTTGGGCTCTTTGCCGTAAGACATGAACTCGTTGTGCCATTTAAACTGGGACGGGTTCACCCTTATGACAGTTGTCCCAAAAGCTTCTAAAATGATAATAGGCCGATTTGTTTGAGAATTTTATTTGCTTTAATATATGTTATATATTTCTTATGCATATCATGCATACATATACCCTGTTAACATCCTTTGTGTCTTAAAAGACACCATAGATACCGTTTGGGTTAGAGAAGGAACCAGACTCACTAAAAGAACAAGTATGAGTGAATCCGATAATGAGGTGTCCCGTATGGATCAGTTAGAGAATGGTCTCGCCAAGATCACTGAACAGTTGCAGGCTTTGACTACTGCTATGGCTGGTATAGCTGGGTCTCGTGCCGGGGTTCATTCTGGGGATGTGAGACAAGAGGAATCTCCGAACAGATTGGGGGATGATATCCCCGCTTTTGATGATGATATGGCAGAGTATGCAGCAGGCAGAGTATCTGGGTCTCAGACAGAGTTACAGAAACTTCGGGATCAGGTTGAGTCAGTTACCCGCAAGATGAGGGGTAAGAATGAGGATTTGCTGGATTATGACACATTGACTTTTGAGGAACAGTTGCCTGCACAGTTCAAGATGCCAGATATGGCTAAGTTCAACGGGAATGGGGATCCGAGGGTGCATCTCCGACAGTTTGTATCAGTCATGAGTTCAGTTGGCTTGTCTCAGCGCCAGGTGCAGAAAATGTTTGGAATGTCGCTTGAAGGGGCTCCCGTGGTATGGTACCACAGTTTGGACAAGAAAGTGAAGGAAGATTGGAGGGAGTTAGCTGATGCTTTCCTGAAGCAATATGTCACTGACTTGGAGATCGATCTGTCACTCCGTGATCTGGAGAATGTTAAGCAGAAAGCGGAGGAGAGTTTTAAGGAGTATGTGGACCGGTGGAGGGGTCAATTATTGAAAATGCAGACTAGGCCTTCGGAGAAGGATCAGATCAAGATGATTATCAAGGGCACCAAGCCCTCCATTTACGGCAAGTTGAGGAGGATGACCTCCATGATTGCAGACTTTCGACAGTTGAGGGAAACTGTCATGGATATTGAGGAAGAAGAGGCCGAGAATAGAAAATTCTATGGTCTAAACAGGAGGCCCATTGGGGGAACATCGGGAACAAAGCCCGTTTCTGCTGAAGTTGCTGCTATCCGGAACAGGCAGTTTTCCAACTTGGGAAGGCCCCTGTCTAAGGTGCTAGAGAAGTTGAAGAGGCAAGGGCTTTTAAAACCCTTGGATACCAAACCATTACCCAATCCCCTACCACCACACATTAACCTAAGCCTTTATTGCCACTTCCACCAACAAAAAGGCCATGACACCGACAACTGCGCCCGACTCCGCCATGAAATCCAAGACCTGATAGACTCCAAGAAAATACCCAACCCAGAAACAGAACAGCCCGATACACACAGAAACCCCTTACCCAACTACCGTGCCGTACCACCACCAGCCTATATGATCAATTCTGGCCTTCCAGAAGACCTTGTCCTAAAATCCTTTCACCCTCAAGCCTTTTGCCTGGGAATCTGGGATAGCACTAGTGAGGATGAGTTTGAGCAGAAGAAGGACTTTTGGCTTGATTTCTCTAGCAGTGATGAGGAGGAAGTAAGGGGAATGACACGTAGCGGTCGTTTTTATAATGATATGGCGGAAAAGGGTAAGGAAGCTTTGACAGATGGTAGAGAAGTGGTTGAGGCTGCAGAAAATACTGAAGGGGATATAGTGCTGAGGCAATTGAGGAAGACTAGAGCACAAGTCAGTATCTGGGAACTATTATGTGCATCTCGGGAGCATAGACAGGCTATGGTTGAGGCCTTGAGCAAGATTGTGGTACCGGAGATGCCAACCCCGCAATGTTTGTTGGGTCAGTTCAGAAGGAAGCTTTGCAGATATCTTTTCTGAGGATGATCTCCCACCGGAGGGGAGGAATCATAATAGGCCTTTATTTATCAGGGCCGAAGTGAGGGGCAAGAAAACTTCATGTGTGATGGTGGATGACGGTTCGTCCATCAATGTGTGCCCATTGAAAATTCTGGCAAGATTGGGTATGAAAGCAACAGACTTGGATCCCTCTAGTATGACTATTAAAGCTTATGATGACAGTAAGCGGGGAGTTGAGGGTACCTTTGTGGCTATGGTCAAGGTAGGGCCGATTGAAGATGAGGTTGAGTTCACAGTGCTGGACATCCCAGCCACTTTTGCCTTATTGTTGGGAAGGCCTTGGTTTCACAAGCTTGGGGGCGTGCCTTCCACTTTGCATCAGATGATCAGATTCCCGTATGAGGGAGAGATTGTTACCATCCGGGCTGAGTTAGACAATGCCGTGGCTGCCTTGGAGATACTACCTTTCACAAGGTTCCAGGTATCAGCCACTTTTGAGGAGTGGGTGGATCCTAGGGTGGCTAGGATTATGGAGAAGATGAAGTTTGAGCCGGGTAAAGGTTCAAAATTGCCGGATTTCAGAGGACAGACTACTCGGAAGGGTTTGGGGTACAAATCTGACGAAGAAAAGCCGAAGGTCAAGAAAAAGGGCCTGAAACTGATGGAGTGCTTTGTGAAAGCTTCAGGGTATCAAGGAGAGCCTGAACCTGTGAAAGTCAATGGGATTGTGGTGCCTGGGTTTGAGATCTTCCAGGATTTGTTGGGTGAGAAACCATTGACTGGAAAAGCTGTGGAAACAGAGATTTGGGAGGAGGAATTGATGAAGTTAGAGAACCTGACTCTGGAAGAAGATGAGAAGCCTGAAGAAGACCTGATTGCAGAGGAAGAAGTGTCTCTAGATGATGAAGACATTTACCTTCCTGACTTATTTGAATGTACTTCCGCATTATCCAATAATAAAGACATTTCTTTTGCTTACTTGCCTGAGTCATTTCCATTCACTCTGCATGAATCAAGCATATTTGACATCAGTTCAGCCAGAACTATTGCATTTAACTTGGGCACACTTGAGAACCCCAAAGAAATTTTGATTGCAAGTGAAGTAACCTCCGAAGAGAGAGAGAAACTAGAACAAGTGTTGGTCAGATATGCCAAAGTATTTGCTTGGTCTTATGAGGACATGCCCGGGGTAGACAGAAACATTGCCCAGCACACAATACCAACTTATCCGAATATGAGGCCAGTAAAGCAGAAACTTCGACGGATGAGACCAGAATGGGCTGAGAAAGTCAGAGAGGAAGTTAAGAAGCAGATAGATGTGGGGTTCCTGGAAGTGGTAAAATATCCTGAATGGTTGGCTAACATAGTACCGGTACCGAAGAAAGATGGGAAGGTCAGAATGTGTGTAGACTACAGAGATCTCAATAAAGCTTGTCCGAAAGATGATTTCCCTTTGCCGCATATAGATGTTCTGGTTGACAGTGCGGCTTTGTCTGCTATGTATTCATTTGCGGATGGATTTTCAGGGTACAATCAGGTTCTCATGGCTGAGGAAGATAAACACAAGACTGCATTTGTTACCGAGTGGGGTACCTATTGTTACAAGGTAATGCCGTTTGGGCTTAAGAATGCAGGAGCTACTTATCAGCGGATGGCCACTACACTCTTCCATGACTTGATGCACAAAGAGATTGAGGTGTATGTGGATGACATGATGGTGAAATCAGAAACGAGAGTTGGGCATATTGAGGCATTGGAAAGGTTCCTCCAGAGAGTTGACAGATATAACCTGCGGCTTAATCCCAAGAAATGTGTGTTTGGGGTGACATCAGGGAAATTGCTTGGTCATACAGTGGGAATGGGCGGAATAGAGGTAGACTCCGAAAAGATCAAGGCAATCACAGAAATGCCTGCACCGAAGACAGAAAAGGAAGTCAGGGCATTCTTGGGGAAGATTCAGTACATCAGTCGGTTTATTGCCAAGTTGACATCGGTATGTGAGCCTATCTTCAAACTGTTGAGAAAAGATCAGCCAGTGAGATGGAATGAACAGTGTCAGACCGCCTTCGACAGAATCAGAGAGTACTTGGTAAAGCCTCCTGTATTGAAACCTCCGAGGCCGGGTAGACCTTTGATATTGTATTTGGCTATAGAATCAGAAGCATTGGGAGGTATGATGGTACAGGCAGATGAGACAGGGGTAGAACATGCAGTTTATTATCTGAGTAAGAAGCTGCTTCCGTATGAGGCTCGGTATCAGGAAGTTGAGAAGATCTGTCTTGCAGTGGTATGGGCTTCCAGAAAGTTGCGACATTACTTCCAGTCTTACAAGATCCAAGTGGTGGCAAAGGAGAATCCTCTGAAATATCTTCATTCAGTGCCTTCACTAGTGGGAAAACTGGGCCGATGGTTGGTATTGTTGACAGAGTTTGACATCGAGTATATCACCTCCAAAGTGATCAAAGGACGAGCAGTAGCGGAGTTTCTGGCATTGCAACCTGTTGAGGGGGATCAGTATAAGTTTGAGTTTCCAGATGAAGAGATCCAGGCAATAACAGTTCAGAGATGGAAGATGTATTTTGACGGAGCAGTGAATTACAAGGGAGCCGGAATTGGGATCGTGATAGTAACCCCCGAGGGAGAGACTTTGCCTTTGGCTAAGAGGTTGACATTCAGAGTGACTAATAACATGGCTGAGTATGAAGCATGTGCTTTTGGCCTGACAGCATTGATAGCCTTGAAGGCCGGGAGTGTGGAAATCTACGGAGATTCTATGTTAGTAGTCCAGCAGATGCGAGGAGAATGGGAATTGAAGGAAGAACGGTTGAAGCCTTATCTTTTTCACCTCAGAAAATTGGCACAGGTATCCCCGAGTGTAAGTTTCAGCACCTACCGAGGGAAGAGAATCAGATGGCAGACGCATTGGCTACACTAGCAGCGACTTGGGAAAATCCAGAGAAGTTAGTGATGAGACCGTTGGTACTGACAACAGCAAGTAAACCTGCTTATGAGATAGAAGAATTCTGGAAGTTGAGGTTGACGACGGTAAACCTTGGTATTATGACATTCAGAGGTATCTGGAACATGGTGAATTCCCGGAAGGGGCGGGCAGAAAAGACAGAATAGCCATTCAGAAGTTGGCTTCCCAGTATGTGACTTTGAGAGGGGAACTGTACAAGAGACAGGCAAACGGTATTCAGTTGAAATGTTTGAGAAAAGAAGAAGCTCAGAAAGTGATGGAAGAGGTACATGCCGGGGTATGTGGTCCGCACATGAATGGGTTGAACTTGTCCCGCAAGATAGTGAGACAGGGGTTTTATTGGTCGACTATGGAGACAGACTGCGCGCAGGATGGTAAAGCACTGTCATGACTGTCAGCACACGGTAATCTGAATCACTTACCGCACACAGAATTGCACGGGTTGTCAGAGCCGTGGCCTTTCTCAGCATGGGGATTGATATGATTGGGGAAATTCGACCAAATGCATCAATGGGCATCGCTTCATAGTAGTAGCAGTGGATTACTTCTCAAAGTGGGTGGAAGCTGAATCCGTTCCGGAACGTTACAGCGAAGCAGATGGCAAGGTTCATAGCTCGGAACCTCATTTGTCGGTATGGTATGCCGCATCATGTAGTGACAGACAACGGGGTCCAGTTTCAAGGAGAGACGAAGGCAATGTTACAGAGGTATGGGATAGGCCACCACAAGTCATCACCGTACAGGCCGCAGGCAAATGGGGCAGTTGAGGCAGCCAACAAGACTATAAAGACAATTTTAGCCAAGATGACAGAAAATTGTAGAGATTGGGCCGAGAAGTTACCGTATGCTTTGTGGGGATACAGAACATCAGTAAGGACGGCAACGGGTGCAACACCTTACTCCTTGGTCTACGGAATGGAAGCAGTATTGCCAGTAGAAGTGGAAATACAGTCCCTGAGGGTATTGCAGAGGCAGAATTACCGGAACAGGAATGGGCCGCACAGAGATTTGATCAGTTGGTACTGTTGGATGAGAAGAGAACGAAGTCTTTGTATCACATGCAGTTGTATCAGAAGAGACTAGCCCGGGCATTCAACAAGAAAGTACGTCCCACAAAGATCAGAAGGGTGATTTGGTACTTAAGCAGTCGAGGCCGTCGACGACGGACCCGAGAGGGAAATTCAGGCCTAACTGGGAAGGACCTTACATCGTTCAGAAAGTCATGGGAAATGGAGCAGTGAAGCTATCAGACTTGGAAGGAAATGAATTCACAGAACCAATCAATGTCGACAGGTTGAAGTTGTACTTTGCTTGAGAAGACTTGGTCGCCAGCGGAAGACCTAACCCAACGGAATAAGAAAACTCCTGCATACATGCATACACGTAACCTATTGCATATTTTTGTGTGTTCTGTTTTGTGTAAACAGGTGTTGAAGACGGAAAAGAGCGAGCAGTGAGCCAATCAGAGATGGTAAAGGCACAACATTTGATATGGGCAGTAATCTGAAGATTGAGGTCCCAATGAAGTTAAGTTCCGGGTATGGGTCTCGGAGGGCGAAGCCCATATCGACTGGGGAGCGAGGCTCCACATCACATCATGTCAGCTTGGGGGCGAAGCCCATATCGGCTGAGGAGCGAAGCTCCACATCATCATTTTCGGGATGCGTCCCAGGGTCGAGGCCCACATTTTGTCAGCGGTATTGGGATGCGTCCCAGGGTCGAGGCCCCCGTTGTCGGTTGCAGCTATTGGGATGCGTCCCAGGATCGAGGTCCACTGCATCATCATTTTCGGGATGCGTCCCAGGGTCGAGGCCCACATTTTGTCAGCGGTATTGGGATGCGTCCCAGGGTCGAGGCCCCCGTTGTCGGTTGCAGCTATTGGGATGCGTCCCAGGATCGAGGTCCACTGCATCATCATTTTTCGGGATGCGTCCCAGGGTCGAGGCCCACATTTTGTCAGCGGTATTGGGATGCGTCCCAGGGTCGAGGCCCCCGTTGTCAGTTGCAGCTATTGGGATGCGTCCCAGGTTCGAGGCCCACATTATCAGCAGCATCGAGACGCGTCTCAGGATCGAGGTCCACTGCAGTATCAGCTCAGCTCGAGACAGCTAGCTAGCTAGCCAGGTAAGTAAAATGCATTGCATAACTTTGATAGGATTGTTCAAAGTCACACACTGCACAAGTCCCATCAAAGTGGGGGCGACTGTAGGCATTGCATTTTCGCATGTGAAACCCGATGATGAGTCTCATTTGGAGGCACTACCTTTTGAGTCATGAAAGCCGCGGGAAACGGATATCGGAAGGGGGAATTCAGAATAAACAAGCTCACTGTGTCTTCGTTGGTGCTGCGTTCGTTACTTCGTTCGAACGGAAAACAGATTGCGGGCGTTCGTGTGCTGCGTTCGAGGAAGCGTTCGAACGGTATCGGTAATTCTGGTTTTGCTGCTAGCCTCACACCCAGCCCATTTAGCTCCCCAAAGCCCATAAAACACATCCCAAATTAAATAAATAAATATTAATTTAAATATTAAACATTAAAAAAATATTTAAACCATTTACCAATTAAATAAAATATTTACCTAAACTAAAAAGAAGATATGCCTAATTAAAATCAATCTTAACAATTAAAGCCAATCATATATTTGACTTCCTAATCTAAAATAATTTACCAATATAAAATATTTGTATTCCTAAACCAACACAAATTAAATATTACAACTTCCTAATTTAAAATATCTTGTCCCCCCTCAATCTTGTGTATGCCTTTCTCACCTCTCCTAATTTGGAAGCAAGATCCCTTCCCTTGTCAACCCTAGCCATTCTCTATATAAACAACCCCTAACCAAGGCCATTCCTCTCCTTCACACAACACAATTCACACCCAAGCTCTCTCAAAATCTCTCTAGACTCTCTCTACACACCCAAAACAGACAAAAAGAGAAAACACTTCCTACACACACAAAAAGAGAACAAAAGAACCTCAACCATCTCCTCCATAGCCGAATCTACCACAATAACCACCCACCCTACATCACCGAAACTACAAGCACCAAAAAACCACCCTAATCACCACCGAAAACCAGCCCCTCTAAACCTCCATACATCACCGAAAATCACACAAACACAACAGCATCCAAATCCTAAAAAAAACAGTAACTTAGAAAACTACATAGATAATCTTAAAAATAATCACTTTTAATTGCACTAAGAACCCACACAACTTGGAATAGTTCTTTGAAAACATTGAAACAGGTAGCCCGTGCAGTGAGCAGCAAAACAAGAGCCGAATAGGAGCAGAACGGAGTTCGAATCGTAAGCAAAGCAGCGGAACAGTGAGCTAGGACGTTGAACCAGTGGACCAGAAAAAGTTGCGGAGCTTTACCCCCCTTTCGATCTTCGTGGAACGTGAGTCCGAGAGACGGCTTAAAAGGTTAGACCTGAGGGTATCTTTCACACTTATTCTCATTTTACTTTCTGGTCATTTATTTTGATTATATTTTCTGTATTTGTGGTACCTATTGTGTGTATGATGTATGTTGTGGGTATTGGATGAATGAGAGATGTGTCAACTCTCGCGGTATATCGGATGGAAACCCGGACATAAATTTCATAGCCGATTCCGAATGGACGGTAATATGATCTGTACTCGGGCCACAATTCCACGTACCGCTTGGGTAAACGGCACCATCTTTCTTTTGTTATGTTGCTCTTGTTTATTTAGTTTGCTTACTTGAATTCAATATGTCGTTAGTTATGCATGATTCAACCAAGCGCATGGGCTTAGTGAGTTAGTCCAAAGGTCCTCCATTTAGGAGACAAAGAGCCGAAAAGGCCACCTTCGTGACACTACTACTCTCGCCGCGCCGGTTGATGTATGTTCGGTTGGACGCGAGATACGTTCAATCGGGCATACTTAGTTTGATATTGTTATCTTTATTTTCGTATGTATAAGTCAATCGAGCGCATGGGCTTAGTAAGTGTGTTGTGAGATCCCCTATGGGGAGGGGCTAAAAGCCCTTTACCACGATGCTTTGCCGCGCCGGTTGATGTGTGTTCGGATTGGATGTAAGGTGTGTTCAATCGGGCATACTTGGTTGATATGATTGGTTCTATTCTTGTATGTGTGATGTGACGCGCATGGGCTTAGCATGTTGGTCTAAAGGTCCTCTCTTTGAGAGATCAAGAGCCCCAAAAGGTCACCTTTACGGCAGTGCTTCGCCGCGCCCTTTTATTTTCTGTTTATATATTGCATCCTATTTCATGCATCAGGTCCGTGTCCGTTCGAACGCGTTCACGAACGCAACTCGAACGCGCATGTGTTTTTGCCTTATTATGTGTCAGGTCTCGTATCCGTTCGAACGCGTTTACGAACGCTACTCGAACGTGAGTATTCTGTCTCATTTCCGTTCGAACGCGTTTACGAACGCTACTCGAACGTGAGCATTCTGTTTCATTTCCGTTCGAACGCGTTTACGAACGCTACTCGAACGTGAGCATTCTGTTTCATTTCCGTTCGAACGCGTTTACGAACGCTACTCGAACGTGAACATTCTGTTTCATTTCCGTTCGAACGCGTTTACGAACGCTACACGAACGTGCACACACTGAACTGAGTCTGTCTTATTATATTCATGCATAATTGCCTATTGGTTGATCTTTCTTATGCAAATGTGTCACAATTCGTATGCTTATGTCATGATAACATTTGAGTATTATTTCTTGCGGTATATCGGATGGAAACCCAGACGTAAATTCCGTAGCCGATTCCGAATGGACGGTAGTGCGGTCTGTACTTGGGCTACAATTCCACGTACCGCTTGGAAAAGTGCCCATATGTGTGCTTGTAGGGTCAATATGTGTGCTTGTGTTTTCCCGAATGTGATATGTAATTTTGTATGTTCATTGCTATCTTGAGATATATTAAGCATGCAATTTTGATATGAGATATATGTGAAATACATGTATATTTAGGTGCATATTTTTTATTTTATAAATGTGAATTTAGAAGCATGATACCCTTAGAAATAAGTGTTACTTCAGCTTGTTTAAATTATTACATAAATCCTTTCATTACAAGTGACATAGTAAGGGACCATTCCGAACCCAACGGTTTGAGGTCTTCCCTTGCGAGGGGTGAGTGCGGCCTTAAATCTTTGTCCCGGTCTACACCGGGTGGCGACTCCATGTTATGTAATCCTTCCCAACTAGGCCGCGAGCCTAGGAACGGCGTCGCTCAGTTTCTGTGTCCCACAATGGTGAAGTTAGTGGGCCCATATCTAGCTAGGCTAGATGTGAACATGAAAATATTTTCGTGACCTTAACGGATGTGGCATCCATGTTATGGTATGTGTTTCTTTGAAGAACACAAATCGGAAACTTTTTAGAGTTCGACACGAAGTAGATTAAAACAGTCGGCATAGTATATACCGTCGCGGTAAGACCGTAATGAAAAATACTTAAGCATTAAGTTTCATACATACATGAAAGAGTATGGTATTCTTTTCAGATGAGGACTCCTCCCGAGACCGTCAGTTTGACGTTGTGTCCGAACTAAAAATTGAATTTTTTTGTTGGAAAGATAAGGTTAAATTATGAGTCGCTCTGAGCTATCATTCCTTTAACAGATATGTATTAACAGTGCAAAAACTTATTTTAGAATAAGGTTCCATGAAAATCTGTTTGACAGATATCATATAGGATATGAACAGGAAAGAAACAGGGTTTCTCATTCCTAATAATTTGGGTATGTCAGGCATAACGTTTGGATGATACCAAATTAGAACCCAAATTGGATAAGTGCCATATATAGGTTATCCTAATGGAAACCAAAGTATAGTGCTCACATGAGAACAATATGATTGTTGCTCACCATGCGGTTTTCCTGAGAGGAATACCGATATGCAGTGGTCAGTGGGAGGATAGTGATACTCGATGAAAATCGGAGTAATACTGTTCGAAGCACGAAATCCTTAATGGAACACAAACGGTTCATCAAGGATGAATTTATACCATTAATCTTCGAATACACAAGAACATCGTAGATCGGATAGAGTCAGAAAACAACCTAGGGTATGGGTTTCTGATCTAACCCTCATAAAGATATCAATCTTATGGAGGTATACCATCCGACTACGTTTTGAGGAAGTGATACAAGGTATCGAGTCCTTATTATGGCAAAGTACCATGAGTCCGAAATGGATTCCATGTATAACAACTACTTTGGAGACTAGTTGTTGTACCGCAAGGCATTGTGCCTATTGGTACATTAAACGTCTTCAAGGAAGACATACATGGATAGCAACATACCAACGTACAAAGCTAGGCTTGTGACAGAAAGGTATCGTTATCAACATTGTGTTAATAACGGTTCAACCTTTTACCTGTTGCCACTGTAAATCCATTTGGATAATGCGTGCTGAAGCTGTACATTTCATTTATGAAATGTGTCAGTTGTAGATCAAAATCGCTTTCCTGAAAAGGAAACCTCTTGGAGGATTCTTACAACATCCTGACGATTTTTTATAACCGACAAACGAGGTTTGCGGGTTATTCGATCCATGTTTGGATTGAAGCAAGCATAAGGTTCTTGGAACTGACGTTTTGAAATAATCATAATGGTTCAGGATTTGACTCAAAACGAAATAATTCTTGTGTATATAAGGAGGTTAGTGGGAGAGCGCACTGACAGTTAAATTCCCATATAGCAATTGGTGAAAGCTTGGCTTTCATAGATATTCTTTCAATAGAAATTCTCCGTATAATTCTGGGGAGTAACAACCTTTATTCAAGGAATAAAGATCTACTGGGATAGATTTGGAGTTGTTAACACTCTCTGGAAATTATACATTTAAATGTACTTAATATGGTGTCTCATACGCTTTGAGCATATGGAGTCACAAACAGGACAATCCAAGTGATAGTCACTGGATTGAAGTTAAGAACATCTGTTAGTATCTCAGAGAACTAAAGATGCTGTCATAAACTATGGAGAAGGAGAACTTGAAGTGACTGGGATCACCGCTGCAAGTTTCCAAACAATTAAATACTACAGTACTATAAAGTTTGAATAACGGGACAGTGAGCTGGAAATCTTCCAAGCAAGATAACCGTTGCCGAATAAACAACAAATGCGGATTATTGCTGCAGCTGAGGCAGCAATAGAAGCCATTTGGATCAAAAATAAATCTAATTAGATTAGATATAGTTCTGTTAGCTGTTGAGCTAGGCGTCAGCACAAGCTAAGGAATTAAAGGTCTCATCGACGATCCAGATATATACTTTTATATTCATCTGATTCGTTCAGATCATACATCGTGGCGATGTGATGATCGTATAAATCGCATCGGATGATAATCATGCAAATCCGCTGACGAAAACCTTTTCTCAGTAATTTGAGCGAACCGTACATAGTTCGGGTGTTAGACACTCGAGTGACTGGCTATGTGCCAAGTGGGAGATTGTTGGATAATATGACCCATAGCGTCACTATTTGTACAGATCATGGTGTTGTTGTACAAATTAACTATGTGACAAGGAGATTGCACTCTTATCATTTGTGATTAGATCACCTTAGATGTATAAATGATGAGAGGTCCCTATGATTTGTTCCTGGATGGAGAATGATATGAGACAGTATCAGTCCACGTAGGATAAATCATTAAACATCCCAAGCCGGAGTATTATCGAGACAGGACATCGATAATGTGGAATAGGCTAGTATTGCACTTGTGCGCGTTGTGATGGCACAACGGCATAGTTCTCATATATTTAAGTATTGGATACTTATGCAAGTGCGATAGGAGGTTGTGTTTCACCGATGGTACGGGAAAGAGCTTCGCTCTGGATTGACCCCTCGGAATCCCATTGGTATTATGACTATGTGTCTATGGGAGTTCGACATCAGGGTAGGTGTATTTGGTCTTAACCTGAGACTTGCATCGCTAATGCTTACGACAATCAATATACTTTGGTTGAGGTCGTCTAGGACTCTAACCGGTTCTGTGTACGCCAATACTGGGTATATTGAGAATCGTAGAGTGTTGGGTGTGATGTCAAGACGGAAGTATCACTCCAGTCATAGTGGAGATGATGTCACGCAGGATACGGTATTAGTGCTCTTAAGTGATGCGCATCCACTCGTGATATTATGACTAGGTCATGAATATCCGATTATAGAGACTAGTTACCAGACATCCGACATGTGCTTCGGACGGGGCAGACACTTATCCAGCCCCAGCCCTAGCACGTGACTACCCGATACTGGACCGACATACGCAATACTTGGCATACTACGCTTGATATATATCTTAATATTCTTAGATGAATATGACCAGAGATTTTGGTAGACATCGTGCTTTGCTAGGAGCCGACCTTGTCTCGTAAATCGGTAGAACGTAGTACTTGGTACGTGCGTGATTCGGATACTCCGACGACCGTATTTACTGCCAATATATCCGGGGATCTCATGGGTCGCTTCCCGATAATCCACCGATGACGCATAACTCGCACTCTTAAATAATCTGGGATTATATAGAAGAGAGAGAAAATTAATCTAGGATTAATTACGGAGATATTTTATCTAGGATAAAATATCGTCTAGAGAGAGATAACGATTAATTTGGAATTAATCGGTAAATTAATATATTCGATATATTAAACGAAATTAGATTTCGACGCGGAATTAAAATTAGATTTTAATTCGGGCGAACGAATTAATTTAGAATTAATTCGTTAGCGACGTGAATAGTGAATTCGCTAGGCGTAATCATTTAATTACGACGCGACAGAAAAATCGTTAATTTGGAATTAACGAACCCGAGCCCTAGTGTGATTGCGAGCGCATTCGTATTTTGAATTCGAGTGCGGCAACGCAAGTCACATCAAGCGTCAAATCATTCGTCACATCAAGCGTCAAATCAAATGTCACTTTGAGTGATGTGATTGATTGATGTGATTGATTGATTGATTGAAAAAACAACTAGTCACTTTGAGTGATGGTAGTTGTTGGAATAGTAGATGGTTGTTGGAAAGTTTGATTTGCTTTTGTATTTGACTTTTATATGTCAAATAATTGGTAAATCAAATTATTATTTTTTGGAAAAATATATAAGTGTATTAGATACACTTTTCAAAACAATTCTCTTTCTTTCTTACTTCTCTTATCTCACGTCCAAGGGGCTCCAAAAACAGCTCACTGGTTTCTTCCAAAAACGTGAGCAGTGGGAAGCAAATAGTGGATGTTCATGGTGAAAATCCAAGTGCTAGCACACTTACGAGACTTGCGAAGGTGGTAGGGAGGTTCACCCATGAGCCGGGATCCGTTCGACGAAACATGGAGCTCCGTTTCGCAGCTCAAAAACAGAAGACGGAAGGCAGTGAACTGCACAACCAGTGAGCAGTCCACGCCCAATGCAGTGAGGTTTTTGAAATTTTGTTGCTTGCCGCGTCTCTCAACCGATCGATGTGAGTATTCCGCTACTTCCATTGATGTGTTCACACATGATTTTCATTGCTTGTTTGATCTTGGGACCTAGAATAAACCTAACAATCATACCACGGGTGCCCCCTCAAGCGACATCCCAAACATTTTCTGAACCTGACGTTTTGACAGGCCCACGGAACTCATAACAGAGACATACTGCCGGAGATGGACCCTTGGGTCCCCGTTCCCATTAAACTTGGCTATATCCGGCATTTTAAACTGAGCTGGCAACTGTTCCTCAAACGTCATTGCCTCATAATCCAACAGGTCTTCGTGCTTGCCCCTCATCTTACGGGTAACCAACTCTGCAGTTCAATTTGAGAACCTGCCATTTTCCCCGCAGCATACTCGGCCATATCATCATCAAAACCTGGGATATCATCATTCAATCTAGTCGGAGGGTCTTCACACCTCTCATTCTCAGAGTCTCCCCGAGCACGGCGCACAACCATATTAGCCATAGTAGCAGTCAAGGCTTATAACTATTCAGTAACCTTGGTGAGATTGGTTTCCAACTGATCCATACGGGATGTTTCATTCTCTGATTCAGTCATGTTTGCTATTGGCCTTTTAACAAGTCTTCCATTTTCCCTAACCCAACAGATATCTATGATGGCTCTTAGACACAAGAGAGTTAACATGATGTGTGTATGCATGAGATGCATGAGATACGTGCGATGTATGGAACATATAAATCGGCCCATTACCATCTTAAAGCATTCAATCACACTGTTGCGTGGTGCAAACTTGTCCCAGTTGAAAAGGCCCAACAGGTTTACACCTTTGCGATAACATGACTAAATAACTTCAAATGATAAGGGGCCCAAACACAGGATGGCTCATCAGCATTTTAGAAACTTTTGGCCCAATTGTCATAGGATACAAACTCGTCCATGTTTAAATGGCCCAACAAGTTCGCATTTCTGACAAGAAGTCCAACTGCATCCAAATGATGATGGTCCCAAGCATAAAGAGATAATTCAAGCATAAAGCAATAATTTCTACAGAGCGGCCCATCGACATTTCAGAAGATTTTGGCCCAATTGTCATAGTGTAGGCATTGTATTTTCGCATGTGAAACCCGATGATGAGTCTCAGTTGGAGGCACTACCTTTTTAGCTAAGGATACTGCGGGAAACAGAGGTCGGAAGGGGAAATTCAGAATAAGTACATCATCATATTCATTTCGCAAGTTCACTGTCTTCGTTAGTGCTGCGTTCGTTACTTCGTTCGAACGTCAGGCAGATTGCGGACGTTCGTTTAGCGTTCAAATGGGCGTTCGAACGGAGTCGGTATTTCTGGTTTTGCTGCTAGCCTCGCACCCCAGCCCAATTAGCCCCCCAAAGCCCATAAAACACATCCCAATTAATAAAACACATTTAAAACACATGGGAAATTAAATTAAATATTAATTAAATATTAAGGTAAATATTAATAATGTATTTGAATTAAATAAAATATTTAAACCATTTACCAATTAAATAAAACATAATATAATCATACCTAATTAAGACAAATCAAATATATTAACATCCTAACTAAACAAATCACATACTAAATTAAAAAAATGTCATGCCTAATAAAATCAATCATAACAAATTAAAGATATTGACTTCCTAATCTAAACAAATTTTATCCCCCATCAAATCCCTCCTTGTGAGACAAGGTGAAACCCTAGCTCTTCTCTATATAAACAACCCCTAACCAAGACATGCATCCTCGAGCTCATACAATAACTCACACAAAAATCATAACACAAAGAGCCTTAGCCACTCACGATAATAGCAACAAGAAGAACATAAACAATTCCCTTCATCTCCTCCACTCCATAACCGAAAACAGCACCCCCCTAAACCTCTACCCATCACCGAAAATCTCCTCCATACAGCAGCCCTCCATCACCGAAAATATACCTCCAAACAGTAGCCCAAACACACCCCAAACAGCCCTTGAAACACGCCTGGACAGCAGCCCAAACCACTCCCAAAAAATAGTCTCTAAAATCCCTTAAAACAGTAACATAAACTGCACTTATAACCCTTGAAATAAACACACAAAACTACACTAAAAACCACGAAAAAAACACTCGAAACAGTTCGTTGAAATGTTAGAAAGTGACCTGAACAGTGAGCAGAAAATACAGAAGAAACAGCAGCAAAACGGAGACCAGACGGCGAGCAAAGCAGCAAAACAGTGAGCTAAGACGCTGAACCAGTGAACCGAAAGAATAAGGAGCTTTTACCCCTTCCGATCTCTGCGAAACGTAAGTCCGAAGACGACTTGAAAGGTTAGACCTGAGGGTACTTTCCACACTCATCTTTATTCGATTTTTGTTATTTATTTTGACTGTATTTTAATTATTTGTTGAATCTTGTGTGTGTATGATGCGTGTTGTGGGTATTTGATGAATGAAAGAGTGTCATCTCTTGTGGTATATAGGATGGAAACCCAGACGTAAATTCCGTAGCCGAATCCGAATGGACGGTAGTGCGGTCTGTACTTGGGATATAACTCCACGTACCGCTTGAGTAAACGGCACCTTCTTTTGTTTCATGTTGCTTTGATTTATTTATTTATTTTTCGTCACTTGAATTCTGCATGTTCCTTATTTATGTATGATTCAATCGAGCGCATGAGCTTAGTAAGTGGAATGAAAGATCCCCTATGGGGAGGGGTTAAAGCCCTTTACTACGATGCTTCGCCGCGCCGGTTGATGTGTGTTCGGTTGAATGAAAGATACGTTCAATCGGGCATACTACGTTTGATATTATTGCTTTTAATTCTTTGAATGCATGATTCAATCGAGCGCATGGGCTTAGTAAGTGCAATGAATGATCCCCTATGGGGAAGGGTTAAAGCCCTTTACCACGATGCTTTGTCGCGCCGGTTGATGTGTGTTCGATTGAATGCAAGATACGTTCAATCGGGCATACTACGTTTGATATTATTGCTTTTAATTCTTTGTATGCATGATTCAATCGAGCGCATGGGCTTAGTAAGTGCAATGAAAGATCCCCTATGGGGAGGGGTTAAAGCCCTTTACCACGATGCTTTGCCGCGCCGGTTAATGTGTGTTCGGTTGAATGTAAGATACGTTTGATCGGACATACTGAGCTTGACATTATTGTCTTCATTCTTTGTGTTGCATGCATCAGGTCTGGTTCCGTTCGAACGCGTTCTCGAACGCTACACGACCGCGAACCTTCTGTTTACCGTTCGAACGCATTCTCGAATGCTACACGAACGCACACGCACTTCCTTAGTCTCATCATGGATCAGGTCTGGTTCCGTTCGAACGCGTTCTCGAACGCTATACGAACACGAACCTTCTGTTTACCGTTCGAACGCGTTCTCGAACGCTACGCGAACGCACACGCACTTTCTTAATCTTATCATGCATCAGGTCTGGTTCCGTTCGAACGTGTTCTCGAATGCTATACGAACGCGAACCTTCTGTTTACCGTTCGAACGCGTTTTCAAACGCTACGCGAACACGCACCCACTGAACCGAGTCTTTTTCATCAGATCTCATACATAGTTTTCCTAGTAGCTATCCCCACATGTATGAATACAATGTGTTTAATGTATTACAATTCATATGCCTATGTCATGATAATATTTGAGTATTATTTCTTGTGGTATATCGGATGGAAACCCAGACATAAATTCCGTAGTCGATTCCGAATGGACGGTAGTATGGTCTGTACTTGGAATACAATTCCACGTACAACTTGAGAATGTGCTCACATGTGTGCTCGTGTGGTTAGTATGTGTGCTTGTGTTTTCTTGAATATAATATGCCAGTGAAGTTGTATGTTTGTCGCTCCTTTGATGTACTTTCAAGCATGCAATCTTAGATGTGAAATATATGTAAACTTAGGTGTAATTTTTATTTTGTACATGTGAATTTAGAAGCATGATACTCTTGGAAATAAGTGCTACTTAAGCCTGATTAAATTATTACATAAATCCTTTCATTACAAGTGGCATAAGTAATGGACCATTCCGAACCCAACGGTTTGAGGTCTTCCCTTGCGAGGGGTGAGTGCGGCCTTAAATCTCATTTTCCCGGTTCATACCGGGTGGCGACTCCATTATTCTCCGGTTTAGTCCCCCGTGGCTACTCCATACTTCCGACCGGGCCGCGAGCCCGGGACAGCATGCGTCGTCCAGTTCCTGTGTTCCCACACATAAGATACGAACTCGTCCCAGTTTAAATGGCCCAACAAGTTCGTATTTCTGACAAGAAGTCCAACTGCATCCAAATGAGGATGGTCCCAAGCATTCAAGCATAAAGCAATAATTTCTACAGAGCGGCCCATCGACATTTCAGAAGCTTTTGGCCCAATTTTCATAGGATACGAACTCGTCCCAGTTTGAATGGCCCAACAAGTTCGCATTTCTGACAAGAGGTCCAACTGCATCCAAATGAGGATGGCCCAGAAGCACAAGAAAATAGTTGCTATAGGCCATACGACTCCGGTCTACGTGTGGGTTTGCGGGAGTGTGGACAAAGACTCTCGCTGGCGAAGGATTGCCCACAAGTAGGTCTCCCCACTCAAGGGTTCGAGCGACCAAATGAGCGCACCTTTTTTATACCTTACGATATGTGCCAACGAGTTATGGTGCGTGACTGACTGTCAAATGGATTTCCCGTTGTAGATTCCCCAGAGGGAGGGCGGAACGAACTCTCTTAAAAACCCAAGCCTCTTAGGCTCTTATCGCTTGGTTACAGGAATAAACAACGAGTCCTCCAAATTAGTCCATCACTGTAGGCTACGAGTACATGATTACCTAGGTGCCTTCACAGCTTTTCCTTATAGAAAGGTAGTGAATGAGGGAAGACACCAAACCATTATCTAGCCTTAAAAAGTGCCTTTGATTAAACCCCTTTCAACCCACGGTAAACACGGTTAATTAAAGCACAAATCACAAACATTACAAGACATTATTTCGGGGCCAATTCTCTATCCCCAATGGAGTCGCCAGACTATAGGACACAGAAATCGGTGATGCTGTCCCGGGATCGCGGCCCGGTTGGGAGTACGGAATAGGCCGCGGGGGAACTAAACCGGAGAAATAACATGGAGTCGCCACCCGGTGTGAACCGGGAAAATGATTTAAGGCCGCACTCACCCCTCGCAAGGGAAGACCTCAAACCGTTGGGTTCGGAATGGTCCCTTACTTATGCTACTTGTAATGAAAGGATTTGTGCAATAATCTAACCAAGCCTAAGCAACATATATTTTCAAGGATAATCTACTCCTAAGTTCGCATGTATAAAATAAATCATCATAACGGCAAACATACGATATCACACAATAATCTTATGAACATGTTGAATCATCAGACACGAAAAATAAATAACAACCTAAACATAAACGTAAATTAAACACCTATTGCGAAAGAAGATAACAAAATCATGCATAGAGGAATAACGTACTAATGGCTAAATCATGCTTGAGAAACAAGTAACATCCTAACGACCTAATCATGCTTTAGGAAACAAGTAACCTACTAACGACCTAATCATGCTTGAACACAATCTTGTGATCACATCAAATAGATAAATGCGAGAATACAAATAGATGATAACAATAAAATGTCAATAATGGAATGGTATGATTAATTACATAATGTAAGAGAAATCACCAAGAAGCAATTAGGCATGAAATGTGATGAAAAAGAATGGGTTCAGTGTATGTGTGTTCGTGTAGCGTTTGAAAACGCGTTCGAACGGTAAACAGAAGGTTCGCGTTTGTATAGTGTTTGAGAACGCGTTTGAACGGGATAAGACCTGATGCATGATAGAACAAAAAAAACACATGCACGTTCGAGTAGCATTCGTAAACGCGTTCGAACGGTAAACAGAAGGTTCGCGTTCGTATAGCTTTCGAGAACGCATTCGAACGAGACAATGCCTGATGCATGATAGACGACACAACACATACATAGATAAGCAAATGCACAATGTAGGACCCCGTGTGCCCGATTGAACTCATTCACATTCAATCGGGTGTACCTCATCCGGCGCGGCAAAACATCGTGGTAAAAGTAGCCTTTAGGTATTTTCCCTCGAATAGAGGACCTTTAATCCACCCTAGTTAGCCCATGCGCACTAGAATGCAATACATGCGTAAACAAAGCAATGATATGCAAAAGGTCAATGACATAAAAAAGGCGCGGCAAAACATCGTGGTAAGGTAGCCTTTAGGTGTTTTCCCTCGAATAGAGGACCTTTAATCCACCCTAATTAGCCCATGCGCATTACATTACTATGCATACAAATGAATAAAACAATGATGTTGAACTCTGTATGTCCGATAAACATATCTCATATTCAATCAAACATACTTCATCCGGCGCGGCAAAACATCGTGGTAAATGTAGCCCTTTAGGCATTTTCCCTCGAATATAGGACCTTTAATCCACCCTAGTTAGCCCATGCGCATTACATCATCAATACACAAACAAATAACGTGCAAAAAGTAAAGCAAAAACGACTAAATCATGTTTAAACATAAATAACATACTAGCGACTAAATCATGCTCAAACACGAAGTTGGATGAAACGAAATATGTGTGTCTCTCAAGCGGTACGTGGCGTTGTATCCCGAGTACAGACCGCACTACCGTCCATTCGGATTCGGCTACGGAATTTAGGTCCGGGTTTCCATCTGATATACCACGAGAGAGAACACATATTCTGTTCATCCGGAAATCACATCATGCACCAATTCACAATACTCATGCAAAATAAAGTAAGAAAATAAATAAAAGAAAGGGTGCCCTCAGGTCTAACCTCTTAGGTCGTCTCTCGAAAGTGCGTTATACGGCCGTCGGAAGGATTGATGCTCCGTAACACTTCCAGTTCACTGGTCCACTGCTCGCGTTCGTTGCCTCACTGTTTTGAGTCGTCGTTTCCTCTGTTTGTTCGTTGTTCTCACTATATTTTCTTGTCACTGTTTTCACTGTATTAAGGGACTGTTTTGCGTGAAGGTATGGCTGGTATATGGGGTTCGTTTATGCGGTAATGTGAAGGTGTTTTGAGGGCTGTGGGATGCGGCAATGGATGGGTTATTTAGTGAGTGTTTCTGTGATGGTGGAGTTGAGTATGAGAGAAAATTATTTTTGTTTGCTTCTGCTTTTTTTTTGTCTTGGAGCGTGTGAACTAGGTGAGTTTTGGGTGCTAATGCTTTGCAGAATTTTATATGATTTGTGTATGTGCTAGGGTGTGAAATGTTGGATTTGTGTTTCTTTTATAGGCAAAGGCTAGGGTTTTCTTTGTTTGAATAGGAATGAGATTTGTGTAAATATGGGGGGAATATTTTGTTTAGTATTTCACAAGGAAAAATCTTCTTAAATAAGGAGGAGATTTGGCTTGATTGGGAAGGTGATATATTTGATTTGTTTTATTTAGGTATGTGAATTATTTAGATTTGTGACATGTGTTTTAAATGTTTTAATTATTTTTGGGTGGGTTTTGGTGGCTAAATAGGCTTGGGCGTGAGGCTAGCAACAAAACCAGAAGTACCGACACCGTTCGAATGCCGATTCGAACGCTACAGAACGCCCGCAATCTACTTGACGTTCGAACGTGTTCATGAACGCAGGACGAACGAAAGCAGTGAACATGTGAATTGAATCCGATGACATACTTATTCTGAATTTCCTCTTCCGACATTCGTTTCCCGCGACTTCCGCAACCTAAAGAGTAGTGCCTCCGTACGAGACTCATCATCGGGACTTATATGCAAAATACAGTGCCTACAGCGATGCGATTTTTTTTGGAAAAATACGAATCCTTCAAAAATATCCACTAAGATGTGTTTCAAGAGTTGATTCCTTACTCTGCCATCTCTGATGAATTGAATTTTTTTCTTCGCGATTTTGTCAAACTTTATTCCGTGATAACCCCGTTTTCACTGCTTTACTTTGCCTTATGTTCTCCGTCTGTGTTTTTCAATGCAAAAATAACACAAAAAATTAACAACTCTACCACATGTATACACAAAATATGAAAACAGAAATTCCAACAATAATAAAAATCGCATGGGATGCCTCCCTGCTAGCGTTGAATTTTACGTATTCAGCCAGACGTGACTGAAGTCCATCCGTCAAGGAGGCTTCAACGTGGTTTTGGATGTCGGATTGAGGACAATTCATGTGCGTTACTTTTGAAGGGTCTCTTCCAACGATGAGGTGGCCAAAAGAAATTTGTCTCACTTGGTGCTCGGGCCACCTTTTTAAACTTTGTCGCTCTAGTGGTTCCTGAAAGGAAAGAAAGAAAATCAGGAGGTCTCGTATGGTGTTTGACTTTGAATGAAAGTGTCATTTTATCAAGCTTTTGGGCAGTGTCCTCAATGCGTACTCCCTAATACAGTGATGTTTATTCTGAAGTCATGAGATTTTTAATATGGTCAGACATTTGCTCTGCATCTTGCTCCACTTTTTCGTCACATATGTATTTAAGAATTTCATTATTCGGCTATTCATCTGTCATCTGTGAAATGCATGCTCCAAGATCCTCATTTATTGGTGTGGATGGTACAGACAGCTCTGTTACGTGTTCCTCCTCAGAGATGTAATCAGCGACTAGAGAATTATCCAGATCAAATTGAAACTCTGCTTGTTTGGGCTCCTGAACTGATACCTCTAACTCTTGATACTGCTCAGCCTCTTCCCCTGTTAAGGTGTCTTCGTGAAATCTTTGGTACTCGAAGGCTTCATCAGTGTCATCTGAAAATGTTTCGTGAGATGTGATGTTCTGGTTTTCTATTAATTGTCTTGATTGATCTGTCACTCTCTGGAGTATGTCATCCAACCATTCATTTCTTTTTTTAATCATGTCCACCATCTGTCTTATCATCTGTTTTTCCTCTGATGAATATGATTTTTGAGGAAGACCATACGTTGATGGAGGATAAAATGGAGAATATGATTTAGTGAAATATGTTGGTTCATTATATCATGAAGGGTTCTAATAGTTCTGCCACCCTGAATTGTAGTTGTACGTGCAATGATCACTAGGGTGGTTATCATCACATATCTCACATCTATGAAATGGTTGAGCAAATATTGTGTTATTTCTCTTTGAAATCCATGGATAATTGTTAGGCTGGACAACAGGCCTCAGAAAATCGGACTGCTGCTCCCTGATATGGGGTGTATCTTCACCTCTTAAAGTTGCCCAATAAGGATTCATTTTCAACCACATGAAAATTAAAAAGAAAAAAGAAATAAAAATTATAAATTAAAGTAAAGAAAATTATATACAAGTAAAATAGATAGCTTCAAAATTAATAACGTAAGAAAAATAAGTCACCGGCAACGGCGCCAAAAACTTGATTGGTGGTGAACACACACGAACGCAAGCGCACGTATCGCTCAAGTAGTATAAAAATATCGATCCCACGATGACTTAATTTCTACTGTTGTTATTAATTATTGATGCTAAATGTTTACAGGTATCTAATAGAGATGAGAAGTGAATGATTGCTTGATTGGTTGGTTAAATATGAATTTGCTAAATAAATAAAAATACAAAATAAAACAAATGAAATTAATAATAAAAATAAACATCTAGGGTTGTGATTCCACACAATATTATTCTAATGATGAATTGATTCTCTTATATATGTGTAATAAATCAGTTTGTTAACCTGGAACACAAGATATGCAAAAGCCTCTATCGATGGTCAGATGCAAACACCCAAAGTAACACAATTAACTATATGTCTATGTTAACCAAGAAACTCTGAATTCATTAAGTTCAAGTTCCAATTGTGGTTACCCACGCCCGACAGGTATATGTCTATCCTGGAAGGAAATCTCCCTAAGGGAAATCTACCATAAGGTGAGATCGTGAGCTATTGAATCTAAGACTGAAATCTAAAATCTCTTTATCAAGTTCATTTTAAGTTTACCACATCAATCTTATTGGTGATCAGGCAACAAGAAGCATTAAGCTTAAGATTCAATAAACAAGCCTAAAGTATTACCCATTATATAACTAAATCAATTATTAAACTCGTGAATATTGTGCTTCATCACTTCCCTAAATTAAAAATAAAATGCTGAGGTTAGGGGATCCACCTTTACTATTTCTAATTTAGAAATCTCTCTTATTATAATATATAAATTTGTATTATATTACCAACCGACCATGTAGGCAATATCATGATTTAGCCATGTTATAATTAATTTCAACCGACCATAAATACGGTATCCAATTAAGTCAGGTTAAAATTAATTTAATTAAGTCCAACTGACCATAAAAGCGGTATCCAATTAAGTCAGGTTTTAAGATAATTTATATATTATAATTTAAGGGAGATTAATCTAAATTATCAAAATAAAAGTTTCACCTTTCCTCCAGCACAAAATAAGTACAAAACATAAAAGAAAGATAAAATAAACAAAATACTATTACTACTAGAAATAAAAATACAATTAAAAATAAAAAAATTAAACACACAAGATACATTCCTTAGATCCTTATTAAGAGTCTTAAGGAAATTATGGATTTGGAAAATGAAATCAGCTTCAATTTATAGGCAAATTTCGTCCTTGAGCGTCGCGACGCAAAATGCTTGAGCATCGCGACGCGTGTGGATTTCTGACATATGGCACGCAGCTGTCGGCAGCTGAATTATTGGCTCGGCGTCGCGACGTATGAAGGTTTGGCGTCGCGACGCTAACATCATGCTGACGTAAGGAATGACGTGTGTCTGTAGGCTAAATTATTATGCTGACGTCACACAAGTGCTGATGTGGCGATGACGAGTGTCAGCAGCATAGTAACTGAGGTGCATCGTGACGCAGAAGTATGGATGGCAATTTTACCGTGCGGGTTTGGTAATTTAAAGCAAAACCCGATGCGGGTGCGGTGCGGGTTTGGTATTTAAGTAAAATATGCGGATATCCGCTGCGGGTATCCGCATACCTACAAAAGTTATTTTTTAATTAACATTTTTAGGGCAATCTAAAAAATTGTGATTAAAATTGTGATAATTTAATCGTATCCCAAATATTGGGCATCAAATTTTTTATAAGAGAATTCAATATTTTTAAAACTCGTAAAAAATTCGTTGGGTAATAATACGGGTTTAGTAATTTATTTTTATATGCAGGTGCGGGTTTGGTAATGAAAATTAAAACCGGCAGCGGGTATTGTGCGGGTTTTGTAATTTGTTCACATATGCGGGTGTGGGTTTGGTAATAGAAAATCCGCACTAAATCCTACCATCTACCATCTCTACGCAGAAGGTGTGCACGTCACGACGCGAAATTCCAATTTTACTTTTTTCGTCTGTTTTTCGCCTTTTTTGCCCCAAGTTGATTCTTTTGAGTCCCAAAACTTTATTTATCTGCAAAACACATAAAAACACATCAAAACATCCATAAAACCGAGAAATTAAACAAAATATTACGTCAAATGGGCGTTAAATAGTGATATATTTTCGCTCATCAGCCTTATTGAAACTTATCTTCTTACATATGGCATACATCACGTGACTCCAATTAGGGGTGGCAATTTGAGTCAGGATTCGTTTATTCGTTCGATTCGCTTTAAAGCGAATACGGGTTTGAAAAAATGGGTTCGTTTAATAAATGGGTCAATTCGATTCGATTCGTTTATTAAACGAATCGAATACGAATTTAAGTTCATTGATTCGTTTATTCGTTTAAGATTCGTTTTATTATTTTTATTTACTAGTTCTTGTTAATTTTCAATTAAGATTCGAGAAATTATAGCTAATTATCATAGAAAAAGTAATATTTTCGATATCTGGTGAGGTATTTTTAGTAAATATATTAATTACATATGAATATGTATATATTTATGAAGAATTAATATAAATCAAGTGTGGTAAATTATTTTATTAAATAATATCATTGGCTAAACGAATATTCGTATTTGATTCGTTTAATAAACGAATCGAATACGAATCCTGATATTAGGATTAGTTTAATAAACGAATCGAATACGAATCCATCACATTTTGATTCGATTCGTTTAGGATTCAATACAATTCGATTCGTTGATTCGTTTTGTCACCCCTATCTCCAATGCAAATGAGCATCTGATCACATCTTCATACCTTAGGTCGATATATCGAGACAGATGATATTATCAAAGCTCTGTTTATCTATCTCAATTAGGTCGGATGATATATAGGAACTTCATTAGGTCGGTTTCAAAAAATCCCAAGAGAACCCCAAATTAATCACTTCTTCATGAGATCGGGTCGGCATCAATGATTATCATGCCTTCAACAAATTCTATCCTTGGAAGAACCTCCCTTAATCATGCGGTTGAGCTCATCTGTCAAATCTCTTATATCTCTCCAGACTCTTAATCCTTCTTTCATTCATTTTTGATTAAGTATAATACTCATTCCGCCCCTCTTCGACATTTGAACATTTCCCGTTGTGAAAAACCAACATCATCCATCATAAAATGATTAATGAGGGATCAAATGAAATAATCAACGAAAGAATTCAACTTCGAAAATTGAGAAAATATCATGATAAATTTCACGGATTGCCCTCATATTTGGAACGACTGTTATCATTTAGCGTTTTTTTTTTTTTTTTTTGTTGAAGCACCACTTATTTTATTTATACGAATTTTCTTAAATCAAATTCATCACTTATTTTGTTTTATTTCGTTTCACCAACTATTTATTCTTAAACAACAATAGCTACAATGATTATATCAAATTCATCTCTTTCTTTTATTAAGTATTGTTTGTAAAGAGATTTATTAAACAACTATATAATTTTTAGAGGGAGAAATTGTGATCTATATAATGCCGAAATATTTTGGAATTTTTGTCCTTTTTAGTAATTTGAGTTAAAAGATAATAAGAAAACAAACAAAAAGGAGCTGGCGATTATCACACAACTTCAAAGCATTTCTTGGGAGCTTTCATCGAGTCCGCCGATGCTTATGTTGATTATCACACAGCTATATATATACAAAATTTATGTAAATATTACCTAGTTAATATTAAGCATAGGCATTGATTGATCCATTACGATTACGATTACTATTACGATTATGAAATTGAGATGATTTATTTTTGAATTAAGACGAAAAATTATTTCAAAATCAAATGTTTCGAGATTTCAAATTTTAATTTGGATTCAAAATTTTGTAAATGAAAACTCAGAACAAGATCTCCAAGAAAGTGTTTTCTCCAACCCCTAGTTGAAGAAAATACATTTTCCATAGAAAGAAATCATTGATAATATCATGATAATAAATCAGAACTCATTTTTTGTTGTAATCAAACTATTTTTTATTTATTCAAATAAACATTTAAAACATTCCAAAAATAATATTTAACTATACTTATTATCTAAAAAAATTGTAATAAAATTTTATAACTTAAAAACAACTATTATATAGTTTGTGGTTGTCCCCTTCATACTTTTATTATTGATGATGAAGTTTTAAGTTTGATGTAAAGTCTTCCCCCGTTTCTTATAAAGAGTATATTCTCAACTTATTTCGGGATAAATCTTGATGAGGATTACAAACTTTCATTTCTATAACAAAATTAAATTTCTATGAGACGAACGTATGAATGATGTTATAAATATACATTAAAATTAGAATTAATTAATAATAATGGAGAAAAAAATTAATAATTAACACATGACATATATTTATTGGACGAACTCATAAAATTAATCTCATATAACTTTTCTTCATCACAACCTCGGTTTTAAAGGATTATCCGGACCGAACTCATGGTCGATTCCACTCAATCCGACCGACTGGTCCAGTCCGTTTTAAAATCATTGGTTACAACTAATAATAACCAATAAAAATTATTCGATTCAATATATGTATACTAATATATTCATGTGTGATGGACTGAAACCTTAACTCTGTGAATGTGTAATGCAGTTTCGTAACTTTCGTTTTAGTCTGTATGTATCAAATGGAATCTGGTAAGGAATAATAAATAATATTAAGGAAAACATATTCTTATATTATGGAATTAATCTCCAAAATAGAATTTCTAGTACCTTTCGGATTCGTGATTTTATTATATTTCTCCATTAGATGATGATTTCATATATTCATTATTATTATTCATAATTATAGGATTTATTTTCTATTTTGATTTTCTATATAATCTATATAAAGATCTCTGTTATTGTAAATTCATATACAGTGAATTCAAGACTTTCTTTCATTATCTAACATGGTATCAGAAATCAGGTTTTGACTTTTTTAGTTTCAATCTCTCTATTCTCATCGGCGCGTGGGGATCACGGCCACTATCGGCAAGTGACCTCATGCGCCACCCCTTCATGAATGTTTCACCCATCATGCGCCATTTCTTCACAAGTATGCTTTGCGCCGACTCCTTTTGAGTTTTGGCTCTTTTTCAGATTTTCACGCTCCTTTCGAGATTTCACTCCCTCTCAGGTTTCAGCTCTCTCAGGCTTCAGCAACCTGTAGAGATTTCGATCCCTCTCAAGTTTCGGATCTCTGTTAGGCTTCAGCTCCCTGTCGGATCTCAGATTTCCAACCGCCACATTGCTTTTCCCAAGCGCCACTCATTCACAAGTGTGCTTTGCGCCTACTCCTTTTGGGTTTTGGATCTCTTTCAGATTTTCACGCTCCTTTCGGGATTTCGCTCCCTCTCAGGTTTCAGCTCTCTTTCAGGCTTAGACCATCTGTTGGGCTTAAGCTCTTTGTCGGACTTCGGCTCTCTATCGGGATTTCGCTCCCTTTCAAGCTTCGGCTCTCTATCGGGCTTCGGCTCTCTGTCAGGAATTCACTATCTCTCTAGCTTCGGTTCTCCCGGGCTTTGGCTCTTTCAGGCTTTGGCACCCTCTTGGGCTTCGGTTCCCCCTTCGGGCTTCGTAGGTTAAACCTCCATCTTGTGCTTCGTAGGTTAAAGTTCCCTCTTGGGCTTCGGCTCCCCCTTCGGGCTTCGGCGGTTAAAGCTCCCTCTTGGGCTTCGGCTCCCCTTCGGGCTTCGTAGGTTAAAGCTCCCTCTTGGGCTTCAGCTCCCCTTTCGGGCTTCGTAGGTTAAAGCTCTCGTTTGGGTTTCGAATCTTTCATTCGGGCTTCGTAGGTTAAAGCTCACCAATTATTTCAAAGTTTTTAGCCTCCAAGTTTCAAGATTTTCAGTTTCAGGACTCCGCTCTGATTTCAAGATGCAACCTCAAGCTTGTTCCTTCGTTACCAGCTTGAGTTTGATGGGGTGTTAAGGAATATTATTATGAAAATAATATTAAGGAAATATATCCTCGTATTATGAAATCAATCTCCAAAATAGAATTCCTAGTATCTTTCGGATTCGTGATTTTATTATTTTTTCCCATTAGATGAAGATTTACTATACTCATTATTATTATTCAAAATTATAAGATTTCTTTTCTATTTTGATTTTCTATGTAATCTATATAATACCTATGTCATTGTAAATTCATATAAAGTGAATTCAATACTTTCTTTCATTATCTAACAGAATCAATCATCGTCTTTAAGTGGGGTTTGATCTTGTTTTCCTCTTCTTGCACATTTTAAATTTATCCCCCGCTGCTCCTGCATGAATTATTGAGTAGCCTTTCATTTACACTGGTTCTTGTTGTTCATATGCAGAAAGTTTTTCTCAAGTTTGATCTGCATACTTAATTATTATTATTGAAAACTTGTTCTGAATATGACATATTCATGCTTGCCAGAAAGGAGGCAAGCAGAAGCTGCTCGAATCAGGGAGAAGAAGTACCCTGATAGAATACCAGTATGAACTTGTAACTCATTCATCATTATTTTTTAATCAGTCTCTTGATTTCTTGCTTGTAATGCTTGTCTTCAGTTACATTTTTTGTGCCTTCTCTTTTGCTACATAGGTGATTGTGGAGAACTGAAAGAAGTGACCTACCTGAAATTGACCCCAAAAAAAAAAGTTGGTCTCTTCTCCGTTGTAGCTTTTTGATTGAATCATTGGTCTTCTGATTGAAATTCGTAGGAAGCTATTGTATATAGTTGTTATTAGTCCATCTTGAAAGAAATTGTTTCTGCCCCTTGGGCACGAGAGAGAGAAGAAAGATCAGTGTTGGATCTGAAATAGTAGTGTGCAAATTTCGAATTTAGCTTCTTTTGAGATGCACAATCGATATGTATCAGTATTTTTTCTGCTGATTCCATTGGATAATATTCCTGTGAGTCCTCTTGCCATGGTAAATCCAGATACCTGGTTACTGCTGATCTGACTGTTGGACAATTTGTTTATGTGGTCCGGAAGAGGATAAAAGCCAGTGCTGAGAAAGCCATATTTATATTTGTCAAGAACATTTTGCCACCCACTGGTGAGAATTTATCTATAACGTCTCCGTCTGTACTAACTGTCCATGTTAGCTTCTCTTTGATTTACTTATTTATGTTATAACAGCTGCGATGATTTCTGCAATTTATGAGGAGAACAAGGACGAGGATGGTTTCCTTTACATGACTTACAGTGATGAGAACACATTCGGAGCATCGTAATGGATCAATCAATGTCAATTAACATCGGCAGTATAAAATTTACTAAAAAAAAAAAAAAATTGATTAGTTGAAACTAATTAGGCACAAATACTACCAACATTCACAAGATTTATCAAATATAATTGCCATAATTAGAATAAACCTAGATCATCAATCAAGTTCTGGAGCGAAAATGACATAGCAACCAAATCGCCAAAGTGACAGTAAAATTGACTTGTTATGATTGTATCATTTGTTACATCATCGACTTCAATTTATACAAAATTTTCATTCATCTTTTCAGAAGTATTGATGCAAATGAAAATTTCATAATAATTAAAGGTGATGATGATGTAACAAGCGTTGAGTTGCAACATCAATTGCGTACAAACATAAACTGATAAATTTTTAGTATTACTCTTCTGAAAACTTCAATGGTTTGATCTCGAAGTTGTAGTCTTAATACTACTTGTAAATTCAGTTCATGCTTGATCATGGAACTGTTGGAAAATGCTTATGAATAAGCATTTTGAGGCACAATTTCAAGCATGGTCCACTTCGTGTTAGTGGTTGTTATTGAATGATTCGGATACTCCTCCGTGAGTAGTTCGAAATGGTATATTCATATGCTTAAAATGGTGCTTGGGTGAATGAGAAATTGTTGCTCAAAGTTCACCCATTGGTGTTGGAAAATAAAGAAAAATAAGCTTGTCCCATATGGGAAATCTATAGAGGGAATATTATTGTTTAGTTATTACCAATACTTTATT